>JBBPDB010000128.1:4433804-4450150 GCA_037974465.1 Brachypetersius altus
AACGGCTAACTTTACGCCTTTATCGGACACTTTGAAAAACTTCCAGACGGGAGAACTCATGTTGCCACTGGTAAGCTCCGGTCTGCTGCTGTTTACCTGTGCGCTGTGCATGCACGTGTGAAAAAGTCGCGCGAATAATTTATGTCAAGTGATCAGCGTTTTTGATCGGTGCCTTTGGGGTTCGCCGATCAAGCTATTTTTAGCTAATATCGGTCGATCATGATCGGTGGCATCACTAATCGCAATAAAACACTTAAGGTTGTGTGTTTAATGTCATTGCTGTGATGATCTACACACGCGGTTGATGACACACAGCTGTGATGATAACACACTTTTCATGTTCTATTGTTTAAATTGTTTCTTAGTAAGTCGTGATCAGCATTGCCGGATGGAGAATGGCTTTACTGATAAGAAGCTGAAATGGGCAAGAGGCTGTGTTTTTGGGTTGCTGTGTATTAAACCAGCATTAGCTCAGTGTGTCAGGAGGCTTCTGGAGGCCTTTGAGGTTTCAGAAGATCTCTGTTTCTGTCTTATTCTGGCTAAATGTGTGAAAGCTTCGAGCTCTGAGTGAGATAGACAGACAAACACACACATACACACACATCTTTGGGGTCCCTTGCTCTAGTTCTGGGTGAACGCTTATGAAATATGACGAAATTTTTGCCTACCTCTGCAGTGGAAACAGTAAACTTATTTGTTGCCAATCTATGAGATCTTTCTGAATAACTGTCATCTCAATCATCAGTAAATATATTTTCTGGACGAGAGAATTGAACTGTATTATTAAATCAAATCCAGTGCAGAGGGCCCTGTCAGGCCTAACTTCATTCCGCGTCTGTTTTTTTTTGCCTGATGTGTACAGGTATTTGTCATAATATGCCAGCCATGAGTCTCAGCGATTCCCACGCATCATTACGTGCTCACGCAGGTGTGCGCGGCTCTCTCGTTCATGCCTTGATGAATGAATAAACACGAGGCACGGCGCGATTCACCCACAAGAGCCTGTCCACTTTCATTTCTGTCGTTTGACAAATATGAGCAATAATGAATGAATTCGTATTCAAATCTCGCCACCTCTTAGAGGTAACTTGTGTTTCTAGCACTTCGCGCTCGGCTGTTTCAGGGTGGCCGGACGTAAATAGCAGTGTGGAAACCACCCATGAATGTAGTCAGCTGTGAACAGCAGAAATAAATAAAGAAAGAAATAAATAACGGCAAGAAGAAAAGCGCTTGCCTTGTGAGATTTTTTTTTCAGGGTTTCGCCCGTTTGGACCCCCAAACTCTTATCATCTCCGCCCAGATGTTCCAGAAGACGTCAGCAGCGGCGTCGCTCCATCATTTCACCGCTCTGGATCCATCCTCCTCCTCCTCCTCCTCCTCCTCATCTGCCCAATAATGCGTCTTTTCCATGAAGTCTCTGACACTCAATATCGCACTGGCAAAAAAAGAGCAGATTTGTCACAGCCTGGACGCCCTGAGTGAAGAGTTCTGTCTCTTAAAAAAAGTTATCCTCCTTTTGCCACTACTAAGCACATACATTCATTCTTTCTTATTGTAACTTTTTGGAGGGCATGTGTCAGTACTTTACATGCTGTGTTCTGTTCTGTTTGCACCATTTTGTCTCTACACATCAATGGGTCCCACTCTTTTTTTGTGCTGTGCAGGAAAAGAAGTGTGTCCTGTAAGAGATGTGTTGTTTACATGCGTATTTGCACACAACTTTCATTTGCTGCCAGCATTTAAAGCTTTTGTGTAGATGTACCACTCTGTCAACTCACATACAGCTTTTAAGTTATACAGTAATCAAGAGCATTCCAAGAGCACCAGCATATAGTGATCATCCATGTTGTTGTGTTTTGGTTAAAAAAATTCTTAAAAATGCCTATTTTTTATCGTGTAAACCCTAAATATGGCCCCAAATATGCTTCCAGAACACTTTGATGTCATTTAAAATTAAGTTTAATGCACTACCCTTAAGGAAAATGTAATGGTAAACCCGTATTCGAATTAAAATTCCCAGCTGAGATATGCATATCGGGAGGTCACGGGACAAAAGTATTGGGACACCGTGGCGAGGTGAATGGGTCCCCTGGTGTGAAAACATCCAGAAAAAATATATTTATTGCCACAAAAAAGCAAAAAAGGCAGAGGATATTTGCAGTTTCGGAGTTGTGGGGATTTCCGCGTAAAACTATGAGTTCGGTTCTCAAAAAAAATCCTGATCCATGTAAAACTGAGGAATTACTGTATTCAAAATAAAGGTACTACACTGTGTGAATGTACTATATGAATGCATTCATTACCTGCAGTATGTAAATGTGGTACAGTGGTTGGGGACCTCAGCGGTATTTGAATGTAATAAATAGTACATAAATATATTGTAGTATGTGAATACACTATATAAATCCACTGCAGTATTTAATGTAGCACAGTATTTATGTACTATATGAATGTACCAAAGTATACAGACATAGTATTTGAATGCACTATATGAATGTACCATTGTACATTGATATAATGTACTATGCTATATATGAATGGTGTGTAAATGTACCATGTGATTGTGCTATGCTCTCTACTAGTAAATCCTTTAAACATCCACTTTCTTACAGCAGATGTTTCACATATTGTGGCAGGGTTATATAATATACTGTATGCTTGTACTGTTTTTCATATCTCATGATCCTACTATTTCCGCATAGTTTTGGTGAACTATCAAAAAAAAAAAAAAACAGCTTTGTAATTTCTTCAGAGGATGGAGTTTCTTTGATCACTGCTGAGGAGAGTTCTAAAAACAGTACCGCTGCGGTTCTTAATTTCTGTGAGGTGTACTTGGGACTCGGGGCCAGAGAACTGCACGAATAGTAGGAGAAGAAGAAAGGGCAAACAATGTACTTTGAAGTTAATGAATGGAGAAGAGCAGTGTTCCAGCGAGAGTGAGGGAAATCAGTAGAGGAAGGAGGGAGCCTTACCCTGGCTGACTCACGGGCCAATCATTCCAAGTTTCTTATTAACCATGAAAATCAGCATTTATATTCCCACAATGGAGTTGAAGACCTTCAGGATTCATTGATCTTAAAGAGCAGTGCACTCTCTCTTGCTCTTGTTCTCTCTTGCGCCATCAGGAATAGAAACAGTTCGTCTGGGCCTTTAACCATTTGTAGATCGTCTGACAGCTCTCTCTGACAGCAACATGGCTTTGCGGCATTGGGCCCTGACACTTCCGACCCATTCAAAGGAACTGAAATGGTATCTTTACCACTGCGCTGGCTTAGCCCTTCACTGCTGGAGTTTTCTTGAAATTGAGGCTGAAACCTCTAGTTTTGCAGAAAGCACTCAATGAGTTTGAGGGCAGGAGTCCCCGGAAGCAGGTGTCCTTGAGGCAGGTGGGTCACCTTAGAATGGAAGCAAGGAGTTTTTTGAGTGTTTTGTTGTGATTACTGCTCACCAGTATTTCATGTAATGGGACCCTTTGACTGACATGCAAACAAACCAGTCACACGCTGTCATTTTATTTATCATGCAGTGCTGGAAGAATATGAAAATGATGCTACAACAAAGACACAAGTGCATGAAACAATGCCATATAGCACTTGCTCTGTGACCACTGGGATATTTTATTAATTTCACAAACTTTTTAGTTTACAAGTGTTTATTTTTTCCCTCAAAAACAATTGCATCTGCAAAAGGCTCGGCACTGTGCTGAGCTGGCATCTGCCTGCTAGTGGTGACTCGCTAGCGTCTAGCTTGATCAGCCATATGTCCTTAATGAGGCAGTGCAGAGAATTGTTTTGTATCAAGAAGTTAATATGCATTATACATGGCTAATATTCTGTTAAAGCATTGCCACTCTTCCCAGCGAATCACTTTTTGTCATGTCAGATCATTAATTAGTCATGATCTGTTTTCCATTTCATACAAAGCCGAGTGTTAACTGCACAGAACAGGAAAGGGAAAAAACCCCCCACTTTCATCAGCGTGAATTTATTTCACTCCATTACCGTTTCCGCATTTTTCCATCTGTTTCCAGAAGCCCCTTGCGCTGTCTGCTATTACTGTGCTAATTTGAGCAGGCTGGAGCGTGAACGAGAGCTTCGCCTCGGACCGACTCGTCCCTGGATGAGTAAGGGTTACACGGCGGGCAGTTCAGAACCTCGCTGTCACCGTGGAGAGCCTCGCGCCTCGGCTTGGCAGGAACCATTTAGAATGCAACACTGGAAATTACGCAGGCCTAATCGGTCACGCAGAGAGCAGTAATACAAATTTGATTAAACAGTGGATCACCAGGGTTGTGTCCGCGTTATCAGAGGTCATCAACATTGTGTGTCTGCTCCCAGAGCCAATCTGACGTTCTGTTCAAACAAACTTTTATTTCACTTGTATGTAAAACAGTGCCTTATGCAGGCTACAGGTATGGAGGAGATGCTAACTCATGCTAAAATGGCTCTTGGGAGAACAGCTAGTCTCCTGGGTGACACTTTGGAACATTGGCTGGATATAAAAATATGTGGGCTTTGTGTGAAGCAAGGCACCTTGATGACTTGACGTCTTGTGTCTTTTCTTGGCTGAAACTGCCTCCTAGAGTGTTTGAGTATTGCAGAATTTTGCACTGTCCTGAATATTTCTGCACCAAAATAGGCCCTACTGAACTGCATGGGGTTGCTTTTTTGATGGCTATTATAAGCCTGTATGCAATATTAAAATACGTCGTCTCAAGTAATATTCGTGCACAAATCACAGCGGTGATGTTATTTGTGATGAATCACAACAGCGAGTGTTCTGTCGATTTTATGAGACAGTTATACACCGTAAAGAAAATCTTGAATATTGGCAGTGATCTGTTAGTCCATACTTTCACATTACTGAGCCATGACACTGTCACAATTAGAGCTATCACGATTACTTCAGTACTAACAAAAATTATCTATTCTTAATTATATGGTATATTTCTGTGCAGTTTTATGATAAACAAAGAATCTGCAGGTCGTTTCACAGATGTGTTTAGCAGTTTGAACGTTGTCCACAAGAGGGAGCATGCTTTTAGAGCTCATAGTGTAGTTTCTGTGAAGATCATTAAAAGAAACTAAAGCCACACATGATGTCACAAATGCATATATGGTTGCAGATAAAAATGTTGGATATCAAGTCTTTTTTATGGAATGTGATTAATAGTGATGGCAATAGTTCCAATTCCATGTTTAGCTCAGCGTTTTTATTATTTATGAGTTAAACCTGAGTGGGGTTTTGGGCCAGCCTGTCAGAAATCATTTTCCAGTCCAGCTGATTATTGGATTGAATTCTGTTTAATTCTGGCTAACTCCAGTTAGTTTGGTGGTTCTGAAAAGTGCAATCGAAATTTGACGCAGGCTTGTGGTCACACTTTTCAGAATCTGACCAACCAAGCTGCAGTTGAAATATTGTTTTGTCGTGTGATGTCTCCATTTTCTGATTCTGAATGTGCTAAAGTGGAAAATTATTGTTACCTGCAAAATAAAACATGCTCTTATTTAGCAACTGGTGCTCTGATGAATAATACTGACAATTAAAAAATCCACTAGGGACATGACCATTACAATTATATCTGTTTTTACAAAATCAGCACAGCCCAGAGTGTCTCAACCCCATTGTGCTCTTGGAACTAACTGTTGTATAAAATTAAACGCAAGGATCCATGCAAGGATAGTACCACTAATGCGGTATAATACAGGCTGTGAGACATTTTTGTTCTGTTGGATGGTTTCTGACTGCTTTCACTGCTAAAAAAACATCGATGCTAATTTCCATTGTGGTAATTTAACAAGAAAGATAAGTGATATTTGTTGGCTCCAGCAGTGAGGAGTTTGGATGGGAGATGGTTGGTTTATAATTGTGTATCCCTCCCTTGGTTTGCTCTCTGGCCAAAACCTCATTTTCTCATAATTCACTGGCTGGTCTCAGTGGGTGCAGGTGTGAGATTAGTTCATGGAGCTTTTGTGTTGCTTCTTGCAGGCACCGTACGGGAAAAGTGTTAGAGAAAACACACCTAAGACATTGCTTTCACTGATCTTTTGGCTTTGCTCTCATCCTTCCCAACCCTGTGGCCTTCCCATTCTCTTTTGTTCCACAGGCAGCAGATAAGATCAGTTGGAGTAATTGCATTACATCGGTCATAAGTGTCTTGGGACATAACTCAATGGAATTCATTTGATTCCAATCCATAAGATTAGTAATGCCAGTGTGACATTTCTTGGTGGTTTCTTTCACATTCCTGTCAGACAGGGTGGCCAGCTGTCACATGGACCTGAACACACACACATGTACGCACATGAACACTCACATTCTGGCTTCCCTGTGAAGGCTGCGTGTGTGTGTGTGTGCGTGTGCGCGTGTGTGGATGCTGTCTCTAACGTTCTTTAGCTGATTAGACAGGGCATGTTTCCTGTCCCTCACCTCACAAGACGACGGTCCTGCTGGGAAATCACTGCCCAGCACTACAGGCAGGACTTGGCAAGTCGGAGAAGAGCCAAAAGCTCTTCATGATTTCACTAAGAGGCCCACTTGGCAAGCCCTCTATTCTACACATCTCTTAGGGACCCAATGCTGATGGAAAGACGAGATTGGGAAGAAAAGACAGTGGGAATAGAATTTGGCAGGCAGGGTTTGCTGCAGGTGACGTTGGCCTTCTGGCAGCAGAGAATTGTCTGAAGTGCACATTGGTTCTGCATTAATAAAATCTATTATTGGAATCAGTTCTGATTGGTTTTGATGAAATTCAGTATCACAATATTTTCAAAACATATGATTGCAAAAGGACTCTTCAATTTATTTCGCTTCTAAATGTTTTGATCATATAAAACGGGCTGAAGGAGGAACTAAATATATGGAAATCTTGTGGTTATATTTCAGTGTAAGGTCACATTTCTTAAACTCCCAGTGTTGTATTTGCTGTTTCGGTCCATTGTGGAATTTTTCTGAGAACTGAACTAATAATTGTTTGCGGAAACTCATTCTCTGAAACTGATATGTTGAATTACCACCATTATCTGCTTTTGATTAATTTACTTTTGTCTAATTTACACATTTAAATCAATTTAATGCCAAGCACCGTTGTTTTCGGTGTAGGTTCCTGGTGTGGAGGAGGAGCTTCTGTCAGGCTGTGGAAGCAGCGCACTACTATAATACTCTTAGGTGAAATCTGTTGTTTTTATTCATTTTATTCATGATGCACCTTTATTTATTTATGACTCTGAATTGGAATGATGCTTTGCTTGTTTATTTATTTATGCTTCTGTGAATTTGAATTACCTACACATTTAACTGCACCAGTTAAAGTCATCTTGGGTGAAATCTAGAGCAACGTTTACACTTTTAATGCACGCAATTCACACTTTAGTGTTTTCATTGCACCTCAGATACACCATTAACTTGTAGTCCTGACTTAAAGTCCTTCCCGAGCTGATTAAGATGAGTTTGGGCAAGGAAAACAACAGCCTGTTGAGTTTTTGAACAGATTTCAAGTGAATTTATACCCTAAAGTAGGTCTGTGTGAAGTGGTAAATAAATAATATCACAGTATTTTGTGTATTTAAAATTATGTGTTGATGTTTTAAAGCGCTTCAGAAATGCTTGATTTAACCCTTTGATGCATTCAATCGCAGCAGTATGAAGATTCTAGTAGTATGGGCAGTAAAACGTTCTTGGAACAGTCTTAGGCCATGTGCACACATACACAGGTATTTCTGAACACTGAGATTTTCTGTTTTTGTTGTTGTTTTTTTTAAATCGCAGCCACACAAGCACGTTTTCAAAACTATCTTCGTCACACGCAATCGCAAAAACGCTGATAAAAGCATGCCAAGGCAGCAGGTGGCGATATAACCTTAAACTTTATAGCATTGGTGACCAATCAGAAGCCTTGGAGGATGGACGTCATTTCCAGAGACTGTGTCTGTGTTGAATATAGTAGCATCCAAATCTGATTCTGACATCTATGTCCTTCATACTGGATCGACAGTAACTTCAGTAACTAAGGTTGAGAGCAGTAGTACTTTGTACATGTCAGGCATTGTAGATGAAAACCTACTGTAAACACAGCGCATACTGTGACGTTATATGAGTGGTGCACAGTATGGCGTGAGACGGTTCGTTTTTCAAAATCTTCGTTTTTTTTTCTCCACACATAAACACAAAAAATGAGTTTTCAAAAATCGCCACTTTGGCTGGAGTTTTCAAAAACCTCTGTCGTCACTGACCCAAAATGCCTTTTACGTGTGGATGAAAGGCCAAAATGCATAGAAAAACCTTTTCAGAGATACCTGTGTACATTTGGACATGGCCTTTAATGCAAAAACAGGGAAATCACCCTGTTGCTACCGGATACAAACACCTTTATATATCTCACACACTCCACCAGTAGAGTAGTCTGAATGGGTGCTCAAGTGTGTGTGACACACGTATTTTTGTGTCTGTGAAAGTAGAGATAGGAGAGACATGAAAATGCCATCATGAGTTTCATGCCTTAAAAAGTACAAATTGTACTCGATGTTCAAGACACATCTCATGTAGAACAAACCATGATACTTTCAATAGATACAATATACCACCCAGCCAACCTCGAAACACCATTATTCCAGCAGTTTTGTTAAAAACATATTATTTTGATTTGTGAAAACAAATGTTGGACATTTTCTTTCCATGTTATGTCACTTTTTAAATGTAGAATAAAGTGCAAACCTCTTTTTGAATGTATGGTGAAACATTTCTGAGAACTCCACGAGAGTCAGGTAAGGAAGTGTTTAGAGCAGGGCTCTGTATGTGCAGCTTGCTCTGGCAGCTCAGGCAGTGTGCGAATAAGGCCACTCCGGCTCAAATATCCATGCTATGAATCCGTGCTGCATTCAGAACTGTGAAATGAAATCACTCTTCTTCCACCAGCCTGTTGTCTACACTGTTGAATTCATCCAGTGGCGTCTTGTTCCTCACCTACACACTAAAAGTAAAGGCTCCCAAGAGGGTTCCTTGGAGTGATGCTATAAGTATCACTTTAAGTTCCCTATTATTATTTTTTCCCTGCCATTTTTACAGAACCTCCACAGGATGTAAAGCTTCTGTACCATTTAATGATTTTCATAGGACCATACAATATGACCATAGGACCATACAAATTTTTTTCATATGACCTTGTGGGAATATGGTCAAAGGAAGTAGGCAAGTAGAGCAAATTTTCTCCCATTTTTTAAACTGGAAAATGGAAATTCAGAATTATTCTCCAGTCTGTTCAGCTCCGCAGCCAGATTAGTGGATTTGAGGGCCACCTTTCAGAGGGCAGATTTGGAAGAGAGTGGGTAGCGGGGGGCTCAGGATGCTGGGTGAAGGTCTTATTGTCATGCAGGATTAGAGCCCTGCGCCTTTGATATGCGAAAGTGAGGAAGATGTGCATATTCAGCGTCCTTTTTTTGCTTTTTTCTCAGAGAACCCTTGGTACCCTGAATATGCTGGGTGCTCACTCACAGTAATGGAGTTTGTATTTGTTTTTCAAACGTATTTATGTGAGCATTTAAAATCTTTGCAAAACTGTTCAATGTAGCTGTAAATTTAGGAAAAGTATTCAGCGAATCGAGATGTACTTTTAGATTAACAACGAATGCACAAATGTTGAGTGGAGGAAGTGATGGCTTAAGTGATATTTTATATTAATTTGACTTAACTCAGTAATGTATCTGTTAAAATGGTGTATTGAGGATAATTCTAATTGTCTGTAGAGAACAGCAGTGACTGAGGTCATGCACAGTGTGTTCTGAGGGAGGTTGCCTTGCTGCTGAGTTACACTCTCAGACTAGTTAAAAGGAAGAGCTGTGCTGGAGTTAAGCACACAGGCCCTTCCCTTCACCTCTCACCCTCACTAACCGCAGTCATAATCCCCCCATGGGTATGGACCTGCCAGGCAATTTAATACCCCCCGGTTTCTCTCCTCCCCTTTCTCTCCACCTCTCTCGCTCTTTCTCTCTCTCTCTCCCCCTCTCTCTCTCCCCCCCCCCTCTCACTCTCTCTCTCCAGTGTGTATTGCTCAGATTCTAATCCCTCAGAAATACTTTAGAGTTTCTGAATGGGAACCTACAGCTGCTTGACTATGAACTCTGAATCTTTTTTCCTCGCTCTCTCTCTCTCACCATCTCTCCCCAGTCAGTTTATTATTCTACATGATGGTATAAACGACACCCGTGTTCCAAAAGAGGGATGTTTGTTGTTGTTACTGTGTTTTCCAGTGAGATCAGTCTTCTTTGTGTGTTTTTATCCCTGTTATATGCCTTTGTAACTGTGTTCAACTGCCATTTATTCTGAAGGTGTGCACTGACTGGGGAATCTGGGTGTATGTGTGTGTGTATGTGATGCAGAGTCCACATGTACATGAGTCCTTGTGTGCATAGAGTGTTTTGTAGGATTTTTCAAGAGCAGGTTAAGTCTGTTTCTGAACAGAATTGAAGAGTTGGATGTGAGCGGACGCAGGGGATCTGACCCTAGATCTGCACTCCAGCTCTGAAGTCCACAAGCAGGGCCTCATGTATGTTTGGCACTGAGCAGTTGCAGTGAATGGCCAGTGTTGTGTATAATTCTGTTTGTTCGTATGTCAGTCATCTTTGGCGAGGCGGCGTAAGTGATAGAGAAACATTCAGCTTTGGAAAAGGGGGAGACTGCTGAACTACATCAGCTCCATCGATAAGATCCTCTGTGGAAATCAGCGAAGCATGTGAGAACTGTTGGTGATGGTGGGGTGGCGTTTGTCTTTGGACGACAAATACCCCATTCTTCATCTGAATTAACAGAGCTAATGGACCATTTTTCATGTTAATACTGCGAAAGTGGGCCGCTTAATCTCTTGTAATTCCCACGGCAGCTGGCATTAGTGCTCAGGAAGAGCTTGATCACTCTCAGTGCTGTGCATTAACTCTGACTCTCTTCACTCAGCAGCACCGTCAGGGGCGAAGGTGTCGTTCTCCTGCCGAGCACAGGAGGAACTAGGGTGCGTGCTTAATGCTCAGCCGAGCCTCACAATGTAACACTTTTTAATATTTAGCACAATACTGATATCACAGCAGGCTGCAAGATGCAAATTAATTTGTCTTTTTTGTACGTTGAGTTTTGTCAGGTGTCACATATTTTACATTTAGTATTTCAACAAAAAAGGCATTTACGTGATCCAAATAAGGAATCATCTTCCTCAAAATTATGCAGCCTAATCTTAAATCAGGTCACACCACGGTTTCTCCAGTACATTGAAATGTATCAAAAGGGATATTACTATTGAAATGTATATGTTACGGATAATTCATAGACACATACCTGCACTCTTTAATCCACAATTACCTTTTGCTTAATGAATTTAACATACATAAAAAAAGTGGCTATACTCAAATAAGCCTATCGTGCTGTAGTTTATCATATAATAGAGTACTGCTGTGCATTCCACGCATACCCCACTGTTCTTGATTTATGGAGTTAAGATCCATGCTTTCTCAGTAAGTAACTGTTGTCTGAATGTGAATCCCTCAAGAATCAGTGTAAGATGTACTCTGCGGCGCTGTTTTGTGTAGAAGGCCTCAGGCAAGATGGGAGTGAAGGGGAAGCTCCTGTAGTCGGTCCCCTGAGAGAGTGGTCTCTCTGAGCTGATGAGGGGGCAGAGCAGGGCTGGTGCTTTTCCCCAGAGGGAGGCGGTGTGCTGAGGCCCAGGCCCAAAGCTCTAGAGAGGAGGGATGTGCCTGGAAGCCGTCACACTGAAGAGCAGGACTGCTCTTCATCTTCCTCTGAACTGCCTTCATCCAGACACTAAGCAGGTTTAACCTCAGTGCAGGCCTGAATTCAGCCCATTTCAGTTCACTTTTAAAACCCAAAATCAGGAATCACCCACTGAAGACCAGGACCACCTGAGTTTATTACTGGAGAACATGAGGAATATATATTCAGATGGTTTTGTTGCAAAACGCATGAGCTTCATTGTTTTCTTTATTGTTGGTAGTGGGATTTGCACAGATAGTATATTAATACTATATCATGATGAATTTGACCTCTTTTCAGAAATAAAAATGCATTTGGCATTAAATGTAAGCTGTTTTCCTTTTCCACAATGTTCACAAATGGATATTAAGCATTCTGGAAACTTTATAATATATCATCAACAGTAATTCCCATCTGATTGAGTTTAGTTGCAACAGTCTGGCAGATCCACCCTACCAGTGGTTCCTTGATTACATTTACGACATACATTCTTTTCCTTATTGACTCACAGTTTAATCATATTATGGATGTAAACAAATGTAGAACCTTGTGGATGTAATGTGGTTTGTTTGGGTGGGGCATCAAACACCAGTCTGCTGGCTGGAAGTACATTACTCACAATATTCATCAAACAACCAACTCTGTTATCGTCATGAACGAAAGCACAAGTCTTAGCTTGTGTTCACAAGAATATATTGCTGACTGTAAATCATGCTCCACTGTCTGTTGAAGTTGGATGGAGTGTACTGTGATGATAAGACATGCTGAGTTCAGGCCTTCAGTCAATCACATCGATTTTGAGCAAAAGGAAGCAACAATTAACAGTGTTTGATGAATCCTGAGCTCTACAGACTGTAAAGATGTAGTAGGACAGCTACTGGTTTGGTTAAAATAAGCATCTTCACAACTGACAGCGATGTGTGTTAGTGTGTTTTTTTTTTGACAGACACCATAAGGTCTTGTGAATGTGACCCTAGATAAGAGAGCAAGGTGAACACCTGGGGCT
This sequence comes from Brachypetersius altus, assembly GCA_037974465.1. Classification (NCBI taxonomy): domain Eukaryota; kingdom Metazoa; phylum Chordata; class Actinopteri; order Characiformes; family Alestidae; genus Brachypetersius; species Brachypetersius altus. The sequence continues at coordinate 4,446,562 of JBBPDB010000128.1, forward strand.
GCAGGGTGAATCGACAGGCAACACATTCTTCACACATAAACTGTGTTACTATCTACCTGGTGTTGAAATTGTAGCTGATGAATATATATATTTTTTCTGTAGTTACTAGTAAATATGTGTTTCTGCTGTTTTTCGCAAATAAACCACTCACTGAAATACACTCTGAATAGCATCTCTGAATATAGGGCTGGGCAATGAATCGAAAAGTAATCGGAATCGACATTCAGAACCTATAATCAATCAAAATTTCCAGGTCGATTATTCTGATTACTTTCCCTTTTAAAAACACTACCGCGTGTGGAGTCACGTGACCCCGCTCCGTTATGTTACATTATTCCAACGACATTGAGAGCTTAAACACTGAGACAACTGCTGAGCCCCAAAAAACAAAATAATCGTTCATTAATCGTAATTTAGTTAAAATGTTCAATTAATCGAGAATTTGATTTTAGGCCCCAGCCCTATCTTTGAATATGTAAACATTTCTGTAGAAAATTTGCTGTGTATACTCACTTGATATATTGTTGGTTATTGCTGGCTCAGAAATTCTATGGTGCTCCCTGTCTCTTACAGTCAGACCCTTCCTCCATTCAAACCTGTCTACCCTGAATTTCTTGCTGTCTGCCTGAAGCTAAGCCACTGCAGCAGAGAAATCTTAACCATCACCACTCAGGAAATCTATTGAATATGAAAGACATCCACTTATATTCATGTCTATGTGTTTCCCTGACACTTCCTATAGAATATGTTCAGCTTGGAGGAACATTTCACAAGGCAAAGACAAGATGTGTTCAGCAAGCAGAAAACAGGTCATACAGCAGAAGACATGTACTGTAAGGAAAAATACAAACATAAGTTCTTTTCAAAGTCAAGCCCTTTTTTGCAGCCATCATCTTAAAATCTCAAAGCCTTTTTTTTTTTACAAGAAGCAGCTCACATGCTGCATATTCAAAGTTCCTGCTGATGTTTGTAGATGTCTCTAAAGCAGGGCTTTGAGTAAAGGATGGTCTGAAGAGACAGTATGGACATTGGAGAGACAATATGTTAGGATTTGCTGTCGAGGGAAAGCTCACAGAGTCTAACTGTGTCTGACCATTGTGTCCCACTGCAAGACTGAGCTGAAAGGTAGCAAAAGTAGTAGTTAAAATACTGTGTGTGTGTGTGTGTGTGTGTGTGTGTGTAAAGTACACTTGTGTTCTTGCAGTGTGCATTTTTGGAATCCTTAATGGTGAGGGTAGTAGGTAATAGGTGGTTGGTAATGTTTAATACAAGCAAAGTCAAAATATAATATCACAGGACTTAAAAACATGTTCACGATGCATGAAGCACATACTGCACTACACTTACTGGATTTTTTGTTACGGTCCACTTATCATGTGAACTTATGTACAAATCATGATTCGTTTTTGGTACTGAATTACCATTCTCCAAACTCTCTTTATGTCTAAAATGTAGCAGGCTATTTGTGTTATTGTGCCTTCCAGATTTTAAACATATGAATTACTTCTGCACTTGTGGACTGTCCTCATTCAGAAAGCTGTCTGAGCTGAAACTGTCCTTTTGTATGAATTAATAGATGAGGGGGGTGAAATTGCCTTTGCTGTAAGTGGCAGTTTTATGTAAATGCATATGTTTTTGTGACATCACAAAAACAAGAGAGGAAGTTCAATTTTCCTTGAAAGCACCCTTTTCTATACTGACAGTATTCATGATTTGCCCAGAAAAGCACAATAATAATAAATAATTCTTAAATCTTATTATCATATATCTTCAATTATTAATCGTTAAATGATGAATCATTAATGCCATATTTTAATGATTTAAAAATGGACATGTGACCCAAAGACTGAATAGATAACATAAAAGTAGAAATGACTGGTATGTTAGATGCAAGCACCTCCTTCTAACTGGTAGAATGATGATCACTTGAAACCTGAAATCGGGAGAAAAAGTACCAACATGAAGGGTTCAACCGTTCTCACTCATTTGGTGGAATCTGAGCTGTTTGTGATGTGAGTTTAAATTGAAGAGGCATCATTAGAAAGTGCTTATAAACCACTCCTGTTGCCAAGGCACTGTTTCTAATGACCTGTATGAAGCCACTCAACTAGTGCCTGATTGAGAGAGAGAGACAGACAGAATGCATGCGGAACAAGAAAGCAGCTGAGGCAGTGTGGTGCTGTCCATGGTGCTGGAGTGCTTCTTCCTCACTTTTTCATTTTCTTGCTGGAATTCTGGCTGATTCCAATTTCATAGGCCCTTTGTTCTCAACCTTTGAGGCCAATGTACTGTTTTTGTTAAAAAAAAAAAACAAGATCTATTTATTGAAATAGTTCCCATTTCACAAAAAAGTAATTTGCTCGTGTTTTGATGTAGCATTATGCTTTGTTTTAAAGTTGCTTCAGCTGAGGATTTTGATGAGGACTGAATCAAACAGAATCTAAGCCAGGGGTATCCAGTCTTATCCTCAAAGGGCTGGCGTGGCTTCCCGCTTTCTTGCCAGCAGAGGAGTTCAGAGACTGGGACCAAATGATTAAACATTAACAGTCAGGTGAGTTCTTGCTTGTTTGGGGGGGGGGGATCTGCAGCCACATCTGGCCGTTGTGGATAAGACTGGACACCCCTGACCAAGACTAACATGTTCCTGCACTCCCTGGCTCTTCACTTCCTAATTATCCTTTCAAATACCTTGCATTTCTGTGTGTGAGTGAATGCTGTGTGTGTGTGTGTGTGTGTGTGTGTGTCCTGCATTGGCCTGGTGCCCCGCCCAGGGTGAGTTTCTGCTTCTCACCCATTGATCCTGGGATAAGCTCAGGGTCCACGCAACCATAGTGAGGATTCAGTGGTTACAGAAAGTGAGAGAGAGTGAGTTTATTTATTTTCCAATATGTTGTCCTCAGGCCCTACATTTGTTGTTTTATCATAACTGTTTATCTTTGCAGGCTCCCTGGTTACTTTGCATTTTTTTTGCATCCACTGTCTGTGTTGTGTGGGTCGTGGTGAGAGTGGGGGCTAAATGAACAGATGTAATCAGTGTGTAGAAGCTGAGGTATGAATGGGTCACTCACCTCTAACCTCCTACATTGAATACTCGTGTCCCAGCTCTCTGTTTGACCCCAGAGGCTCTTATCTGCCACCTTCAGCAGCGCTAAAACTGAGAGCTAAACACCACTGACCACATCCAATTAATGAGTGGGTGTTGGAGGGTCAGAGTTCAGGACTTGGGCTGACCCTAAGAGAAATTCTGCCCCCAGTTACCCCCAGCCTCTGCCTCAGTCTCTCGCTTCTCCCACCTCTTTCCTGAACCCTTTTTTATCTTATTATTACTTTCTTTCTCTCTCACTCCCTGTCGTTCTCTCTCTTTCTCACTCTATATTTTTTCTATCGCTCACTTTTCTTTATTTTTGTGCCTTTTCTCTTTACTCACTCACTCTTGCTTGTTGTTATTTCTTTCTTTCCCACTTTTCTTTGTCTTTTTTTTTTACCTATTTCTGCCTTTTCTCTCGTTTTCGTTCTTTCTTTCTCTCTCTCTCTCTCTCTCTCTCTCTCTCTCTCTCTCTCTCTCTCTCTCTCTCTCTCTCTCTCTCTC
>JBBPDB010000128.1:4472719-4483371 GCA_037974465.1 Brachypetersius altus
ACACACACACACACACACACACACACACACACACACACACACACACACACACACACACACACACACAGCTGTGTTTGGCCTCCCCATTATTTTGTCAGGTGTGCATGCCCACTCTGGCCACTCTTTTGTCTTCTTTGTCTCACATACTGAACTAAATACTTCAGCTTCGCTTCATATTCCACTGTCCATCTCATTCATTTAATATCTTCTGTGAACAATAGTATCTTTTGGAAGATATTTTATCTGTTGAAGATGAAGAAACACTCCAATATCAACACAAGTCTTTTCGCTGAAGGACACTGAGCCATGGTCGTGTGTTTGTGCCTGTCTGGATTCCTCCTTTGTATTTGGTACCACCTGAAGGAAAAATGCATGTCATGTAGTGAAAGGCATTGCTCTGAGACCCCCATTGATCCCTTCACTCTCTACCTTTTCTCTTTTTGTATGGAGGTAATTGCATTCTGTCATACTGTCACCCATGACACTGTGTGATCTTGGTGAGCGGTTAAGAGTGTCTGGACTCGGGGCCAAATTAGTGGCTTACGCACCATTGATTCTGTTAGCATGCTCCGAAGGGCTCAGTCTGTAAAGCTGGTTAAAGGAATTACACTCTTGTTCTAACAAGCTTTATGTTTGTCCCAAGAAGTCTGGGAGCATGTTTTGGAAAATATTTGATGTTCACATGCACACGCGGGTGGGTGGGCAGCCCCTCACGCGTTTGGTCAGTCATGATTGACTGAAAGAGGGACTGGTCATACTTTATCAAAATGGAGATTCAGTAGAGCACAAAACGATCCGGTCTGGCTCTCGAAGTCATTTCTCGTTTTCTATTGTGTGTGTGAATGTTTTGAGTGGAGGTAGAGGAGGCGGAGGTGAGCGTGTGAAATGGTGTTTCTATAAATAACCCAGCTGTCCTTTAGCCTCATCCTGCTGTGTAGCTGAGATTAGAAGGCTGGATTTGCTCTGTGGCGTCACTCACTGTTAGAGACTATTGTATGCTAAGAGATGTTTAGTGTCCAAAATGTGCTCCTTTAGTTATGCGCTGGAGCTGTATGACTCTCATAACACAGGTCAACAGGTCAAAATCATCAGAGATAGGTTTATGTGGGTTTTGTAGTGTTTTTCATCCTGATTTCTAATCTGTGTGTAGTTTTTCCCGCACATACAGTGTTTGTGATGAAGCTATACATAGCATGATAGTTAGTATAATGATCATATAATAATCATATGCTGAGCGTTTTTGAAGAAACAGTGGTAGCTGACTGACACTGATCATTATATCTATGCCACAGTGTGGCCTGTCTGACTTCTCACTGAAAATATTGAAACAGTTCTTGATTGGTGCTGCGCTTTAATAAAAACACAAGCAAGTCTATTGCAAATCTAATATTACTCATAATTCAAAAAGTTGATGTGACTGAAAAATACTGAGAGTAGATCTGAAATCAGCATGAAAAACTGGTTTAGAAAAGTGTGTTTGTGTTTCTGAAGATTACAATTTTTTTGTTGACCTGTGTTATTATACTGCACCAGCATCAAACACATCTCAGGGTCTGCAGATGATGATTCTGTAATTTGAGGGAACATAGGATCTATGATTTCCACACTTTCACTAGCTCCGGGTCCAGTGGACCCAAAGGCCCTGTGTGTAATACAAATGTAAAGGGAGGGGACACAGGGAGAGGTCAGTGTGAATGTTTTCTGATTTATGTTCCTCACAGAAAATAAGCCAAGACCAGTGAATCTCAGATTGAAAAAATAATTGTTTGTATCATTTTTCTTGAGACTGTTTCCATAGACTGAAGACATTACAAGGATTAATATGGGACTTGAATCCAGACAGGACTTCAAGCCATTCTTGACTTACAGCTTATGTCTTAAAACCAGCCTGAATTGACTTGCAATACATCCAACACTCAGTCCTTGTTTCCATGAGACAGCAGGCTGAGCTGGTTGTCAGCAGAGTGTCTGATTCACTCTCTCAGCCCTTGAATTGTAATCTGTTTATCACCGGCAGGTATATAACTGCTGCTACTTGCTAAGCTCATAATGAGGAATGTAAAAAGCTTTGCCAGCGCTGCCTCAGGTTATGCTTATCACTGGCTGAGTGTGTTTTACACACCACATGGCTGTCGTTTTTCACCCTGTCTCCCATTTGGTCCATCACCAGTGGAGACAAGCGTAGCTAGTGTGATGGAGCTGAGAGGTGTAAAATGAACAAGCTGTGTGAAGAGAGCAAAGATGGATGGGATGAGGGTCTGTGAAGAAGATTGCGGGGCACAGGTTGATGGCAAGTCTAGCTGTCATCAGGCCTACAATTATTGTGACCCCGGAGCACAGCTGAAGCTGGGGAAAATGTGGAAAAGACCAGAGATAGTGAGCACAGGGCTCTGGGCAAGGTCAAGTCTATTTCTGTGGCATGAGTGATATTTTATTGTCACACTTGGAGCAAAGCTCCCCTTTTTTTGGTCATGAAAGCCATCCGCTGTTCTCAGGGGAAATTCCTTTTCCCTTTGTTTCTCTCTTCTCCAAACCAGGTGTGACATTACAGTAATCTGGCCCACCTCCGCTGAAATGTCAAGTGGATTATAAGGCTGGCCTTCTCTTCCGGATTGTGCTGAACCTGAAGCCTCGGCAGCTTCCTCTCTTGCTCTCTCACCAGCAGGTGCAGCTCAGCTCAGAGCGTGACTCATTCCACTGAGCCTATTCCATTAGCTGCCCAACCATGATTCACCTGAGTTTTAGCCTTAACGGAAAGGCGAGAAGAAACAAGGCTAGGGTAGAGAATGTCACTCTGATATGCCACAGAGACTTTAATGAACAGTCCATCAACACCTTCGACTGTTAGATTCTGTTTTCAGGCAGAAAACTGCTGATCGCTGCACAAACTCCATTCTGGAGTTCTTTACCTACCATGTTCATAGCTTTTTCAGAGGCATGGCTTCCTGTTAGTGAATCAGATTTAGCTCTCATTCCCTCATTTTTATGTAACTTTTTGAAAACGTTTGTTTCATGCTCAGATTAACTTAATTTCTTTATTCATGCTTCTTTTTTTGCGGGTTCTCCCTGTGAGTCTTGGTTCTCATCAGTTTTTTGGTTTCTCTCAGTACAATTGTTTCTTCCTCAGGCTTTCAGGGAATATTTCCTCTTGAGTCTTGGTTCCTCTCAGTGTTTCTTTCGTATTATGTTGGGAAGTTTGTAATTTAGTGTTCTGATTTCTCTCAGTGTACCATCCTCTTAAACTGAAAGAGTTTACTGTGCCGTGTAGTGCTGTTGGCTTTCTTCTTTTTAAGGGCTTGGAATTATTATTAGGGGCTTTATTACTTATAGGGGCTGAATATATGAGTGAATGAAAAAACTGCATTATAGCTTCGTTATTTACACCAGTGTAAAAGTATACAGGGGAAGGACATTTATAGTTCAAGAGCTCTCAAATGCAAATACCATTAAAATCTACTTTTAATGTAATTTAAATATAAAATGTAGATAAAACAACATGCATGTTGCCTAAATATAGTAGCTCTTAAAATCTGCAATTGAAACAGTGGTGCATTATTCTGTATTTATTCTGCACAGATGAGATACACCAGAGTTACTGATATACCTTATAAATATTCACAGCTCTTTAACTGGATATTGTTACTTTTGGCAGTGACTATACAGTGTTTTTACACTTGCTCTGTTGGATGTCGAAGATAGCTCAAGGTTACTAGAATTGAGACTGTGACACTGTGTGTGTGCGTGCGTCTGTGTGTGTGTTGTTCCACACTTGTATAACCTCTTGTGTTCTCTGTCAGATTCTTTGTCTGAAACACATAAACAATAGCTTAACTGATGTAGCTACTGCAATGCTGATGCATTAATATTTTTGAACATTGCTGGGATTACATTATGTTAACAGCTGTAAAGTCATTTAAGAAACACACTCCCCATCATCCCCAAACATGGCTTGAGAACTAATGACTTTGGCATCCCTTGAGACTTTAAGAGGAGGCCAACGACATGGAAAATGCCCTCCGTCACAAACCCACCCATAACTCTGTCATCTTTCAGAACGTTGTTGCTCCTCTGAGAAATTACAGAATACCCGAACACCGCCTCGGAAATGCATGTCACTAAAGACTGGCCATGACTCTAATTGACTCTCTAAATAAAGCAGCTGTTGCTGGAGTCTTATTAGAACTGAGGATCTCTACTCTAAGAGAGCTTCCACAGAATTTAAGAGGATTTATTTATGAGCGACTTTAGCGTCATAGCTGATATGTTGATGTCCGTTACTGATCCTCGCTTTCTTCATTGTATCATACCATGCTTTGAATTTCTATAGAACCTTTTTAATATATTAAATCCAATTACTGTGTAAAGAGTTGCACTAAACTAAAAGTGAACTATGTCAAAGAAATCAAATTAGTCAAAAAGTGAGATTCACTTCTGTGATTCACTGGACCTTGTCATGAGAAGAGGTACATGTCATGAGAAGTCCTGAAATGTTCTGTTCAAAGGGTATTCAAAAAATAAATCACCGTAAAAATCCTGTACTTGTGTTTAGAATAAGGCTTTCTCTATGTAGGTACTATCTATGGCTTTACTCACCATTTATGTGTGCAGTGACTTAAATATAATATAAATATATCATATCAGACATTATCATACAAGTAGCTGGTGAGATTACACACATTAGCCATGTCAGTTACAAAATTCTGCATTCTAAGATGAACTATCATGGCTTAGATGGTAACTGTCCTGAAATAACTTCTCTTTGGCTGCTCCAGTCTGCAGGGAAGGATGGTAAAGTTGTAAGATAGGTCAGAGAATGTCAATCTCACACCTGGGGATGCTGTTATGTCTGGGGCTGCACTCTCTTTCGCATGGCCTTATTTGCCCAGTAGCAGCAGCCTTATTTGCACTGAGCTAGGCTGATAGGAGCTTAGATCCAAATACTTCAGGGGGACCAAGAAAACCCTTGACCATCACACCCTTGACCATCACGAAACGACCTGGCTTATCTCAACAAAACCGTGAGAAAGAGCTCTCATCAAAGCAGGTACAGTAATATTCCATTATGTAAGGTTCCTTAATGGTTCTTGCCTAGAGAAAATGGAACCTTTATATAAAATGCAGGATCTTTAAATATCTCATTTACAAACATGATTCTTTAAAGAGACGCTCCAGTGGTTTCATGTTTAAGGGTTTTTGGAGAACCAAAGGTCCGTTTTTGTACAGCGTCGCTGTGTAAGGAATTCAAAATAAGATAGGAAAAATGTATGTATAAATGTAATAAAACTATAAATACTTTCATATGGTTATGGATATTCATGTTTTAATGAACTGAGAAAATAGTTTGTGTATTGTGGCCAGTTTTTTATAGACGACTCTACCACTGATGCAAATATTAGTACTTCTGAATGATGCCCTGCGGGCCTCTGAGACCACCCTCAGACAGAGAACAGGAGCATGGGGACACGTTTAGCTTCTTTGGCTCTAAGGGGTAATTAGCTGTGCTTACTGAATGAAAAGAACAAACAATAAACATGTTTTGTTACTCCTGACCCTTTCACTCCCGGCAAGGCATATGACTTTAAAAGCCCGTCTGCTTTTCACTCCCTGCTGCACTTCATCGCCTCACTCTGTCATATGGACATTGTCTCTGGGCGCTTAAAGGACCAGTTGAGGCTGAATGACTAAACAACTCTGTCTCTTTCTCTAATCATAAGCAAAAACTTAGAATGGGTTCAAAAGGAGGGCTTTGCTATGATTGTTCCTCTCTTTCTATCTCTCAATTTCCCTTTCTCTTCTCTCTCTCTCCCTCTCTCACCCCCTCTTTTCCTCTCTCTCTCGCCTTCTCTCTCTCTCCCTCTCTCACCCCCTCTTTTCCTCTCTCTCTCGCCTTCTCTCTCTCTGTCTCTCAAAATCCCCTCCTTTCTGTCCCTCTTTTCTTCTCCCTCTCTCCTTCTTTCTCTCTCTCTCTCTCTCTCTCTCTCTCTCTCTCTCTTTCCCCCTCTCTCCCTCTCCCTGCTCTTGTAACCCTCTTTTGAGCTGTGGAAAGCTGAGCCTGAATGCAGCAAAGTAGGATTGAGCCACAATTCTAAAGACGAATGAGGCTGTCTCCCACAATTGGTTATTTGTCCAGTGCTGCTCAGAAAGCTTTTCACTGCTGATGAGAATGAGATAGCCTGAGAGGGTCAAGCCGCGGAATGACTCATGTTCACGCCAACGTTAGTGCCTTTTTGAATAACAGCGAAATCCTCTCACAAGACAGGGGGGAAAAGGCTCTGTACATCGTTTTTGTTCTCTCTGCCTTATTCCCTTTGGTGCTTTATGAAAAGAAGACCTCATCTGAGCTCAGGTTAAAAGCAATCTAAAGATCAGAGAGAAGGGAACAAAGAAAAACGTCACACTGGCCTTGACAAGCGCACATTTCTCTTTTCTGTTCTTTCTGCTGTCAATATTCACTTGCCACTGCTGTTGTTTAAATCCATAGCTGTGCTGCTATGTCTGATACACTTTTTTCAGCACCACACAAAGACCGGGTTGGTGTGACTGCTGTGCTGAGTGCAGCCTATGACTCAAATATCTTGTCAGTGGTGGCCTTAAAGCGATACCTTTGATGAAGAGGTGACTGGTAAATTGTGCAGAAACAGATGAACCGCAGTCAGTAACTGTACCCCTGCAAAATGCTGCAAACCATATCATAGGTGTTTCTGATAAAATGGCCAGTGAGTGTTATTACTATGTTGGTTCAACTCTATAGATCTAATAATATCTTCTTGTTCTTCTTTAGTAATTTAAACAGATCAGGGTCTGGCATGTCCAGTGAGGTGATCCAGTCCAGTGGAGGCAGTATGGGGCAGCGCTCTGAGCTCCACATGGCCTCCAGCTCTTTCTCCTCCTCTTCCTCCTCTTCCACCTACTCCATCAGCTCCACACGACGGCAAAAGGTCTCTCAAACCTCCAGGCTGCTTGAGGGTAACGTCTAAACCAGAGACACCACTTCCCCAGAGCTTTAAACATTTAAGTTTCCAAAGGGCATCATGAGCAATGCTTTCTCTATTTCTGTGCGGGTTTATTCTATCCAGCTGAAGTGCACAGCACCTGAAGTTAAACACAATATACTTTCTTACTCATACTTTCAGGAGCTATAAAATATAGAAGTGACCATGAGATTCAGAAGACAAAAGTAATCAAAACAATGACACCGTTTGCTATAGAGCTTTACTTAGCCCTGGTGTCTCGACCCAAACCCAACAGACTGTAGCTCTGCAAACTTCTGACCACCACAACAGAATAACCTTTAGAAGTTATGTGCTTTTAAATCGTTTGACCATTTTCCAAAACAGTCAACAAACAGAATTTAACCTAGGCTGTTTAAACTTGAATAAAACTATATGTAAACAATCTTCTGATTGGCTTCTCTATTGTGACGGTCTGGTCAGCGGCCGCTGCTTCTCAGTTTTTTGTTCTGTTTCTGTTCGTGTTTTTGGGTCTTTTATTTTTAATCTCTGTTCTGTTCCTGTGTCACATGTCTTTGGCTTTCACCTGTTTGTGTTTTGCCCACTGATTTCTGCTTGTATTTAAGCCCTGTTTGTTTTAGTCCTCACTATCTGTCCATCACCTTATTTTCACCTGATTTTCCCTTTGTGTTCCTGGTCTGTATCCTGTAAATATGATTCCTGTTCTGGACGGCCCTCGTGCCTGGTTTTTGTTTCGTGTTTTAGTTTATGGATAAAGTCACTTCAAGCATGGATCCCTGGTCTCTGTTCTGGGCCATGCCCCGAGGCAGCTCACGGCTGAGGGCTAGCCCCTCCAGCCGTGACACCTATACTGTGCCTCAATCAACAAGTAGTACAAGCTGAAATATATAACCATATAAAATATAACTTCAGAGTGAAAATATTGGGTAAAAATCTGAGAAGGCAAAGAATGCATTCAGAAAAACCTTCCGATCTACTACAGATAACTGTGTAAGTATGTAGAATGGATCTGGTAGCAGTGGCGGACTGGGACAAAATGATGGCCCTGGCATTTTGGTGTAGAACGGCCCACCACATACAATTCACAGCATCCAGCTTTGTGCTCCCATGAAAGTGTATACCAACAAAGTAGTATTCAATAAAAGTAGTATTCATCAAAGTAATATTCAATAAAATATAAATGTATTGTGAACTTACTGAACCTTTTAATGGATATTTGGGAAAAAATAAGAGGGCATTCTGTATCTGTGCATGACAGAGAGATTTTAAAAAGTGTGGATGTTTTTCATGTCTGTATATTGTTCATTAATACCTATAGAAAAGCTGCCTCTAACAGCATGCGGCAAACTTTCTCTCCTACTCACCTCAAAACCAAGGATAGATAATTAACTGCTGTCTCACTGTTAATGTTGATGAATGGTGGTTTAAAAATAATGCTCTCACTGAAAGTTCATCATGAAAGGCATAAAATAACTAACTTAAAGGTCTATTGTTTTAGCAAGCGTACACAATGTGTTATAAATAGCCGCCGTTCTCCTGCCAATGATTTTTGGGCTCTCAGTTTCTCTGCGCCTCTCTTACGTTTTCTCTCTCCATCTCATCCACTGACACTGCACCTGGCACAGAGCCAAAAGGGGGAGATGATTGGGCAGTAAAGAAAAGAACCAACGGACCGCAGACCAAAACGGGGTCTGTGTTTAAGAGGTTTATTGGGCCAACCCAGGGTCAGTTGGGCCACCAATCTATGAGTCTTACAGGCCAATAAATAAATTAAAAAAAGAAGTAACAGTCTGCCTAAATAGCACGTCGGCCCACTGGGAAAATGCCCGATACGCCAGATGGTCAGTCACACCCTATCAGGTAGTATTGTTAAAGACTGACTAACATACATAATGCTCACACATATGATAAAACCTGAAGTATATATGCAGTCACTGCAAATAGTGTATTGTGCTCCCGTAAGATCCTCAGCCTTTAGCACAGATGTTCAATAAAGTTAGGAACATAAACCAAACACAACTAGAGCGTAGGCTTACTAACATTTATTAACAAGCAGTATTTGGATATCCTAGAAAAGGAATAGTGTTATTCATACAAAGCATCACTCTTTTCAAGACCTTTTTTAAAATATTGGTCATATAGATGTGAACAATTGTCAGCTGCACATTCAATTATATTTTGAATAGCCACACAGTGTTTTTGTGTACATATCCATGTTTATTTCTGATTTCATCATTGTCAACCACCCTGAGATCATTAATTTTTTTGGCTGATGTTAATAGGAAATTAACATCAGCCAAAAAAAAAGAAATGCCCGTTTAATAAATGATATCGGTGAAAAGACTAGTCGGTGAAAAGACCGAAGCCGATTTGTGGGCTATGTTAAAGCGCTGTGGTTGCTGATTTGTTCTACTGTAGTAGAACTAAAACCTGGCCTGCCAGTGGCAGTGATTCCTGCCAGAAGATGTCGTTATTCTGCATCAAATGAAAGCGAGTCATGTTTCGTTGCTTCTCTCTAAATGATATTCCGAAACTCTTTTTCACCTCAAACCTGGCAGATGTTCAGCCTGCTCTGCTTTAGAGAAGTCTGCCTCTTGTGCATGACATGAGGGGGATAATTAGATGAAATGCACAGCCATGCAGTTTTGTTGGAAGGAAATATTGGAACCAAATACTAGTTTGTATTTGTATTCATGAACAATTTATGAACATTTGTTGCTGGCAATTGTAATTTACATTACGTTAGTTTGAATCTGTGTGGGCAAAATTCAAAACTGTTGAATTAAGGGTCATTTGTGTATGTGCCCGTTATGTACAGTCCCATGGAAAAGTATTGGTCTCCCACCTGTCTTCCTCTATTTTGCATACAACAATCAGCCATAACATTTGAAACCACCAGCCTGATGTCACGTGAGTCTCCCTCATGCCTCTAGAACCATTGAGGCATGGATTCCACGAGACCTCTGCTGTGATATCTGGCACTAAGATGTTAGCAGCAGATCCTTCAAGTCCTGTTTGTTGCAAAATGAGACATCCATGGATTGGACTACTGTATCCCACAGATGCTCAGTCAGATTGAAACCTGGATCATTTGGAGGTTAAATCAACACCCTGAACCGTTTGTCCTGTTCCTCAAACCATTCCTGAACAATTTTTGCAGTATAGCAGGGCACACTATCCTGCTGAAGGAGACCACTGCCATTATAGGTGGTACATGTCAAAGCAATATCCATCTAAATGCCAGGACACATGGGTACTCTGACAGGTCTGTGGGTACACGGCTTCATGAGCAGTGAACTGTGATGTGTTCTGACACCTATCACAGCCAGCATGAACTTTCTCAGCAATTTGTGTTACAGAAGTTCCTCTCAGGGCTCGCACCAGACAAGCTGACCTTCACTAACCATGTGCATCCGTGGGTCCGGGTGCCACTGAACACTGACCTAGCTATCACAGTTTGGCCATACTTTGTCAAAGTCTCTCAGATCCTTATACTTGCCCATTTATCCTGGTCCCAACACACACATTTCAAAACATGAGTATTCACAATTACATTTACGGCATTTATCAGACGCTTTTATCCAAAGCGACTTCCATTTTTTATCTACAGGGGACAGTCTCCCTGGAGCAACCTGGGGTTAAGGGTCTTGCTCAGGGACCCAGTGGTGGTGCTGAAGGTAG
>JBBPDB010000128.1:4483471-4497352 GCA_037974465.1 Brachypetersius altus
GGCCTTATGGGCGAGCCTTGGCCAAAGAAAGCTGCTATGAATTCCAGACCTTCAGCCGTCAGTCTGAAGGTCTGGCTGCGCGAGACTACTTTCTGAGTTGGCCAGTGCTTGTTGATGTTCCACGGAATGGCAGTTTACCAGTTTAATTTGAGTAAAACGTGACTTTAGTCAGTGTGTGTTTATGTGTTTTCTGTAGTGGAGAACCAGTCTCACTGTGACTTTGTGAAGCTGAGGAACATGTTGATTCGCTCTCACATGCATGACCTGAAAGACGTCACCTGTGATGTACACTATGAGAACTACAGAGCCCACTGCATTCAGGAGATGACCAGGTGAGTTTAACACTGCTGTCCTGTGCTCTATGAATATATAGGCTGGATTTTTTTCTGATTGTGTATGTGTGTGTGTGTGTGTGTGTGTGTGTGTGTGCAGTAAACTTGCACAGGACAATCGCATGGACAGTCCAATTCCCATCCTGCCGCTGCCCACTCCAGACGCAGAGACGGAGAGACTCATCAAGATGAAGGACGAGGAGGTGAGTGTTGAATATGACCAGCATCATTATGTTCTCATCATAGGAGACCTCAGAACTGATTGATGTGATGGACAGTAGGTCCAGCTGTTGGTGTCACTAGGCCAGAGACCCCCCTTAGAATTTCACAAGTGTCAATCAAGGGGTTATATTTAATTATTTTTTTATAATTATACAATTATACAGAATTACTTTTAAAATACACTGAACTTCACTGAACTCTCGTTTTTATCATTTTCCATTACTGAGTTTTAATCCAGAGACCTCCCGGAACTTTGCTATTTATAATTTCAGAGTGTCAGGGGTTAAATAGCATGTAATTTTATGATTAAACAGTCGCTTTTACTTTTAAAATACACTCATGCAGTAATGTGACCGAAGAAACTATTTCCACAGTGCTGTAACATATCCATAATCAAAGCAACACACTAATGTTATTTAAAATAGTGCAAGCTGTAATAATTATAATTCCAGCACTCCAGCATCAGTAGAATCGACACCCTGGACTCTAATTTGACAGTGGACACAGACACTGATTCTGCTAACCTGGCTGTGTTGTCCATGCTTGTGTGTCTGCAGCTGAAGAGAATGCAGGAGATGCTGGAGAAGATGCAGCAACAGATGCATGAGAAAGACCAGTGATGATCACACAAACACACACACACACACACACACACACTTATGTGAACAATTATGTGAACATACATGTTTACAGACTTATAAACTTCAGTACAAGTCTTACTGTACGCTGTATACTCTCCCATGTGAATGAACACAAATGGTCATATGTATGTATTATATCAACAGAGTATCCTCCAAACAGACAGTGACAGACTCTTATACTGTATATTTGCAAAATGATTTGTTTGGTGCTTCAGAGCCCTTGCCTGGCAAGTACAAATGTGATTTATGCTATTTAATGGTTCATATGTGTTTAAGCCATTGTAAGTATAGCTAACATGGGTAATATAATGTAATATTAATTTAAATTAAATTGACTTTTAGAAGTATCTAATTTATATTTACTTGATTTTGTTTTGTTTTTGTTTTTTTAATGCTTAGCTAGACGAATGTGCATACAGTGTTTTGTAATGCTGTTTTAGCCAGTTTGTTGGGTTGAGAGTGGACTTGCACGCGTTTGAATGCGTGTGTTGGTGAAAATGTACTTTTATGATAAACCCTTTTTATTCTTGTAAGCTGCTTTGTTGCAGTCTTGGCTTTTTATAGTGCTAGCTCTAAATGAATGTAGATGTACCGTGCAGGTTATTGTTATGAATAAAAATGCCTAATTCCGAATCAGTCCTCAAATGTGTGGTAATAGCCCGAGTTTCTTCTCAAAATTCGGAATTGACTTCGAGTTTTCAAATGTCTTCCAATCTCTTAAAGTGAAAGTACTTCCCCACCCCACCCCATCCTTACCCTAACAGACATGTGGCATCTGTAGTTACTTCTTTTATATGAAACTTATGTGGCTAATATCACAGGTCAACAGGTCAAAATCATCAGAGATAAGTTTATGTGGATTCTGTAGTGTTTTTCATCCTTCAAATCCATGTTTAGTTTTTCCCGCACGCACAGTTATTGTAATGAAATAATATAATATTGCATGATAGTTGGTATAATGATCATATAATAATCATATGCTGAGTGTTTTTGAAGAAACAGTGGTAGCTGACTGACACTGATCATTATATCTATGCCACAGTGTGGCCTGTCTGACTTCACTGAAAATATTGAAACAGTTACTCGATTGGTACCTGCGGTTTAATACAAACTACGTGCAACTACAAGTCTATTGCAAATCTAATATTACTCATAATTCAAAAAGTTCATGTGACTGAAAAAACTGAAAGCAGATCTGAAGTCAGCATGAAAAACTGGTTTAGAAAAGTGTGTCATAGTTTCTGATGATTACAGACCTAGCTACGCTAGCGCTGTAGCCCCTGCAAAAGTGAAGTTACTTTTATTAGTCTTTGGATCGGTGCATTCCTTATTATTTCAGTGTAACAGGGGAGGTCTTCAGTGCTGAACAGATGAATATACAGTACAGTCCAAAAGATTTAGGCACCTATACACATTGTTTAAATCCCTTTATGTGAGTTGTGAGTGTAAATACTAATTAATATTAGAATAAATGCAAACGAACATGAAAGCAATAAAAAGTGTCAAGATTCTGTCACCTCTTTGCCTCCAGACATTGCATGAATTTGGGAAATTCCATCAGCAGCAGTGATTTAAGGAATTACTGACTGAGCCAGACCAGGTGTTTGATAACAAGAAATACTTCAGTGAGGTGAGGTATGGAAGTAGTTACAAATGAGACTATCAACTACCTACAGTCTATATAGATGTATATATAGATGAATGAAGTGCGAATTGAATGGACATATCTTGAAACTTGAGATCATTTTTGTTATATTTAACATTAAAAAAAAATAGGGTAAATTAAATTTATGGCAGTTTTAAGATTTATAAATACGTTACGACACAGAAACGGTCGAACAGTAATAAAAATAAAATGGCGTAACAGTAAAAGCTTATTTACAGTCCAAAAATATAAAAAGCTCTGGTTTATATGCAAGCACTGCTAAGTATCAGTGCGGCTGAATGAGGAATTGCATTGTGTCACAAAAACTTTGCATGTGTACAGTGTAAACATGTCGAGGCATGTCAAAACTATGCAGACTTGGTCATATAAATGCAATAACTATAAGAACAGACTTGATGTCTTATTTCTGCCAGTGTCCTTAGAAAACTAGAGAAAGAGTCTTGCAGCCTCCTTTTCTCCACCTCTTGGATTTGTTTCTGACTAGTTCTGTTCTAGTTTAACCGTGTTTAGACAAAAAAAGGCTGGCACAGCCATAGCATTCATTTAAACAGCGGAACAGTTTGAAGTGATGCAACACGTCAAAACTAGAAATGTGTGGTGTAGTTGGTGTGAGTGAATGTCGTGGAAACATTGTTTTTAACTGTGCAGTTTGTGCAGAGCTTGTTGGTGTTGTTGCTTGTTAGCTTCAGTGCAAAACAGTGCAGAGAAGAAACAAACTTCAGACACCAGACATGTCTTGGCTGATCATCTACATTTCTGGTTGGAGGAAAATTGTGTAAATTATTAGAATTGTATAAATTTAGAGAAAGTCAGTCAATTCACATGCATGGACTGAGTGACACTAAGCCCTTTGGCAGGTAGCCCGTTGGTCACTGAAGCCAAGTGTCTGATCCTGTGTCACTATCAGGAAGGATATTACATAATATGTACATCACATGGGTAGAGTTTCAGCATTACGGCTTGAAACGGATGTAGGGACAGATGTAGATGGATACGTAAATGGCGAATGTTGTCGTTCAGATGTCGGCTCATTCTGTTGACCCTCCTAGACCCCCAAAACACATATGGCTCGGAATATTTGAAACTTGTTGCTATAAACTTGCGCTTCATTTGAGGAGAAAAATAACTCGGACTTCATTTTGAGCTCACAATTCTGCCAAAAAATCTGAATTACTGAATTATGAAATTTCGTCTATCTGAAACTGACCTGAACTAGCTCATTCTAAAACCAGACAGGATACTTTGGGTTATAGTGTCTACAGACAAACATTGGCAGAAGTCACAGACGTCTGTGTGTAGTCACAGAAATGTGTGCCCTGTTAGATCTGTGATGGCCAAATGTAAGTGCTAATGTTGTGAAATGGAAGCATCTATTAGCAACGACAGCCCAGACCACCCAGACTCACAGAGCTGGGCCACCAAGCGCTAGAAAAACTAGTGGGTATTCTCTGTTGCGTCATTCACCACAGTGTTTCAAACCACTGAGCAGCTGCACATAAGCCTGTGGTCTCTATGGGCAATGCCAAGCAAAGAGAGCTCAATCACAAAGCTGCAGACCATCAAAACCCACAGAGTGGGGCTGCTGATTCCAAACCACCTCTGGAAGAAAGATTAGCACAACTAGGACTTTTTTTTCATGAAATGGGCTTCCGAGGCCGAGCAACTCTGTGTTAATTCTGGTGGGCTTGAAATGGGCTGCCCAGCAAGGTATTACAAATGCAGTGCTTATGTGTCCACATCCTTTCGGTCATATAATATGTAACATTAAATATTTTTGGCTTAACATATCAAAAATGTATCCTGGCTACACTAATCTGAACTGGAATTGACCGGCTGTGTATTTCCTGTGTAGTGTGGACCTGGTGGACCTCGGTGCCCGAGTGTGTGACTACTGCACCAGATTAAAAATAAATCAACATTTGGCGAGATGCAGGGTAAAATCTGAAAAAATGGTTTGTGAAAATCCAAATGTGAATTATGGAGGCCGACACATATTTCAAAAATATTTCAAAAACTCAATTGACCACAACTTGGGCTTTCGGGTCCCATCTAGTTGCCACAGATGTTTCCAGCTCTAGAGCACTGAATTTGATTATAAGTAAGCAAAGTTATTCTTCAAAGTTAATACCAGATGGATTGTAAATATAATTAATTATGTAAACACATCATGGCAAAGATAGTTATATAATGTAAATATCATGAATAGCAATATAATATCAATGCAATTATCCCTTGAAGTGAATGTTAATCAGAAGTCATGTTCCTTCCACACTATGGCACATATATGAGCTACCTGAGCTTAATGATAGCTGAGGTTGGTTGGAATTATAGGCAAATCATGTTAATATTACTTTTTTTTTTTTACATAAATTTTTACAGAAATATTACACTTCAATCAAAGATAATAGAAAAACAAAAGTGTTGTTTTTTAAATGGCATTCAATGAAGAATCGAACTTGACATGAACTAACAAGGTAAAAAGGCACATTTTCATTTCAGGCTGATTTTAAAGAACACTGATGGCTACTGTTGTTAGATGGGCTTTGCTGAGTGCTGAGAAAGCTGCAGTATTTGAAAGCTCTCTGCAGGACTTCCAGTAGACGGATGGAGTCACTCTGATCCCTTCTGGGCTGGAGCCTCTGTGCATTGGCAACCGAACGCACTGCACTGCAGATTTTTATGAATGGAAGCTTCAGGAAGTGAGCTCCCCTCCAAACCCCCCCCACCCCCCACCCCCCCGCCAGGCTATGACTCAGAGGAAGCGCTGCTATAGCATAGCAGTGAGATAGAACAGGGACTATGCAGTACAGTGACGATGTCTGTAAAGGGACATGTACATTATATGTAATGCTGCCTTTCACACATGCAATTCACAAGATTAGTATTTCAGACATTTAGTACCAAGAATATACATGTGTCCCTCCATGTGTGAAATGTTAGTGAAGCACATAATGACACTGATGAGTAAATTCTGCTGCTTTAAGATTTGTCTAGGCACACATATAATCTCCATAGAAAAGCATTACCCATCAAATGGGCAGCCACCTGTGAGCCTATGGTCACTGTGCCAATATTCCAAATGTCTGATAGATGGTTATAAGGCCCCCAGCATTGAGCTGTTAAGTTTTTGTTAAGTTTTACAGCTCAAAGTAAGTCATATTATGCCCTAAACCATATCTACATATATGCACCACCTTATGAAGAGCTGGATGTACTTTGAATGGAATGAGTGGAATTCTGTTGATGTATTTGGGTGTCTATCCACTTCTAGTGTTTGTTAGAGTTCTAGGCTAAAGCAGAAAACGTCTTGGCCGATCAGTTGCGTCTGGGGTAAGTGGAAAATTGTGTAGATGTAAGCTAATCCTCGTTGGCCCTATGACACAAGTGCCTCTACTGGTATTGTACATGAATTATTTCTCACTTGTAACTCATAGACATGGGCCAAGAAGCTGTATCAAAAGTGTGCATGCTAAATGTTTCAGTGGTTCCACATTTGTGTTTGTAGATAGAGAAGAAGCAATTTGATCATTTAATTTTGTTATGAAATACTATAGAAGCTGATTTGAAGTATAACAAGTGATGGTTATGAAACTCCTGAACTAATGTGAATGCAGCCATACTGTGAAATTAATTATATCAGTTTAGAATGAATAATTATGTAATGTAAATCAAAAGTATGGATGCGCATGAGCATGACTGCGTGCATATTTGTGGCCTGTGGCAGTGCCACCATGCTGTGCGGTGCAGCCGTTTTGGCCTAAGCAGATTTGCTTTGTTCTCATTAACAAACACACATTTCTGTTCCTTTGGGAAAAGCTGAACTCATTTCATGCAGCGCTCCTCAACTTCAGAGATGCTTCTCCTCAACAGAATAACATCTCATTCTTCAGTCTTAGGGGGAAAAAAGTCGGGTTTTGATTTTATTGGTGATAACTATGTGAGATGTGGGCGAAAGCAGGATCCCTCGTCAGTTATATAAAAGAGCTAAATTATTAAGTTGATGATGTGCGGGCCACGTGCTGTCTTCCCTCAGCTGTGCTCTTCTAGCCAATCAGAAAGCGGCTGCGCTGTATTTGGGTCATGGCAACGTGTTGCTGTAGTGCGGCTGGCAGCCAAATCATGCTGAACCCCCCCAACCAAATAAAGAAGCCAAAAAGAGCACTGTAATTTCCCTACCTCTCTCTCCCTCTCTCTCTCTCTCTCTCTCTCTCTCTCTCTCTCTCTCTTATCTCCCTCTCTCTCTCTCCCTCCCTCTATATACCCCTCTCTCTGTCTTTTTCTCTCTCTCCCTCTCTTCCTCTATATACCTCTTTCTCTCTCTTTCTCTCTCTCTCAATACATCTCTCTCCCTCTATCTTTTTCTCTCTCTCTCTCTCTCTCTCTCTCTCTCTCTCTCTCTCTCTCTCTCTCTCTCTCTGTATCTCTTGTCTTTCTCTTGCTCTTTCTTTCCTAATGTCATTTTTTGTTCGGTTTATTTTCTGTACTTTCTCTGTCTCTCTCACTCTCTGTGTAAGCTGTGTTCATTTGTAAACAGTACAATTAAGGGATGTGTAAGGATCAGGTCACCTCCCACGCTCTACACCCTGCACAGTTGTAAGGAGATGTGAGAGGTCTGAGGTGCTGGAGGTGTGTGTATGTGTGTGCGCAAGTGAGTGTGTTTGAGACGGAGGGTTATTTTATATGCTCTGCTGAAGTGTTAGCCCCCCCTCTGCTGTACCTTAACTCACCTCACAGCGTGGGTGAGTGCGAGTGCAGTGCTGGGGCTCTTTCAGGACACAGCCGGAAGCCTTTCCACTTGACTGCCGCTGCTGTAGTGTATCAGGAAAAGGAACCACATCATGTTTAGTTTCAGGTCAGATAGTGTGGACCAAATCTGTCATATTGATTTTAGATTATTGTACACTGAAACGCATCTGAAAAGACTGACCTGTCTCGCTTTGATCAAAAATACATTAGTTGAATTGTATTGTTCCACATTTGTTGAATGGAAATCTCATTCTCAACAGGAGCATCTGAGCACTGGTTAGGGCATCATGTGAAACGTGACCTTTTCCTGGCTTATTTGCTCACTGCATATCTGCATGTCACAGGCTTCAGTATTGCAAAGGCTAGTATTGTGATACCAAATAGCCTGTGTTATACTGTGCAGCTGTTATTTACCCAGTGGTTGCTGAATGTTTATGAATACTTTCGTTTATGCAAACACTTTTTACCCAACAAATGTTATGTTTTATTAATTTTCTGTGTCACATACCTCCACAGGAACTTCATAAAAAATACTCAGAATTAGGAGTACAGTTCTCTTTCTGTGCTGCAGTTAGGGGTGTGACGGTACACAGATGTCACGGTTCGGTACGTACCTCAGTTTTGGGGTCACAGTTCGGTACGGTCCACGATACAGCAAAGTTAAACAACAAGAAGTTCTAAAGAATGAGGCTTGGTTTGTTTTCGTTTATATTATACAAATCATTAAACACACACTCTTGCTTACATTTTCAGGTATGTGTAAGGCAGCAAAAGTGTTACGGCAGTAGGTGCACTATTGCACCACACTACGACTCAGGTTTATGATTTACTTGCGCTTTTTGGTCCCTCTCTTATTCCGTATTACTTCAATCACATCTTCTCTGTCGTACCGCGTATTCTCCGAAAGACATGTACCGAACCGTGACCCATGTACCGTGACGGTTCGGTGCGAATACATGTACCGTTACAGGCATAGCTGCAGTGTTTGTGGACTTTTTTCCATTTCAAAAGTATTATTGAAGTCCTACTTAGAATCAGAATTACTCATTCATGTCCTGAAAGAACGGAATCTCCTACATATTCGAGTACATAATTCTTCCTTACATTCAGGAACAGTAAGAAAGCACTGAGTGGTAAGTAAGCAAAGGATTCTCCATGCAAGCACATTTTCTCAGATTTATCCCTCACTTTAATTAGAATGCCAGTTATACTCGGCAGCATCTCCCCACTTGCGAAACATGAACGCTCTGGCATTAATTCAATAATGAGAGTAATTGACTAGTTTATAGGGATCGAGTCTCTTTAATGCCACTTGGTGTACTAAGGCCTTACAGCCTGCCATGTTTATTATGTCAATAAAATAGATGTAGATTTGTGGCTCAAATGTAATTAGTGTGATTACGAGCGCATCTGTCATCATTTGAGTCTGACCTCAAAGGGGCCTTATACATCCTCAAGCACTGGTTTCACTAACTAGAGGAATTTTAATGCGTCTCTGGGGCTTGGTTTCGAGACCCTCAAGTGGACTTCAGGCACAAGATGTTCATTTAGGAGTTGAAATCGAGGTTACGAGCTCCCTGGATGATCGATAAACTGAAAAGGGTGCTAAGCAATATGGATCAATTTCAGTGTCACAGTGTGTCCAAGGATATCCCAGAATCAGATGACATTGAAGTTTACATCAATAAAACTACCAAAGCCTCTGAACTGGTATCCTGTAATAAAGGAGTATAATAATAATGATAATAATAATATTGTCATTAAACTGAAAACTTCTTCAGTTTTTTCCTTCTGCATACTTGTCATAATCTTCTTCTTCTTCTTCTTCTTCTTCTTCTTCTTCTTTTTTAGTTGGTCCTATTTCATCTATTGCTGTTTCTGCTGCTTCTTCTTTGCAAAAATAGCTCCTCAATATTGTGTTTTCCACAGAACGTGATGAGCCAAACTGCTGGTAAACTGAATTTCAACTTATAGGAACTATTAACAACTAATAATCATTACAATAATAATAGCAGTAATATGATTGTTAGGAATATTTGTTATGTGCTACCATTACAGTACACTGAATGGTGCACATCAGGATCTGTGGTCTCTCAACTTCCTCTGATTTATAGACAGAACTCTAGATAGAACAGCCTAAAGTCATTAAACTGACAGGAAACTATTTACCTCCAAACAATGGCTCACACAGGGGTGATCGCTTTCCACTGCTATTCGATGAAAATGCTGTTCCAGTGCAGATAACATTTCCACATCACGTCTGAAATGTCGAGAGCATGAAGTAAGTGACTATGAAGGATAATTTCGACTCTGTCCAATAAAGTGTAGTAGATGTGGCAGCTTTTTCTTAAAAATATATTTTAAGTCCTTTCTGCTGTTTGCCTCAGTGGAGAAAAATAGTGGTAAAGACAAGCCCTTGTGAATGCAGACACACGTGTGTCCTCTCATCTGTAAAACTAGTTAATGAATGCGGTTCAGTTTCAAATTGTATGTGATTACAAACAAATAGGCTTTGATTCAAAGTTTCCTCTTGATTAAGTGTTGGTTTAAAAACATTTTGATCTAATGGCATAATACTAAAATTAGTTTTTAAGACAGCAATAAAACTTGAATCTGTAATAGTGAGTGCCCATTTAACAAAAAATATATAGCAAATTGCTTTCAAAACAAAAATATGTATATATTATTATTTTCAGTATGCTGCCAGCAAGGAAACTCTTCAGTGCTGTAGGAGAAGTGGCCCAGGTGCTTTCTCACGAAGTTGCTTGAGAGAAAGAAAAAGGCCAGATGTGCATATGAGCACAGGCACAGCACAGAATATGCCTTGCAACGTGCACCCACAATGTGGCTGAAATGCGTTTGCAAACTTGGAAAGGGGAAAAAGAAAATTCAGTGATGAAGAGAGAACGGTGTTCATGAATGAACCAACAAAACATTCTACAGATGTGTAATTTTACTCCAGCTTTAAAAGCCGTAAAGGATAACATGTACAGCTACTGTGAAGAAAGTAAAACAGAAAAACGTCATTAAGTTAAAAACGGCGTGGCATATTTTGCACTGTGTGTACTTGAGCTGGGACGGCGCTAATGTTATTCCGTTCGATTAGAATATGGATGTTCCTGTCCCGTCACCTGTCAGTCATTCTTCAAATTAATCCTCTGTGTTAAGGTCTTTTGAAGTAAGTGGCGGGTGTTCCGCCGCCATCAAAGTTCTGCAGGCTGGGACGACGATTCCTTGATGCTGTCGCCCCAAGCTGAGGGGTAAAGCCACTACAGACAGGCCTGTCTCCTGTCTCTCTGTCAGAAGTGGGGCAGCCGCACTGTCACCAAGAGCAATTACCAGCTCCGCCGCTCGCCTTGATCTAATGTTCATCCTTCATCACAGAGGTGGGGGTAGACCCCTACCTGATCACTACCGGAACCTTCCCCTCATCAGTCTCCGTCTTCCTCTGCCGTTAGCCGTGACCTCCTGTATCAGCCAGGATGACACAGAGACGTTTCTTTACTTCTCGAGAGAAACAAAGGCGATAGCATGGGACAAGGCTGGTGGTTAATTAAGCTTCTTGTTTTTGTGTAGTTCATGCCAAGATACTCGTTAAATCACTGTAATTAATTGCAGCAGTGTTGTAGATCCTTGCAGAAGGGACTGTGTAAACTGTGTTTAGACTCCAATCCTTTTGATCCTGTGTTTCTTCACATGCAATTAATGAGCAAGTTAATCTCGCTAAAGCAAGAACGGATCGTGATCTTTGCTGTAAGTAGATGGAACACAACAGAGATGCTAATTTTCCAAAATTAGGCTCGTCGTTAGGTTCTTCTTGTTTTCCTTCTTCTTGTTTTTTTAATTCTTCATCGTCGTTGTCTTCTTTATTTTTCTCTTTCTCCTCCTCTTGTTATTCTTTGCCCTCGTCTTCTTTTTTTCTCTCTCTCTCTTTCTTTCTTTCTGCCTTTCATTCCTCTTCTTCTGTTTTCTGTTCTTCATCCCATTCTTTATTTTTGGTCGTCGAATTCTTCGTCTTCGTCTATTTTTGGTCGTCTAATTTTTCTTCTGGCTTTTTTGCCATCTTCGTTTTCTCTTTATTTCCTCTTCATCTTCTCTTTTTTTTTTCTTTCACACATTTTTACCTTTTTTCTCCTCATGGTTCTTTATCTTCTACTTTTTTCATCATAATCTTCTCTTTCTTCTTCTCCTCCTTCTCTGTGGCTCCTGTTTTGTCCTTTGCTGCTCTTGCTGCTTCTTCTTTGGGGGAAAAAAATGGCCTCTCAACATTGTAACTGTGTTTGCCACAGGAAGTGACAAGCCAAACCACTGGTAAATTGAATTTCAAATTGTTCTTGACCTTGTGGGAAATGCCTATTTTTTTCTGAAAACTCTTCGGAATTTTAATGCTGCTGTTCTTGAGAAGTCCCCCCGGAATACTGCAGAAGTAAATATCAGTGCATTATGCAAAGGTTGGAAGGAGTGTAGTGCTATATATGTGTGACTGCACTAATGTATACAGCGAGATTTACATTCACTCCCCCCCCACCCTCCCCCTCCCTCTCTTGCCACACTCTCTATCCATAATTCCATTCATTGATTTCTCACCGGACTATTTGTCGCCTGCTTACTCAAGTCAAATTAGAGAGCATTGTGCTCAATATAAACAATCAAATCGATTAGTGGGAGAAAAATGCTCTCAAACTAACCGTAATGATATTATGTCTAGTCGGGGGTGGGGTGTGGGGGGTTCCCTACATGCACTTGTATTGGTTGTCTGGAAATAATGGGTAATTTCCAGCTCGACAAAGCGTGAGTTATTTCGTGAGTGCAGTTCCGTGTGTATGTGTCTGTATGTGAGTCTGCGTGAGGCTGGTTGGAGTAATCAGCATTAATGTGAGTTAACTTAACAGATGTTGTTCCTGCACTTGTGCAGTTAATGAGCAGGTGCTTCAATTTACAATTTTTCACACTTGAAGCCGCAGAGTGTTTTCCTCCCCTACCCACATTTGCATAAGAATAAGGTTCTTTCATAAATATTTTAATAAACAGGATTAAAGAAACAAAGTCACCATAAACACAATTAATGCAATTAAAAAAAAACAACATTTGAAATGTTTAAACTAGCACCGTTTTCTATACAATCCTTGTAACTTATTATAACCCATGTTTGGACCCTGTGGCTGATTTCGTCACGTCCCTTTGAACAGCAGGAAAAGCTTTATTAATAAAACTCTCTCGTGAAGTAGGTTGTGAAGGAGCTGAAAGTGTTTGAGTGCTACACGTGTGCGCCTCTCCAAACCTGCAGCCATAATGACCCATTCCACATCATTAGCCACTCTCTGAGCCCTCCAGTACAGCGTCCACGCCAGTGCAGCACGCCACACAGCGTTTGGCTTCTTAACCCAGTGCTGGATTACTGCGTACTGCCTGCTTACTCACGTATTTGGATTTTCAATTGAGTGTGCGTTTGGCTCTGCCTGGAATCCTGACACAGCTGTGCTAAAAGATTTTTAGCACATTTTTTATCACGTTTTAAATACAAGAGGCAATAATGAGCTAAAACTGAATCGCCACCCTTTACAGAAACTGACTGCATATCTTTGTATCTCGAGTCATTGTACGAGAAAAAGCCAGTCTAAATATTTAACATGTAGTAAAATCGTTAAGTGCTTTTGTAGATGGGTTGTTAACGTTGACTTTCATGCTGTGATTAGAGTGTTTACAGCAGGAGTGTTAACTAGAGTAAGTATGTTATGACAATGTTTTTGATGTTAAATTGCTACAGTGTCAACTGTGTGTGTGTGTGTGTGTGTGTGTGTGTGAGAGAGAGAGAGAGAGAGGCCTATTTGTGAGCATTAAATGTCCTCATGAAGAGAGAAATGTCAAAAAATCTGTGGGGACTTCTCAAAGAAATGTGCTGTTTTTAAAACAAGCACAACTTTTTAGGAAAAACTAAGGTATTACATATAGTGGAAGTTTTCACAGATATAGTCATACTGTGTGTGTGTGTGTGTGTGTGTGCGAGAGAGAGAGCAAGAGAGAGACAGAGAGAGAGAGAGAGAGCGAGCGAGCATTGCAGGGAATCCCGTCTCTCAGCAGTGTTCAGTGTCACACACCTGAGCCCACTCTCTCAGCCAATGAGATATTAGTGATTCAGGTCAGCCTGTCACACGAGAGGTGGTGGAGCCAAGTCTCCTTAGGTTCTCTCTCTCTCTCTCACACACAAACACACACACACACACACACACACACACACACACACACACACACACACACACACACACACACACAC
>JBBPDB010000128.1:4510586-4528400 GCA_037974465.1 Brachypetersius altus
CCAGTACACACACACACTCACACACAGAGTTTAGTGGAGGACAAGCTCATGATGAACTGATGTAATAAAGGATATTTTGCCCAGTGACTCCACACTGCACATTAGGCTGCTGTAGGCTTTCCAGGTAAAGTTTTCTTTTTTAGGGCCAGCGGCTAGCAGAGAGAGTTTTCGTATTTAGCTGACCCTTCATTAGCCTCATCTGCTTCTACTGTGCGGTGGTTTCCATGAAAAATCTAATGATAATGATTCACATAATGAGTTTGGTGTATATCATTACGGATGAGTCCACTGCGGAAACTGCACTGTGGCCTACGCTAAATTACACAGCTGGTAGCTTCAGCCCCAGACATCCACCTACAGGTGCACCGACTGTCTGACATTTACTGTCCCACATCATATTTATTTCAGTTGGAAACTCTGCCAGATTATGTGGTGTGTAAGATTTGCAGCGTGGCAAAATCTTCCTCACCGTTTGGTGAAACGGTTAGCAAGCTCTTTTTAAAAAAAAAAAGCTTGCCTGACGCATTGCATTTAATCAGTCAATCAAGAGTACACTGATCTTGTTTTTATGCATATCTCTTGATAGAAAGGAAGCAGAAATGTATTAAAAGATTACAATTGTGGTATTCTGAAACCTTTATCAAGCTGGGTTGCTGCAGGCGTGAAAAGTCTCTGTCCTTTTGGGGCGTGGGGGGTGGGGTACGTTGCTGTGCTCGTACAAAGTCCTGGTCCTTTTGGGGAGGCCGGCGTTTGGTGCCCATGCAAAGTCTTTGCCGTTGTCCAGGAAACAATACATGGGGAGAAAAAGGATTTTGAAGAGTGTTTCCGAAGCCCATGCTTCTTAGTAATGAGTGCTGAAACCAACTAAAATCTATAATGATAGAAGATTGCGTGGCTTGTGATGATCCACTTTATAAATTCAGGGCGTAGTTCTTAGGTAGACTGTTTTTTCTGCCGAGGTGGGTAGTGAATGCCCCCATGCCCTTCATATGTCAGGTGTTTGGTGACCTGTGGAGAAAAGAGAAGGGCAGGCCACCTGCAGTGCTGTCTGTTTAGAACTCATCTGATTGCTTACATCCTGAAAGGCTTTTTGACATATGCTCTCTCTGCTCTCCAGGAGGTAACCCCTACTGCGCAGGCCATGGCCTACTATCATGCACACACACATACATACACAGACACTCATATGCAAGTCTTACACATTTTATAATGTCCACAGTATCCTTTTCATGCATGAAATTATGCCGCTATGGCTGAGCGATATATAGCTTATAATCAAATACCATGATATTGCCACAGTGTGATATTGCTGATCGGTTTTGGCAAAATTAATTATCTGTCATATGTGTGGTGGCCATCTGAAGCCTGTCAGATACTGCTGACTATTTTTAAACCATTTAAACTCCTGCTCCCTTCTTCTGAAACAGTGGAATCTTTCAAAGTGATTTTTAACCTCGACATCAAAATTGATGGTTTCTTTATTAAAGTAACAGGAAAAGTATGCAGGCCTTCACAAATATTTGACAGAATAGAAGTGCATCCATGGTATAATACTCATAAAATAGCAAAGCACCCTTTCACCAATCCGCTTTTGAATTTTTGTATTGTGAACATTACTTTACTTACTGCATTCAGGAGATGCCATGTAATGACAGTCATTTATTTAGTGCCATTTAAAACCGAGCAAATCAAGTCATGTCAGGCTTGAACGACCTACTTTTAGCAGAACTGTAGCAGTATGAAAGGATTTAACTAACTTTATTAATGCAAACATACTCATTGAATTATATGTGATATATTTGCTAAAACACACCCTCAAATAATTTCGCTTCCTTTAATCTCAAAAAGTACATGCTACTCGAACATCAAAAGCATACCACACACACAGACCCTCCCCCCACACACACTTACACACACCCCTGTATTTCTTGTCTAGCCCTGTGATATGTTAAAATTCCTCCGTCTCAATGATTGTTAATGAAGCTCAATGAATCACGATGCTTGGCTCTGTTTCCGAATAGATGTTAGTGATCCTGGAGATGCTGCTTGCTGGTCCGCGTGTGTTAGATCTTAAAAACTTTAAGAAGTGTTCATTTCATTGGCACATCTCCTGTTCATCCTGGACTTTAAATGGAATCCGGTGTTTGTTAATTAACATCCAATCAGATAAGAGCGAGAGATTTAACAATACATAAACCCAATATCCTTCCTTCCAGCAGCCCAACAATCTGAGAAACGCCTTTTCAATTAAAACGAGGAACTTGACTTCCTGACTTCCTCTTGATGTTGTGTGCTCCTTCATTTAGAGAAAGCCATCAGGCTCGCGCTTGAACAGAGCTGATGAGATTACATTACATTGAGCACATCGGCGCATCTCCGCACGAGCTCCAGCGCATGAGAACGCACTGCTGACAAACAGAACAAAACTCCATTAATAAACCTAATAAACATAAGCTATAAACAGCGCTGGTGTCGTGTTTGATTAGTTCCGCTGTGTTGAATGTGTTCATGAAGTCCCTGGATAACTTTTGCTTATCGCTACTTTGTCAGTGCTGCTGTCTACTTTATTCCAGTGATCATAGTTAATAAATTTGCTGAGCCAAAAAAAACTGTCTGGAAGAAAGTGGAAGTTAAAGCAAAATGATGAAGCGTCCTGGGATTAGCCAAAGAATCACTGATTCAAACCATTTCTTTTAATAACATTTTACACTGACTTTCACTGATCCGCCATACCATTAAACCCTCCTGCATAGTATTGCGTAGGTCCATATGCCACCAAAACGGCTTTAACCCATTGAGTCATGGACTCCACAAGACCTTTTATGGTTTAAAAGTTATCGTCCGTTAGCCCTACCTGTCCGTCCATCATTAATCACACATCACTGTTCTCTTATCCGTTACCAAGCCGTTAGCAGTAGTACTAATGCTAGTATACACAATCAGAGTGAGATTTGGAGAATTTGGTTCTCTAGTAAACACGTTGACCTCTTTATTATGGTCCTCAAGCAATTTCTGATCAATGTTTGCACTGTGGCAGTGTGCGTTATTGGTGGTAAAAGAGACCACCATCATTACGGAGGACTATTGCCATTAAGGGGTGTAGTTTAGGTGATATATTTCAAAATAACACCACATAAATGCCACATGTTCATTCTAGGCACTTTTGTTGATGGACAGGGGTCAGCATGGGCACTATGTTTTCAGTTCACCGGTTGCCCTTCCTTTTTGGTAGATACAAACCACTGCATACTAGGAACATCTCACGAGACCTGCCGTTTTGGAGATACCTTGACCCTAAAAATCAGTCAGAGCCTATTTCTCTGCTTTCAGCACATCAAAAACAGACTGTTTGCTGGCTACCTAATGTATCCCACTCCACAGTCCCCATTGAATTAAGATAATTAATGTTATTCACTTTAGTTATCCGCGGTTTTAATGTCGTAATTGCTCGGTGTGCATTAAAAGTAAATAATGTTTTGTTGTTTATTTGTATTATTGTTTATCCAGATTGAATCAACTGTGTACCAGCCAGACATTACTTTGTCATGTACACCATCTTTTTAATATTTTGTTAATGAGGCAGAGAGAAATACTATTTGGCTGCTCAGTTGGCCTTTGTACAGGGGCTGCGCACATTGTCTGCTCTCAAGGAATTTAGTATTTTAGTAGTTTATGTCCTGTTGCTTCTTCACTGATGAAAATGTCTGCTTCCCATTTGCTGTAGTATAAGGCTGAATAGGCTCCCAGCTTCCATTCCTGTTTACTGTTGTTCTGAATCACTAGCAGCCAGTATTGAAACAGGTTTGTACATGAAAAGGCCCCTGCACTCACACTCTGTGTTCTGATGATATGCCTCTTTCCGTCTCTCAGACAACTGTGTCTGTACATTTCTCTAAGATTAATAGCTTCAGACTCTCAGGGTCTACTGTAATTTGGAAGAAGAGTTAAGTGTTAAGTGAGCAATACCTGCATACCATTCCAAAAAGGCATCAAGTATCTACACATATTGGTGTGAATTTACCAAAAAAAACCTCCACTTTCTGCTTTTAGAACATGTGGAAACTGGACCCCGCACTGCAAGGTGTAAATTATAGAGTGGAATCTTAAAAATAATTACATTATATGTGTAAATTCACTCAGATGATTGGGGGGTAAATGTTCATTTTGTTTAAAATATATCAAAAACTCAAGTGTACAGTTTATGTAGTTTATGATCCTCTGCCTAAAGTCTTATGCGCTCATCCCTGAAGTGTGACTGGTAAATTGAAATAAATGAATGCATAAATAAAAACTAAACAAATGAAAGAAATGTAATGTGCAACTGAATGGATCAGAGGTGGAATTTAGGGAAAGTCAGGTTTGATTAGAAAAGAAGTGCAAAATGGATGGAGGAAATTCGAAGCGTCTAAACTAGAGAAAATATCCCAGACTACAGGTTAATGAAGTGAAAACATGAGAAAGTTTTGGTCCACATTTACTTAGTATTACATTTGTATGTTAGTGGTCACTGCATAAAAAACGTTTCACAGCTTGTTGAGGTTGTAGGCTGTAGGCTTACTCTAATTACATTCCATTCATGCATTGGAATTAAATGAAATAAACTGGAGTAACTTGTAGCCCGCTGTTCTACAGCTGAATAGATCTTCTCATCCTGTTTCTGACTCATTGTATTTATTACCATAGACTCTCTGTTCACAGAAAAAGCTATTTAAATATTGTTTTCTTCGCCTTTAGGCACGTGTCTCTGTCTGCAATTATCCTTGGTAAATCACCTGTGTTTGTGCAACCTGCTGCACTGCAAATGTGATTTAGTGCTCAGTCCTCATTGTCTGGAATAGTAGAAAGTCATGACCTCTATCACTGCATGCTTTTTGGGTTGGATTTTTTTTTCTTTTTGACTCTTTACTCTACAGTTACTAAAACACTGCCATCAGTATGATGAACTGTGACACTGTTGATTCAGAATGATTCAGAATTCCAGTTTTATTTGGCGTTAAGCTCACATAGTCAGCTGTTCACAGTGTTGGTGAAAGGAACCAGGCGCCTGAAAGCCTCTAATAGCTTCATCACAGAACGTTTGACATGAAATGGCTATGAATTCACTGCTTTATGAGACATTGCTTTGCTAGTTTTGACACAAGCTTTAGACTTAAACTACATTAAACACAATACACAAACACAATAGGTAAAATAGTATGCAAATGTTTATTTATTTATTTATTTATTTATTTATTATTGTTTGTATTATTTATTTATTTTTGCATTTGTTTACTTATTTATTTATCTACCTCTATTTTACATCAACATGAAAAGGTAGGCAAGAGTATATCTCACTGATTTTGTCTGCTCTTCATTGGCTCCCTGTGTGCTAAAGAATAGATTTTTAAATTCTTCTCCTGGCATTTAAATGTTTAAATGGACTCTCCCCACCCTACCTTTCTGATCTGCTTCAGCCTTATGTTCTTTCTCGGTCCCTAAGGTCTGCTGATCACCTGACCTTGGTTTCCCCAAAAACTAGGCTGCGGTTCAGAGGGGATCGGGCATTTGAAACCGTGGCTCCTAAACTCCTAAAGTTACCATTAGATATTAGGAAGACTTCTTCTCTCCCCATTTTTAAATGTCTCTTGTTTTTCATGTTTGGAAGTTTGGATGTGTATTTATATGCATGTATGTCTATGGGTATGAATATGCTTATATTGGTATGTTTTTGTTTTTCATAAATAAAGTTGGAATGGAATGTTATGAAAAACATGGATGATGCTCGGATGATGTGTTGGATCACTGGTTGTTCTGGATAGTGCATAAAATAGCCATGTTTGCACAGTAGACCCTTGGTTCCTACCACCACCAGTGTAAAGCAAATTAGAGAGTTGGTTGGTACGTTTTTCTACATTGAACCATTTTACATCACACCTAATGCCCCAACACAACTGATGTGCTAACAGCTATTGAAGTATTTTTGAAAATTTGAAGCACATACTGTGAATTAACGTACTGCTCGACTTTATAAATAAGATACCCAGCTTCAGAGCAAGAATCTTTAAGCTACTGCCTTGATAATGTGTGGAAGCATGTGGAGTTCCACAGCAGTATGTTTTGGGTCTGAGTCCCTAGTGAGATGACCTAAAAACTGAAAAATGTATACAGTTCTGAAGATCGATAGGGAGATTCTTCCAGGAGACGTTTGAAAATGGGAGGAGATGATTACGGCAAAGTCATTAAGCACCAACATTAAAGCCCTCACAGCTACAGGAGCTTTCTGCCAAGCCGCTCTTATAGTGTAATGACACCCTCTTAGTTTTTCCCAGACTAATCATATTCAAACAACCACACTGACTGAAGCAGAATGTGATTGTAAACATTAGACATATTATAGTCATTAAGAAAATAAAGTGCACATTCTTTATCAGCTCTACATCCCAGCCGCAACTCGGACTAAACTGAGAGTGCTATAGGCCGCCTGAGTGAGACTGAGCGGTACAGAAAGCATTACTGTGCCACAGTTTGGTTAATGAGCCGTACTTTGGCTGCTGCTGTAAACTTCTCAGACTGAATAGCCAGAATGCAATAATACCTTATCTGTCACACAGATACAACCATGAGCATATCTTTAGGTAGTTTTCACTGCATAGTTTGAGCTCAGTCATTTCAAATGGACCACAATGGAACAAACATTTTCACTTGCACATAAAATACATATAAGGCTGGAAAAAAATAAGAGAACACTGGAAAAATGTTCAGTTTTCTCTTTTTATCTTATATAAGTATTGAACTGAACAGCTTCGCCCTAGTTTTTAAGGGGGCGGTCAATATTTCTCCTAATTTCCAAATAAAAATATTGTTCTCTAAAGCATAATTTTACAACATTTTTATTAAAGTAAGAGAAATGATACCGTGTTTACAGAGCTTGAATAAGCTTGAACAAATCTCTTGTTCCCTTTGATGAACTTCTAGTAGTGTTTTTCCTTCCAACTGGTCGCATTGCAAGGGTTTTTATACTTTTCCTTATTAAATAAGATGTGATTCAGGTGGTCACTAATCTGTACCTCATAAAGCAGAATGAGGAATTGAACAGACACTGGCATGGAAAGGTTGTCACTCATAAAGATGCAGATTAAAAAATTAATTTCAGTCGTCTCTTATTTCTTGCCGGAGTTGTGCAGTTATTGTGCTGAAAGTTATGTTTATCAGTAGTTTAACATGCTTGGAATTGAAGTTTGAGAATGAGAGGTCGTACTTGGAGCCCTGTGAAGATGAAGGAGTTGTGTTTCCTGTGAATGTTTTTTAAATATAACCTATTTTGTCTCATCTTTCTGATGTTCAGCATGCTGCAAATTCCTCTTTAGTTTCTTTGCAACAGCAAGAAATGGAAACTACAATTTGCCCAATGAAGACATAAGTTAACTGATTTCAAATCAGAAAACTGACATATCAGCTTGGCAACAAAGTTGAGAAAAAACACCAATACCTGCAAAACTCCCCAATTGTTAAGGTAAATAATGCCACAGGTCACCAGCAGAACCCCACTGCTGGTCTCCAGACCCCCCACTCCCCCCGGAGATCGTCTCACATGCTGTGTTTAGTTGCAGCCTGCTTCTAACAGCTGCCCCTTTCCCTACTCCACACTCCACGATCAATCATTAGCCAGAGCAGGTGTTGCACATTGTGGCTGGAACTAGACTTCTCAGGAAGATAGACCTCCAGGACCAGGATTGGTGACCTCTTTCCACGCGGTGATTATGGGCCTAAGCTTAGAAAGACTGTCCTGATTTTCATTGCCCACAAAACAACATTTACAAGAAACAAGTCACATATTATCATCCTAAAAATGCAGCCTAAAAAGTACCTTATTTATTGGATAATTGGGGGGGCTTGTGACATCCTGTGACTGTGCACCTGCATGAAATAAACAATGTTTTTATGTGCTAACGTCAGTCTAACATATATAATAAATCAGATTTAGATATTAAATAGAGGTTTCTGGTAAAGATAGTACTATTACGGTCAACATTTTTACACCGTAATTGACTTTTTGGGGGGTATTAAGAGATTCATCTTCTTTTTCATGCACACAAGCGGTTCAAATGCAGGTAAAATGCGAAAGCTTATGTAAACATGACTTAAATTGGTTAATCTAGAATTGAGAATCCAGAAAAGAAAGTGCAGAAAGTTAAGCACTGAACTGTTGTAATTGCAGTACTGAATAAATATTCAACTCCAGTTTATTAGTTCTGAGTGTTTGTGTGTTTTGAATTGAAGGCGTCATGCTCTCTCACTGCAGGTAGTAACAATACAAGCTCTAAATCTTTCGCTTGCTCCTCCTCCAGCCCTGCTGTGCTCTGCTGCACATACACACACACACACACGCACACACACACACACACACACACACACACTGGCCCCACCCTGTCGACGTATTTAAATCAGCCCCCTGCCATGAATTATTCAGCATTCTATAATTATGCATTCCTTTTGCTGACGCAGGGTTGGAGGCATTAAAAATAGATCTGAGAGGTGCGGTGGCAGGAGCTCCACTGCTCTGTGTGTTTCGACTGCGGCTGCTTTTTCCCGCCATCATGCCCTGGCTCGGCGCAAGCCTGCGATGTCGGCGCTCTGTCTTGCACAAGAACGTTTTTCTGACAAGCCTCGCCTCGCTTGTTCCTGTCCCAGGCACGCCGCAGCGGAGAAGGACAGAAGGAGGGCCGCCTTCCGCCTAACATCCCACCTAAATTGGGCTCAGGAGAGCAGCCTGACTAATTTAGATGATCAGAGTGTATGGGGCATTTTGGATTTAAAAAACCTGCTTTTGGACCGTGGCATGTGCTGGAAAAACGCCCGGGCTCAGAATCTTGGGAAGTTTTCAATAAAATAATGGAAACTTAATGAGCTTTCCCCCTGTGTGTGTGTGTGTGTGTGTGTGTGTGTGTTTCTTTTCATGTCAAAAACACACACACACACACACACACACAAAAAACCCAGAAGAATATTCGGTCTACACATGTCTACGCAAGACATGTTTTCACTTTATTCTGAAAACATTTTTTCAGTTGCTAAGAAAGGTCTTATTTCTTTCACCCTCAGTGTTTGTGTAGTTACACATAAATAGCACTTAAGCACATTCATTAAATTTGTTTGAATCAAATGTGCACATGAATAAAATCTAACGTGAGTGTACTAACCTGCAACTGAACGGTGAAAAGTAGAAATGTAAGAACCAACATGTAACTGAAAACAAAATTATTTTTTTAATAAATATTTATCCTGGTTAATAATGTTATGTTTCGTGTACATAAAATGAATAGAACAACCCATTTTCTTGTTCTAACTGGTTTAGAAATGTTGCTTTATATTGACAGAGTGAAGATTTGAGTGGAAGGAGTGATTAAACTGAAAGACACTTTAAGTGCATTTGTTGTTGTTATTGTTATTATTTCAGTGCAGAATAATCTAACATCCTGACAAACCACAGAAACAAGTGTGTGTGTGTGTGTGTGTGTGCGCTTGTGCATCTGACTTGTGCCACTGCAACAGCTCCAGTCTGCTATGAGCCTCATATTTAGACACCCCCCTCCTCAGTAGAGGTGATCAAATTTTGAGGAGGTGTGTGCATACATTTGAATGCCAATGAGCTGCTGCTGACAGAGTCGGCTACGTGCGCAGACAGGCAAATGTTTAGTGGTGTAGAGCCTCACGCTTTCACACGACAAACTGTGCCACCTACTGTCAGTCGGGCCCCCTCCTCTGGGCATCACTTAAGGGAAGACACAGCCCTGTCTGCTCCACTGCTCCAGCTCGCCACAGCCTGGAGGAGGCCGCCGGAGGTGAGCCGAGGGGTAGCCAGCACACTGAAGCCTATAAAAGCTTTATATGCTATAACTGATGCCCTCTCAATCTTCCGCATCTACACCACCGTTGGCTCTCTTCCTCCTCTCCACACACACTCCCAGTTCTCTCTGGAGGCAAATGAAAAGTGGAAGAGCAGTTCCATAATCACTTCCTCAATCAGCGATTCATTAAACCATACTTAAACTCTTGCCTCACAGGAAAAGTTTGGCGAAAATCAAATTTACACATTTTTACACTTACCCCGAAGCTGAGACATGTTTGGAGTTTTTTTTTTCCTCTTTAGTACTGGAGCTACACTTTTTCTGTAAAAATACATCCCTCAAACTGCTCAGTTCACACCCAGCTTTTAATGGAAGTGGAGCAGACCTGTCCATGTGCTTTAGGAGACTTTGTCACTTACGAACCCATTTTTGAACAAATTTTGACCACTACAAGCAGCCAGTTCAAACATATTCAAAAACCAGGACTAAACCCTCTATATTAATGGCTGTCAATGACATGACAACTGATTCTGTGTCAGCACAGTTTGTAAATGAAGACCCTGTTGTAATTTATTTTTATAGGTCAGTGTCATCCTTTTATGACTTTTTCATTACGTCATATTGCTACTGATTTCGAAAGTGTGATTACTTACTCCAGACTACCATTTGTGTCTATAGTTTTTGTATTACCTATCTATAGTATTTAAACCAATTTCTACATGAGTTTTTTTTCCTATAGATTTTTATTTAGATTGTATTTAGACTTTATATTATATTGTTACTGTTTCTGTGTCTCTGTGAGTTGTGGCAGTCATTACATAAGCAAATTCCTCCGGGATCAATAACATTTTCTGATACTGATTCTGATACTGTGTCCTAAACCACATCAACAGGTCTGCACCACCTTAATGAAGAGCTGGATGCAGTTTGAGGTGGCTGAAAGAGCGTTTAAGGGTATACGTCCAAAAACGGATGACTTTTGACTTCTAACGTTTGTTAACATTGTTAGTCTTGAAGCTCCAGTGCTAAACTCTAGAAGAATTTAGAAACGAAACATGTCTTGGATGATCGACTATATCTGAGGTTGGTGGAAAACTTTATAAATAAAACTTTATATATCTTTTTTTTTTTTTTTACCCAACTATTGTTTTAAACAGAGGTCTTCAAAAATGCACAGATCATGAGTAATTGAGCATCATTGCCAGATGCCATCGTCAATTTCCATTACAGACATTGAAAAGAGAAACTATGAAAAAAAATAGTGATTTTGTGGTTCTGTATGACATATTGGTAGCATTAAACAGATTTAAGTTTGCCATATAGCTAAACACAGTATTAGCAACTATCTGCAAGAAAATTTTTGCCAGTGCGGTCTGCACTGTGCTGCTTGGTGGGGTGTAAAGCTTCCAGCATTTGACTACATTAACCTCTTAAATTCAGTACAAAGCTACAGAAGCAAAGTTCAGACATCAAACATGCCTTGTTTGATTGATTATCTTTGGGGTGGGGGAGAAACCAGATTAAATTAGATTTTTTTATTTCTTTAACTGTGTGTGTGAGTGAGAGAGAGAGAGAGAGAACTTGAGTGTGTGTGTGCGTGCGTGTGCGTGCGTGCGCGCGCTTGGAGCTTCAGTAGAAGTAGGTGTATGCCTGTGTGAACTTGTGTGTGTGTGTGTGTTTGCGGGGGGTTTCTGGTGGAAGCAGGGAGCAGATGTTTGTCGCTGTACAGATTAGGGGAGATGGCCCCAGAGGCTGCGCGCGATTGGCTGGCCTGGTTGTGTAACCGTGGTGACAGCAGCAGTATAATTGAGTCAGTGAGTACACGACATGCCTCTGCTATCACTTCCCCTCTCACTGCTAATGCGGCCTAATCGCCATGGCGATGTTACACAACAGCGCACTCCTCTTCATCACTCTGGGTGACTGACGAGGCCGAGCGTGTTTGATGTTTCTCTTACTTTTAAGTGACATCTCACTCAAGCATGCCTGAACTCACCATGAATCTGATGATTTTGTGACACCGCAAAACTGCACCGGGACTTTCCGTTTCCTTTTTTTTTTTTGGCTCTTATATAGTAAGTTTTGCTCTGTGTTTAAGAGCAGCTAGTCTATGTACTTTCACAACTAAATATATAGACATGACATGAATTACTGTTGTTTTGCATTTTGCAATCCATCACACTGCCATCATTATCTCCTCATCTTTTACTGTTTTGCATGTCTGATTTGTTTAGGCCCTTGAGCCTCTTTGGTTTTCACTTTTGTTAATAAAGTATTTGAAAGTATTAATAAAGTATTGGTGTCCAGGCAGAAACACTAAGTGTGATTTCATCATAAATGGGTGGGGCTAAAATGCTACAGGCTGAATGGGTAGATACTAGGGCATTAATACAAAATCGACTAGTCGACTTCAGAGGCACAAGTATGAGAGTTCGGGCATGGCCATCTGAAACGGCATCCGCTAGCTTAAGTGACACACCATTCTTTATCCATAGCGTTTAATATGACGTCAGTTCACACTCTGCAGTTATAACAGCTTCAACTCTTCTGAGCAAGCTCTCCACAAAGTTCAGGAGTGTGTTTATGGGAATTTTTGACCATTCTTATAGAAGCACATTTGTGAGGTCAGACAAGAAGGCCTGGCTCGCAATCTCTGCTCTAATTTTTTCCAAAGGTGTTCTGTCAGTTGAGCTCAGGAGATCAGTCAAGTTCTTCCACACCAAACTCGCTCATTATGGACCTTGGTTTGTGCTCTGGCACACAGTCTTGTTGGAACAGGAAGGGGCTGTCCCCAAACTCCCCAAACTGTTTCCACAAAGTTGGGAGCATGGAATTGTCCAAAATCCCATGGTATGCCGATGCATTCAGAGTTCCTTTCACTGGAACGAAGGGGCCGAGCCCAGTTCCTGAAAAACAACCCACACCATAATCCCCCTCCACCAAACTCAGTTCTCCTGGCAACCGCCAAACCCAGAGACCTCCATCAGATTGCCAGGTGGAGAAGCGTGATTCAGAACACACCTCTACTGCTCTAGAGTCCAGTGGCGGCGTGCTTTAGATCACTGCATCCGACGCTTTGCATTACACTTGGTGATGATTTGGCTTGGATGGAGCTGCTCGACCATGCAATCCCATTTCATGAAGCTCTCTACGCTGTTCTTGAGCTAATCTGAAGGCCAATTGAAGTTTGGAGGTCTGTAGCGATTGACTCTGCAGAAAGTTTGTGACCTCTGTGCACTATGCACCCCAGCATCCGCTGACCATGCTCTGTCAGTTTTCCTATCACCACTTTGTGGCTGAGCTGCTGTCGTTCCCAGTCGTTTCCTGTATGGACTGGGAAGGAAATGGAACGTTTTATAAATGCCTTTTTACTATATAAATGCATTTTACGATAAAGTCTTATTTCAAATGAATCATTCAGTTTTCCATGATATGAACCCCTAAAAATACATTAAATATATTTCTGATGGACATCTAGGGGTTAAACCTGACCAGGTTTGCATGTTATCTGCTTGGTGAAGTAGTAGATCGTGAAGTGAGGTTGCAGTGGAGCAGCTGGTAGCCTAGTGGTTAGGGCATTCGTGACCAGAAAATCCAGGTTCATTTCTCAAGACCGCTAGGCACTGCTGAGGTACCCTGAGCTAGGTACCATCCCCACGCACTGCTCCCTGGGGACTGTGTTTGTAGCTGCGCCCTGCTTCACTTGGTGAATGGGTTAAATGCAGAGGAAGAATTTTGTGCTGTTCACATTGTGCTGTGGTGTGTTCACGTATGACAAATGGTCACTTTCACTTCACTTTCACTTCCGTGGAGCAGCTGGTGGCATAGTGGTTAGGGAGTTTGCCCTGTGATCAGAAAGTCGTGGGCTTGAATCCTCCACACACTGCTCCCCGGATGCTGTGTTCCTGGCTGCCCTCTGCTTCACTTGGTGAATGGGTTTGATTGAGGAAGAACTTTGTGCTGTTGTGATGTGGAGTGTTCACGTATGACAGAATACTCACTTTAAAT
Source organism: Brachypetersius altus (assembly GCA_037974465.1). Lineage (NCBI taxonomy): Eukaryota > Metazoa > Chordata > Actinopteri > Characiformes > Alestidae > Brachypetersius > Brachypetersius altus. The sequence continues at coordinate 4,524,422 of JBBPDB010000128.1, forward strand.
GTCAAGTTCTTTTTTTTATATGGTTAGTCATGACATGCTATAGAGAATGCAGTTTAGTCACTATATGCCACTTTTTGCATCACATTTGGGCCGTGTGAACGCTGTGGATTTGGGTTTGGTGGTGTATCTGTGTCTCTGAGGCGCATATGTGCGTCACACATAACACCCCCCGCCTGCCTGTGCCCCCAAACAGCCAGGACTCAAAAGAGCAGCTCTTGCTTTTGAAACTGCTCTGCTGAGAGGAGCTCCTCTGCTCAGAGAGAGCCTCTTCTGCTTTGGATTTCTGGGGAGAAAAAATTTAAAAGCACTCTCTGATTTGAAGATGACTTTTTTTATTTTTTTGCTCCTGAGTTGCATAACCATATCTTACCTGGTGTTTCAGTGACGCACAGATGCAAATAAAAAAAAAACTGTGATGAGAGAAAGAGAGAAAGAGAGAGAGAGACAGAGATAGATTGACAAAGATGTATGCACAACCAAGAGACAGAGTGTGTGTGACAGTCCTGAAGAATTATTGATGTCTAAGATCAAAACAGGAAAACAGAACTCTGTGACGTCTGTTCCAAGTGAGACTATAAAAAATATAGTGCAGATTGGAATATTTGATGTTGTTATAAACAAGTACAACATGTCCTAATTGCCATGATTTCCTATTTATAATTTCCTATTTACAGTTATTTATAATTCATGATTGCCAGGAGTTCTGTTCCGACTGTGATTTCTGGTATGACTTTGCCGCCAAAATGCTGCTGAGGAATTTTGACAAGTCTTTGCGGGATTATTCAAATTCAGCCTCTTATGAGGGTTTTTGAGCACGAATAGGGTCTTGCCACAATATGGCATCATCTTAAATATGCATCCCCACCCCTCCCATCCCAGGTCAGCTTCCAGCACAAATAGAAATTAATTATGTGGGAAACACTGTGTGCTAGGGCAGTTTGCCCAGTCCCTGAAGCAACAAAGTGCCCCCGTACCATCCCACTACTGACTGCCAAAAGTTATTATATTATTATATTATGCTCTTATTGAGGAATGCTGTGTTACTACTACACTAGTACATTATTCCGAATTACTTCAAGGTGTGTGTTAAGCAAATGTGAGACAAGCCTGGCCTTATCTGAAGCGAGTTCTTTTGTAATGTTCCCAGATTCGCCACTTCTGGGAAGATTTCCCACTTTTTCCAGGTTTTTACATTTTTCCTGGTTCTTACTGTGGACACTGGAGTCCCAGAACCTTAGAAACGCCTTTGCAACCCTTTCTAGACGGATATATTTCAAAAAACAATTATATACCAATATATTTCTCGATATATATTTATCATCAATTATGATTACAGCATAGTGTGCTGCTTGTTTAGATCTTTTAATTAACTTTATGTATAGAAGCTATGCATCTAGCTATAATATATCTAGCTATGCAATATATATAATATATTTTTCAAATCCTTGCGTTTCTAAAAAAAAAAAACTGAACTTTTTTTGCATACACACACACGCACACGTGTCTTTCGTGTTGAATGAAGGACTTGGTGAGCCTTTACTCACTGGCAGCTGTTCGCCTCTCTGAGAGCCAACTCTGAGTTGGCTGATTAGCACACAACATATTAGCATGCTGAACTGTTTTGTGCTAAAAGAAGCCATGATGTGATGATGTTATGCCAGGATATCATGTCACAGCTACTGGATTTATACAGTCTGTCTCAGGTTGTAACTGCATTTTTTTTTTAACTGCAACTCTCAGGCCCTTTGGAAAGGGGCTTTGTCATCCTGGAGGAGACCACTCCCATCAGGACAGAAATGTTTCATCATAGGATAAAGATCATCACTAATAACCTTGTATTGATTTGCAATAACCTTTTCTTCTCAGGGAAGAAACAGACCGGAACTATGTCAGCAAAATGTCCCCCACAATGTATCAAAGCCACAGATCCTACAGTAGGGGTCAAGCATTCTGGCCTGAGCTGTTCTTATGTTATAAACCACATGTCCACTTGCCCACTTGTGCAGAATTTGCTAAAGGATGACTCATCTGACCACATAATTTTACTCTCTGTAGACCAGTGTTGAAGGTGTTTATGCTTCTGAGCTCTCAAAAGTATCTTAGTGTTTGAAATGAAGGCTTTAAACACTACAGCTCTACTGTAATATCCCCACTGAATGTAGTTTTCACTACATACTGTACTAATGGACGTGCACTGCAGTCATTGAATGTGCACTAGAGTTTCATCTATGTTAACTGATGCCTTTCCTACATATCTGCATGCAGATTTCATTTTATTCACTGTTCCTGTTGACACAGTGGCAGTTGCCTGAAGAGATGTGCCCATTTTTAAAGTTATAATAAACCCACTTTCCAAGTAGATCTTTTCCTCTTGTCATCCTCAGCGGTTTTATACACACTGCAGAGAGCATGGCAGGGCGGTAAGTGCTTAATTGTGTTATTCAGTACACCAGTCTGGAAGCATCTGCACTTGTTATGTTTCTCCACTTTTTTTGGGTTTGTCACCCATATGTATATATGACCTCGAAGTATGAAAACTGTGTGAGGAGGACACACACAGTTTTCATACTTCGAGGTCATATATACCATATATACACTGTATAGTGTCCTGATGTTTTGGGATTTGAGTCCCCTTTCCAGTCTCATCTGGTCTTATTCATCTGTTGCTCTGCCTGTACTGCCTTTGTTTGGTTACTGAGAGATTTCTTTCTTTATCTCTGAAGCAGAAAAATTGAAAAAAAGAAAAAGAAGAGCAAAGCAAAATACTGACGGAAAACCTGTTCTCTGATGTTGGCCACACATTATAGATATTGTACCCTTGACATTTTACCCAAAGCGGGTCAGCGTGTAAGGCTTTGTAATAAGACTGCCACAGCAGGCCTATTGTCACATCGATTAGTTTATGTATGGGTGCTGCGTGTCAGGGTATTTTTTGGGACCTTGTTTCTTGGAAACAACAAAATCAGCAGGAGCCGCTCTCAAAATGTCTGTTCTGCTGCCTCCCCTTCGTACACAGTGCTGAGAGAAGTGTGTCACTGCTGGGAGCAGCAGCCTGTTCCAATGAGCTCAGCGCCTCTGTTCCCACACTGCTTTACAACTCTCTCTCTCTCTCTCTCTCTCTCTCTCTCTCTCTCTCTCTCTCTCTCTCTCTCTCTGTATCCACCAATTCTCCATCTTCCCTCCTCCTCTCTCATCCTTCTTTGACCTCCATGTTTTCCAACACACCAAACAAAAACGTCCAGGTTTGTGTGTGTGTGTGTGTGTGTGTGTGTGTGTTTATCTTTGTCTCTCTTTTTCTGTCACTCTCTCTCTCTTGTCTTCTTTCTCATGAGCTCTATGCCCCAGTTCATTTCCTCATTACCAAATTCATACTGGCATTTCAGAACACTGGGCAGCACTTTGGGTTCTCACGCAGTTCTCCAGACGTCCCCCCTGTCACTCTGCGACAACTTTCAACTTGTACGCTCTGGTTCAGTTTTTTGCAGTTTTCAGAATTTTACTTTGGAAAGTTTTTTCTCGAATGCCTTAAACTCTTACTCGTGTGCTTATCAGCAGCTTAGTAATTTGACATTGCTTTGTGTGTATTTAGTGCTTGATAATGGCTATTGAACAAACCCTCAAAAGTATAGTAAAGCAAAGTGGCTCTTATAGTCATGCGTGAACACAGCACAGCACAGAACAGCACAGTTCTCCTCTCATCCAGCTGTTCTAGAACATATTCCCCATTCTTCCCCATATGTGTTTTAGAATGTTCTATCCATTCACGCTGTATGTGAATGTTCTTTTGTATTCACACTGTTATATTCCATTATTTCTGAACTGTCTTATGTGTGTGAGTTTCTTCTGTCAGTGTGTTCTGACTAGGGCTGCACGATATTAGGAAAAGATGCGAAATGCGAAAATGTTGCGATGGCGATATCACATGTGATAAGTGAGTAAAAACTTAGCCTTTATAGTGTTAATGTTTTTCTGCTTTGGA
>JBBPDB010000128.1:4557801-4584405 GCA_037974465.1 Brachypetersius altus
TCCATCCATCCATCCATCCATCCATCCATCCATCCATCCATCCATCCATCCATCCATCCATCCATCCATCCATCCAGTTCTGTCACTGAGAGATTATCTCTTGTCAACTGTTGCTGGGCCTAGGTTCTGACAGAGTCTAGGATCACCGCCACCACCATACCAAACCTGATTCCAGAGGAAACCCCAAATCTGTGTAGGCCACACCATTCTAACATGGACATTTACTCCAACTGTTACAGCAACATATTCTACAAGACAGACCCTATTAATATTTCACAAGTTCTTCTAAGAAAATGCATCTATTATTCACATTAAAGGATGACATTGTGCTGAACGGATCAGATAAGTTTTACAATAGCATGCAGCAGGGAAGCAGTACTTAAAGATTTACTGTGAGAATGAAGCCCTCACTGCTGATTTGTATTATCAACACTAAACCAGCATTGCATCACAACTGACAAAAGCCATGCCATTTTTAGTGAATTATTTTAATAATTCTGTGCCCTGGAGAATGAATGCTTTTTTTTTGCTATTCCAAACTAACCGAGTTTCATTGTTCGTTGAAACAGCTAAGTCCGTTTCATAGACGCTATTTGTAAAACTGTATTTCTAAATCATTTCACCTATGTAAAGTAACCTGGCTACCAATCATTTAACAACATTAGAATTTGAGAAGTATCAGCTTTCACTTCCTGCAGGCTCATGGGGAGAACACAGAAAACCTTGAGATTTTCAGAGATAATTTGTTTCTCTCATCGCTCATAATTCCCTAATTCCCTAACAACAGATGTTTAAAAATAACCAAGTACTTCTCTAGCAGCCGCATAGCTCATATTTTGGTAAATCAGTTAACCTATTATTATTTATTATTCACAGCTCAAATCTGCATTTTAGCTGTGGAAAATTATGACTAATTAAGTTGATAAGTTGGATGATTGAATCTGACGTTTTTTATGGCAGAAACGTCCTGTACTTTAATTGCATCAAAATACGCAGAACTCTCTGTTCTCCAAACGTCTAATCATATATTTGTGATCACACTCACTGGGGACCAATTCATAATACAGTTGTGATCCTAATCCTCAGTAGTCAACATGCCATAACTCTGAAGCCCTTTTATGTATCTGATTCACCCTAAAACCCTTCACCCCGTGTGTGTTACATTTTTAGAAACTTCTCCTTCACCAGAGACTGCACCAACACAAAGCCGCATCATACATTATGTCACCATGACCTTGTTTCACTGCTCATGCAAACATTTTTCTACAAAACACACATTCATCACTTTTGGTGGAGGCAAGGGCATGCATGCATATATAGTGAACAAACTTGCGTGCACACACACACACACACACACACACATATATATATATATATATATATTGCACAAGGACATTTTCTTGCAACAGGCATATTAACAGTTCATTTTCCTTTTTTTAATTGGATAATTTTGCACTGGGTATTTCAAGATTTTAACCCTTTAGTTTTCATCTATTACTATGCATTGTACCACAGTACTTGATAAATGTAGATACAGACTTGTTTCCTTTGAGTACAAGCAGGAAACAATACAAGTCAGTTCCTGAGTTTTTTCCTTTGAACAATAAGGTTGCGTCTTAGGAGGTATATGAAAGAATGCATAATAATAATAATAATACTAATAATAATAATAATAATAATAATAATAATAATAATAATAATAAAATAATATCTCTCTCTCTGTTTCTGTCTCTCTCTGTCTCTTATGTAAATGCTGCAGATCATGACTGACTGTTGTCACTAGTATTAGAGAGCAGTATCAAAGGGGAAGTGTCATTAAAAGTGACAGGCATCGCCTAGCAACAACCTCTCCTTTCCCTCCTTTGTAGTTCAGCTCCCTTTCTCCTGTTTAACTAAGCAGCATCCTGAAGCAGATTGGAAATGTGATAGTACAGAGAGCCTCCTTGCAGAAAATCCTTCAATAAATACCATGGCTGAATGCATGCTGGCTCTGTAAAATGTGTGTGTGGAGCTCTATTCATTTTCTGTACTTCAGCTGATTTGCAGGCGTGGGCAGCTGTGTGTAGAGCTCTGAGTCTGGCTGCCTGGAGCAGGCCCTGCAGTCATGCTCCCTATGAGCACCATTCAACAGGCTACAAAACACTCTCTCATGCCTAAACACCTCATTAACGTTTTCACCACAGACATGCGTTTATTTCAGTGGGTTTGTGAATATCTTTGGCAGATTTTTCCTAAATGTAAAAAAAACTGAAAAGGAATGAAAAGGGTGGAGGTAGCTCAGTGGGTAGAATACTTGCCTGTGGACCAAGAGGTCATGGGTTCAGATCCTACCTTCAGCACCACCACTGGGTTCCTGAGCAAGACCCTTAACCCTAAGTTGCTCCAGGGAGAGACTGCCCCATGTAGTTAGAGAATGAAAGTCGCTTTGGACAAAAGCATATGATAAATGCCGTAAATGTAAATGTAAAAATTGAACAGGGTGAGAATGGTTATGAAATTAGCGCCATACTGGTTAATTAGTTGACTAAGGGGGAGCATATTTTACATGACCAAGCACTGAGGTGATCCCTGAGGTGATCCCTGGAGCGATAGAACATATGTGTTTACCTCTTCTTGTATCAAATTCTAAACCACTGGAGGTCTGTGAAAGGACTTAAAGCAAAAGACTTGAGGCTATGTGGAAACCATTTCCAGCATCTTTCCAACAAATGAAGGTTGTAGGTAAAATGTCACAGGGAGAGTTCAGGTATCCTGATTTGAATCTCTTAAGAACTGATTAGAAACAGAAAAACACTGTTGGACCAGAAACATTGAAGTGTCTTAAATTTCAAACTCATCGTACAGCAAAAGATGCTATGCCAAAAATAATACAAAATCATGTTGATTTAATGTATTTTTTTCATATACACAAAGCGGGTTGTATGACTATTCATATTTACTAGTCATTCAAAAATGAGTTCACTAATCGACTAATAGTTGGTACCAAAATAAAAATGTAATTAAAATATGTGTTTCTGTACATCTGTGAAAAATATTGCTGTCGAGCGAACAGCAGAAGTGGTTAGAAGTGTGAGATGTGCATTGAAAAATTCACTTAATTTTAACTGCTTACATTGAAATCACCATAGCTCTCAGAATCTCACCCTTGCTTTCGTCTGATGGAAAACAGTACGACCCTGTAAGTCTTTCAGAGTAAGATACAAGTCAGAAACATTTATATTATCCATTTATGTTCATGCTACAAATAAACTTTCCCTTAAGCTTTGTGTTTTGCAGAAAAGGTGATTTTGTTATTTCTAATTTTCAGTGTAGATGTATTCGCAAACTTGGTCATCTGAGGCATTTTAGATTAAATCAGCTTTAATCTAAATGTAAATCTAAAAACCAATCCAGTTTCCAAATCTCAAATGGTGACTTAGAGGCCAAAACAGCAGAAGTGCAGCACTGTGATGTCGTGGCCACCTGACATTCTCAGAGACGTTACCGCGGTGACCCGAGCATGATGTCACAATTCTCCTGGACCAGAAGGAGTATAAGCCCAATGGTTGCCTTGGTAACAGAAAGAAAGTGAGGATTTGGTGGTTTGGAGAGTTGAGCCTCCTGAAGAGCGGAAGATGGAAGAATAAACATGCACTTTCATGTTCATACAGGTTTATGTAAGCCTCTTTGAATTTCTGGTATTGCATACTGTTACAATTTTCTGTTTAAACACACTTTTTTTTGTCTTAAGAGAGGGATGTAAACAGTCTTACTTTGAGCTGAGTTCGCTCGTAAAGTGTGAAGGATGAACCCAGACGCGGAAAGAAGCAAGAGGGTTGGTTAACACTCACGCACACAATACAGCGAGTACTCACGTGAAACCTGGGGTTGAGACTGAAGGACGAGATGTGAAGACTCAACGAACGAGCAACCCGAAGCAACCTATTTCCTATATATGCTGTGTGACGCACTAATTTCTGATGACCCGTGAGCGTCACGTGACTGGTGCATGTGACAGTTAGGACTGAGTCTTGAATTGCTGCCTTCTTTAGATTCTGTCTTGACCCAATCTTGACTAATTATATTTTTGGTCTTATCTTGGACTTAAAAAAAGGTTGTCCCACCCAGTCAACCCACCAGCCCTGGAGAAGATAACACATAAAAATTTATTTTGTCAACTGACATATATCAGTCTTTGATGATATGCTTGTTGTTGATGTGTGTGTGAGCATGTATAGATAAATTTGAGGAGTTTTTTTTTTACATATCAAAACTATCAGGAGATCATCAAAGGCTGTCGTTGCAGTAAATTTTTGGCTCTGGACATAAATCTGCCAAAGATAATTTTCTTTTCATCCATTTCTTTAAAAGAACATCGAGGTGTAGTTTCAAGTCATTTTTCTTCTTACCGTGAAAGCGCTGTGTCGGCATATATATGTGTGTGTGCATGTGTGTGGTTTCCATAGATGGATGAACAGAGTCAAAGCCATGTCTATAGATAGAAATGGGGGTCCATTTGTGGCAGGGTGTTCAGAATCTATCAGCCTGAATAAATAATGGCATGGGGAGAGAGAAGTAAAAGACTGTTAAAGATTTCAGCAGAAAAACCACAGACCCTCTTAGAAAGAGAAAGAAGGGAGAGATAGACAGACAAACGTACTTAAACAGACAAACAAAATACATACTTTCATTTTAATCACGTTTACACTTTAATAACTCTTGGCCTCCTCATGTTTGGCTTCTGAACACACTGAAATGCTCTCAGAATGTGGGCAGAAATTAGACATTTCTCACTTGCCCACAAACACAAAGTGAGGATGTTGGACAGATGGAGATGGAGTGTACTTGTCATACAGTCACTACAAGATAAACAACTGCGGTGATTAAAAAGTTACAGATGGCTTTAATAAGCACACTGGAGACCCCAACTCTTGTAATCTTTTAAGACCACGTATGGTCAGTTTAGCTGCAAGACTGGATTAACAATTGAAAATAATTATTGGCATGTAATATCATGAATTTGACTATGAATTAGGCAATTAGTCATTTTTGTGGTTAAATGTTTTTGTGGTTGTATGTTTAATTATGTTTCATTTCTATTGAATATAATGGACCAATACATAGGCTGTCAGACGGCGTTAGCAAACACATTCTCTGCTGTGCAGTGCAGTGCCAACTCAGTGATAAAATGTGTTCTGTTTCACTTCTTGTTGTGAACTATACAGGATTAATGTGATTTCAGAAAAGCGATGTTATCTAGTTAAACTCCAAATCGCACTAAAGCCCAGTGAGTCATCCAGTCTGTTGTTGAAAGAGGGAGGGTTCAGAACAGGTCAGAAGCGTACTGGGTAAGGGGAGGAGAACCTAAAAATATGGTTGGGTGTTTATGTGCACAGTGGCAGCTGAAACCAGAGCATGGTGCCCTTTTACAGGTAACCACAGCCCTAATGGACAATTATAACACTGTCCCTCAAGACCCCCTATTCTGTGTGTGTGCACAAGAGAGAGGGATGGAAAGAGAGAACCAGAGAGAGAGAATGAGTGAGGGCAGAGGGGCAGAAGGACAAGATCTGCTCAGGGATTTCCAAAGCCCCTCTGGAGTGGGCAGGATGTGCCCCATCTGTCTTTCTAACAGAGCAATACACTTCACACACTCCCTCTGGCTCTTTCTCCCTCTCTTTCACACACTTACACATACACACATATACACACACACACAGTCACACACACACACACACACACACACACAAATTGTCTCAGTCCTATTAAAATGACTTCTCAAGTTTACATATGCTCTCATGCACCTTTTATCTGTTTGCTGCTGCCCAGAAACCCCAATGTGGTGCTACTTATCTCTCTTTGCAGTTCATTATAAATACAACCCCACTCACTGCAAATGTATACATATAGTCTTATGCAAATGTTTGACCACCCCTTGATAAATAACAGATTGTTTTTTTTTTTTATTAAAAACATGTTAACACAGTCTTTCTAGGAAATGGAAAAAATTCAGCAAAACATTGATGCATAGTTACTTTTTGTGCCATATTATTATGGCACTGTGTAAAAGTTTGGGCACCCTAAGAGTTCCAAAGTCTCAGATTCTTTTTACAAGGTTTCATACCTTAATCAGCTCGTTAGATCTGATACATGGCAACAGCTGTTATTAGTAAATTAGTAAAGCTTTACAAATACTCTGACTTTTCAAACCTTGTGTACACACTTGTGGACACTCAACAACCACAGGTTCCTCTAGACAGCTGTGTAAGACTCTTGATACAAAAAATGCAGGAGATGGCTACAAGAATATAGCAAAGTGTTGTCAGCTTGCAGTTTCCACAGTGAGAAATGTAATTAAGAAATGGCAGTTCAGGGGAACTGTGGAGGTCAAGATGAGATCTGGAAGACCAAGAAAACTCTCAGTGAGAACTTCTCATATGCTGGTCAGAAAGACAAATCAAAACCCCCATTTGACTACAAAAAACCTGCAGGAAGATTTAACAGACTCAGGGGCGGTGGTGCACCATTCCACAAGACATTCATGGAAGAGTCAGCAGAAGAAATACTGCATCCCCATTATAAAATCCAACATTACAAGTATGCAACAGAACATCTACAGAAGCCTGATGCGTTTTGGAAACAAGTGCTATGGACAGATGAATTTAAAATAGAACTCTCAGCAAAGGCATGTTTGGAGAAAAAAAGGAGCAGCATTTCATAAAAAGAACACCTTGCCAACTATTTAGCATGGGGGTGGATGCTTAATGGGGTTGTGTTGTAACCAGTGGCACAGGAAACATTGCATGGGAGGAGGGAAGAATGGATTCCATGAAATACCAGCAAATTCTGGAAGCAAACATCACACCGTCTGTAAAAAAGCTGAAGCTGAGAAGAGGATGGCTTCTACAACAGGACAATGATCATAAACATACCTCAAAATCCACCATGGACTACCTCAAGAGACACAAACTGAAGGTTTTGGACAATCAAAGAATCCAGAACTAGAAGCATTTTGCAAGGAAGAAGGGGAAAATCCCAAGTACAAGAATTAAAAGACTTTTAGATTGAGTGTTAAATTTTATTTGTCACAGTGAAATGCTTTTTGCAATGATGGACCTTAAAACAGTAAAAAAAAAAAAAACAATATGCCGGTAAGGATAAAGTGCAGGTGCGTTGCCAACAAGACAAGACATGAATGTATGTTATGCATATAAGAACTATATGTGGTGAAGTATTAATGTGGATATGAATGTGATATAGATACTGTCACAGTTGCAGATGCTAAAGTAGAGCTGGCTATAAAAAGTGTTTGCAAGCTGTGATATCTGCAAGCGGAGGTGTAACAAAGTACTGATTTTGTAGGGTGCCCAAACATTTGCACAGTGCCACAGTGTTTTTATTTTTTTAATTTTTGTTCAATTAATGATATATAAAGTAACAATGCATCAATGTTTGCTGAAAATATTGTGCATTTTCTTCATTTCCTAGAGAAACTGTATTTACATCTTTTCAATCAAAAAATGACCAAAATATTTATCGAGGGGTGGCCAAACTTTTGCATAAGACTGTACACATACCAAAGTCTATTACCAAAACTGTGTATTTATAAGCATTGCATGTAAAATATACATGTAACATTAATGTTGCTTTCTAAACCTGTTTCTGCTCCACTATGCTGTTTGCACTCTGCTGTCAGTATTTTACACTGTATTTGTAATTTACACTGTAAATTGTCCTTTGTTCTAAACACTTTCTGTCCTGCATAATTAACTACGACCTTGAAGACACACAACTTTATCTTACTGTGCGCTCTGTCTAAGGCTGAGATAACAATAAAGGAATTGACTTGGCTTGATATTGCTCCAGATAAGATGAATTGTTCAGCAAAGTTGACATCCAAATTCAATCCTTTACCACTTCAGAGGAGACAGTAAAACTGGTCTCTCAGCAACTCTTCTGAGAGAAAGGGAGAAGGAGGTGAAGAAGAGATGGTCAGAGAGAGAAGATGAAGATAAAGGGTCAGAGAGAGGTACAGAAGGTCATGGCCTAGTGCCTGTGATCCTATGGGCCTTAGAGCTTGAGAACAGGGTTGCTGATTGTTTCATCATATGAAGGGCAGACTTCATGTTTCTCTGCACTGTGGGGCCAGAGGTCGCCTTTCATTTTCAGCTGAACACAGGAGCAGCACATCACTTGGCATTGCTTTCTGTACAGTGACAGTGTTTTCTAGATGGCATAATTATTCATGTCTCATGGCTTTATCTTAGAAACTCATGTCTACTCCAGGCTATCCTCTTCTCAAGCCTGACGTGACCTCTTCGGGTCTCCTCACTGACATCTAACTATGGCTGACAATTGAGACATGAACAGATAACACTGCATAAGAAGCTCTTTGATGTTTCTGACTCAGTAAAAGACACTGCGTAAAGTCATACTGATATTCACTGAGTTGAAACAAAAAAATCAGACATCATTATACGGTTCCCCAAACCAGGTGCTGTATGAAATTGCCAGTGGGCTTCTCACAGTTGTGCAAAATTCACATAAACTTTTCCTCACTGTTTGGCAATAGGCCTGTAATGTGCTCCCACTCTGTGAAAATGACTATTAAAGAAGGCCTGTGGTGCTGGGCCTTGTTACGAAGGTATTCTGTTTCCTGGGCTGCACTGAAGGAAGTACAGTTCAGCATAAAAGCAGTCCTGATAATTATTTTTACCCTCCCCTGCTCTCAGAAGGAGCAAACAGGAATGGTCGAGTCTCTGCTTATGGCATGTATGGCGGTCAGCAGCTGTTGTTTCACACCATCATGCTTAATTAATCCAAACCTCCCTTTGTGAAGCACAGAAACTAATTAGTCCGGCACAGTGAACGAGTATTATTTTATTGTCCTGTTTTATCGTGCCATCTGTACCTTGAAATCACATTATATTAGTCAAACAATAAATTATACCTTTAAAAAGAAAATCTATTCAAATATCCTTTGTAGCAATGATGTCTTGGCGTAGTGATAGTGTCTTACTTTATGCTACTTAATTGCAATTTTTGGTATTTTACTCCATCACCCACCTGTAGTCTCTAGGATGTGCTGTTAATAGAAGTAAAAAAAGTTCTTCTAGTTGTCATTAGTTCGTGTAACAGCTCCAAAGATAGCTTTGGCCCAGGCCTCCCTCAGACCAATACCAATCAGTGATTTTACACAGAACGTTTCCTGAACTGCCCTTTTCGAGTTAATGATCACGACTCCATGATGATAACTGAGGTGATTGTAGATGGGAAATTATCTCCCTGTTCTCGGCGTCAAATAACCAATTTGGATTAGTGTCAGTCTCGCGCACTTGCTCAACCTTGACTTGGAGCGCTGGCGGGATCTCCTCAGGTTCATTTCTCCCTCATGGGTGAGCTGGCCTACATACCCTTCTCTGTAGCACACAGCACTTTGTTACATTACAGCCAATTATGAGACACCCAAACTCTGTGACCTGTGAGAGACTGATAGAATACAACGAGGGGCATCGAGGTGAGCTTCCTGCATTTTAACGATTCCTTTTGCTTGATTAGCTTCTCCACTGCTCACACCTCCGCCAGAGCGAACGCTCCAGTACCTGAACCTGGATCAAACCCAGGCTCATACAGCTCCAGCACAAGCTGAGGCCTGACTAGACCGGCTGGAATAATGTGCTAATGAAGCTGCATTTAAATTGGACGAGTGCATGCACACAGAGGTGTGGAAGTAATAAACGCTGGTCTATTCATAGGAGAAGGGAGCACAGGGGGACGACTCTTGAGGGAGTGCAAGCGAGAAGTAATGGTGCATTCAAGTGGTCATCATAAACTGCATAAACTTCAGCACAAGGAAGATGTAAGATATAAAGGAAGATGTAAAGTTGTAAATATAAGTGTTGAACTTGAGCAAGATCAGTGTTAACCTACCCTACAGATAAAAGAAACTGTACAGGCTACAAACACTGTTGCTTTGGTAGTACCCTTTAGGATAGCTCTTCAATTTACTAAGCTCTTCAATTTACTATTTACTAAACATAATATTACCTTATTCAAGTCCAGGTATATATTTGAAGTCACATGGACTTCATACAATTCACCATTGGTCTATGCCGGGCAACACATGTATTGTTCTCGCAGTAAAAGCTATTAAAAGATATTTGCCTCCGGACCAAGAGGTCATGGGTTTGAATCCTACCTTCAGCAAAACACCACTGGGTCCCTGAGCGAGACCCTTAACCCAAAGTTGCACCAGGTAGACTGGAATGGAAGTCGCTTTGCTAAATGCTGTAAATATTTGCACCTCTCCCAAATGAGCTATATTAAACTGGTGAGACTTTGTCTCCCTGAGTTACTCCCTGTTACTGCTGCCGTGTCCTTGTGTTAACTGACGTTGGAACATTTAGCTTGACCACGCTTGGCACTGCTGGCTAGTGCTGGAACATTGTTCGGGGAGCCTTGGGGTTGTGCCATTCCACTGAACCCCCATCAAGATGGTGCTGGTTGCAATGCCAATAGGTCAGTGATCCACAACAGCTTTCCCTTTGGCAGGACAAGTAAAGACATGCCATGCCATGCCATGTCATGTGACGGGCTTTGTCATCGTGGTAGATTGGTAAGCGTCCTGTAAACTCCATATACAGCAGGAGTTGTTCTGTGGGATGAAATGATGACATATTCACATAGGTGGACCATAGCTGTCTAAAAGTTCTTCACCTTATATCAGGTTCTGTTTTCTGTCCTCTGGCCACCACCCTATACTTACTATTCCTTATACTTTCCTAGCAAGACATGCAGTCTCACCTTCCCATCTCATGGCATTGTGTTTTGAACAGCTGGACATTTGAAGTAACTTTTGTCTGAAGCGAGAACAGCAGGATGGTGTCCTCTGAGAAGCAATGCTGTAGTGTTCTGCAAGCTACCTATATGTGCCTGTGTTGTTGTGTGAGAGGATTTGGGGTGCAGTGAGGCGAGGCAGGGTCAGAAGGGTGGAGGAAACATATCTCTCTCCCCATGTGCTCCTCTGATCAGATATGACAGGTGTGCATGCAGGAAATATTCATAAGACATTGATGTGAATCAAAGATGATCGTCAAATGTACAATAGACACAATCTTTGGCTCAGGCTGCGGCTTTTAAACTCTCTCAGAGCTTGAGCTTTGAAGAATTCTTTGGGCTCCCTGCTGGCTCAGCTGGAGATGTCAGTCGTACTTGCCATGATATTTAACCGTAAGCCGAATGCAGTCAGAGTGAGTACGCTTTGGTCTTGGCCAACCATGTTTACATGTGCACCTTTGTGCAGGTTGCAGTCACATCAATGAAGCACAGAATGTTCCATAGACTGGTAGGACTACACAGAATTTTCTCTTGCATTTTTCCCCCTTTTATTATATATTAATAATAGGAATAATGCAGTAAACAAAAAGAGTTTGAACAAACTAGAATATATTTTGTAATCAGGTAATGATGGTCCGTTGATTTTTTTTTTTTTTACTTAGTTAAGTAGTTCTTGCTGTAATGGGGAGTAGAACTGTAGTGTAATAGAATCACTAACTGTGTACCAACCCAACCATCAAAACTGATGATCCCAAACACATTAAGAAGGCAGGAAATTCCACTAGTGAACTCTTGATGAAGAACACCTGTTAATTTCATACTATTCCAGGTCAACACTTAATGAATCTGATTAAAAAAATGCAAAACTGTCATCAAAGCAATATATGATGTTTTCAGTATTAATCTACAATGTAGTCAATAATAAAAGCAAAGAAAATCTTTGAATGAGAAGGTGTGTCCAAACCTTTGACTGGTAGTGTACATGTGACTAGCTAGGGTCACCACGCGTCTGGTTTTGGGCTCTGTTGTCCTGTGTCTGGTGGAAATTGCTGACCAATTGGTCCAGCTGAGTCGCACCCTAAAGGCATTCCATTTGTCTGAGTAGTCTTACATAAAGTGCTGTTCTAGTCTTGAGTAGCCTCACCATTGCGTATCTCTCTCTCCAAGTCTAATGGCTACACTGATATGTTAAGTCAGAGAAAAACAAAGCCTGATAAAACTTTTCAGAGCATCAAAATGTGAGTGGAAAGAGATATTTTAACACGCAAACCAAGCTAACAAACTCAGCTTATTAATATGCTTGAATATACAAGCAAGGTTATGCAAGATTGTGCTGCGTAGTGAATGAAAACTGCACATTTCAGTTGTTTAAAGTGTCATATCTAGGTCATACATAAATCAGTTATTATTTGCATGCTTATTCTTGATCTGTGAACTTTCATAATGGAGGGAAAAGCATGTTGTTTTAAAAAAAATCAATGAGGTTATAGTTCATGCAAACCGTCTGTCACTTAGGTGGATTAACAATTTCATTCAAAAGCTGATGAAACTGAAATGAAACGAGCCGATTCACTATTTGACTGTGTAGCCCCCACCTAAGACTCAGCCTTATCATCCAAACTGTTCAGAACAAGACCAAGTGCAGCCTCTGTGCACTCCCCACCATTTCTACTTTTGGACCAAAACTGCAGAGTACTGCTCTATAGCATTCTTACCTGCGTGCAAGTTGTAGTGTAAAATTCACTGTACCATCACTTTTATCCACCTTAAGGAAAAACACTGTTTCGCGCATATCTTTGTGAAACACGGATGCATCCGTTGAACTGCACTTTGCTTTGCTTTGCTGGTTTCGCTCTGAGTCTAAACGTCTTCCTCTTCTCTCTTCCGCAGGTGGAACGGGAAATCGCCATTCTGAAGCTAATAGAACACCCACACGTTTTAAAGTTGCACGATGTGTATGAAAATAAGAAATATTTGTAAGTATTAGTCTTGCTTGCATGTTTTACCTCTTCCAATCCTATTAGCATTTTATTATTACAGTTATAATTGCTAGAATGTTGTCACTTTGAAGGTTGGCACAAAAGGCCTGTCATGAGGAGCAGAGGGTGATTGGACTCCTCTGTTTACAGTGGCATTATTGATTAAAGCACACAGGATCCCCGCCAGTCACGCCGGCCTGAGATCCGCTAATGCAGGCACTAGTCATCTGTTATGTAAACACTGTGATAATGTGCTTAACATCCAGCCTGCGACTGAAGACTTTGCCATCAAATATTAGTAAATAGTTACAGGTGTTTTGCCTACTAATTGCTTATACCCCACACAAAAACAAATGAATATTTGACCTCTGTATGTTTTGATTCAGTCATTTAGATGTTCTCTTTTGTTTTAAATGGCCCATGTCCTACATTTTTTCTTGCATTTATTTTTTTCTCCCAGATTATTTATATTCATTTATAAAATGATCATTTTCAGTTGACCTCTCTGCAGCACTCAGATCAAAATTGGCTGCTTTTGTAAGTTTCTCTTTTAGACTTTTACATGTAAATGACCTCTGTTGTGACCTGTTTTGGGACTGTGGCCACAAGTCGAAGAGATCATTACAGTAGGTAACACATGTTTATGAAAGGACTGTTTCATTGCAATTTTTGATGTTTCTTAGTCAAGTTTGCACACTGATTCAGAAAATCACACCAGTTTTTTCCTACCAATGGTTCTAGAGATAAACTAAATTGTACAAGTATATTTTTCATTATAAGGTTATTATAATACTACTATTATTTTCATATTAGTCTCACTGATGCGTGTGTCTTGCGCTCAATGTGTGGGAGTTGGCACCCCTGTTATCTACATGTACAGCAATATGCAAAAAGTTTAACAAAAGACCACGCCAGCCGAGTCGACAAGGTTAGTTTTTTCTAAAAATGACGTTTCTAACTAAACCCTTGAAGCAACATGAAAATAAACGTTTCCACCAAAATCAGCACCAAGATTGTATAAGAAACACTACAGAATGGAATGAAACAAATTTTTGTTGCCTGGTGTTATTGGTCTGTTTCTCTGTGGATAGCCTTCCCTCTCCGCTGTCACTCATCACGATGCCAGCTAACGTAACAGAATTATCATTTAAAGTTCCCCTCTAAGACATATGAAACCAGCCTGTTCAATCTGGGACTAACACATCATTAGACAACTCAACATGCTGGTCTTCACTTGCATTGTAGGACTGTGTGACAGGTGGAGGCCTTGTGGGTGGAACTAGACACAGATTGGGGGAGAAAGCTGAGGAAAAAAATAAACTTGAGTGATCAATTGTAACCATGTTGATGCTCATGACATCCCATTAACACTACATTTAAATGTAACTGTGTTTTTAATCATATTTTACATTTATGACCCATATGGAGAGTGAGCTGTATGTTTTAAAACTTTACCCAGACTAATTTAGGATTCCAAATGAGAACCTTTAACTAACAGAACGTCTTGAAGAAGACTTTGTGGATGTGATTTACATGCACGAGGCGCAAGGCAGCCGAGCACACAGTATGTGTTTAATCTGTGATTATTCAGGCTGTCCAGAAAAAAAAAGAAGATGGACATGTTTTGTAAGATTTATTAGCTTTGGCGGATTGTGTCCCGAATCCTAAAAAGGCTTTTAGGATTTGCTTTTCTCTAGTTTATACAGAAATGGCAGATAATTGCACAAACAAGACTCTGTTGAAATGAGTTGGAATAATTAGATAACAGTGTTATGACAGATAATGTTCCTCGAGATAACACACCCACTTCACACACCCCAGCCTGTTTGTACAAACCCTGAGGCTTTGGCCGAAATTTCAAGAGGTCTTGATATGTCTCTATTCAAACAATGTAACCTGTTGAAGCAAATGACCCTTCCTCATATATTTACCTTATTTGATTTACTGTTATTTGAAGCTCTTGATGCTCTGCACCATGTCCTTCTCACTGTCAAAAGCCCCCACCCCGGCAAGAGCTAGATGATAGAAGTCAGAGTGCCTTACTCCTGTTAACCTCTAATGGCTTGGAGGAGTCATTAAATCCGCAGAAGGAGACCAATTGGGACCGTATTGTATTAGAGTCACAGGCCATGCCACAATCCCACCGGCAGGACCTATAAAACTCCTTCCCCGCTTAGCACTTTTATGGCTGCTATACGAGTTACACAGCGGAGTGTTACTGAGGGCCAGTAGGAATTTGTGGGTGAGGACTGGGTATTGGATAGAGAGACAAAAGGCCAGAGGACAGTGATGAGATCAGAGAGCGACTTTAACTGGCTTTGATTCAATTTGCCAGTCGAGATGGAGAGGAGAAGGGCTGGAGAAATGACTGGAGTTGGCAAAGTGCCCACTTGCCACACACACACACTCGGCCAGCCTTGCAGGAGAGGTCCACACTCAGGCAGAGCAATACTCCCTCCATGTCTCTTACATTCACCCTCTCTCTCTCTCTCTCTCTCTCTCTCACTATTTCTCTTAATATCTTTCTGTCTGTTTAAGCATCCCTTTCTGTGACTTTCTCCTTCCCATCTTTTTTTTTTTTTGTTGCTCACAACCATTATTTTTCTTTCTGTGTCTTTAAGTCTCTATCTTTTTTTTCTGTCTTTGTGAAATTCCACATTATCCCAACTAAGCAGCCCTACAGAACCAAATCAAAATCCACTCAATCTTTCATCACTCTCACTTTCCTCTGTTCGTTTTTATTTCTCTCATTTAGCTTGAAGTCGTGAGTCTCATTGGGAGGTCATCGTCTGATCACAGAGTGTTTTATGAAAGATGTGGAACTTATGCGTTCCCACAGAAGCGTATGAGCCCATGTCTTCTTGTCAGTTTGTTTCTCCAGTTCATCCAAGGGCACCGCAGCTCCAGTGCTGCAGACTACAGGGATCTCCTCTGCTCCCCGACTGCTTGCTTAAGTCAATATCTTCCATGTTCTGAGACGAAATTGTCTATTCCCTTTGACTCTTCATCAGGTCTCTTTGAAAAAAATCCTCTAGGAAAAAGATGAACGCTTTGACGGATACTGCTTTAATGCTTTTTTTGGTCATTCTCTAAATGATCTCTGTCTGTCTCTTTCTTGTTCTCTCTCTCTTGCACTCTTTCTCTCTCTCATTCTCTCTTCCCCTCTCTCTTTCTCTCTCTCACTCCCTCTCTTTCTCTCCCTCTCTTTCTCTCCCTCTCTTTCTCTCCCCCTCTCTCTCCCTCTCTCTCTATCTCTCCCTCTCCCTTTCTCTCTCTCTCTCTCTCTCTCTCTCTCTCTCTCTCTCTCTCTCTCTCTCTCTTTTTCTCTCTCTCTCTCTCTCTCTCTCTCTCTCTCTCTGTCTCTCTCTGTCTCTCTCTCTCTCTCCCTCTCTCTCTCTATATCCCTGCTGCAGGTATTTGGTTTTAGAGCACGTTTCTGGGGGAGAATTGTTTGACTACCTGGTGAAAAAAGGAAGGTTAACACCCAAAGAGGCACGGAAGTTCTTCAGACAGATTATCTCTGCTCTGGATTTCTGCCACAGTCACTCCATATGGTGAGTTCAGACACTTTTCACACATCATACTCACTATTCAGTTAACATTGCTGATTTGCTGATGTCTTTCTGATACTGCACGGACGTTATCACGAGTCAGTATTGATGGTACTGGTGATTGTGATTTCTTAAAGTGGCTCAGTTAGTATCTAAATGGCCAAAACTCTTTACTAACAAATGAAAACATATTGATGTCTTCCAGTCCTTCCATCAAGTCTTCAATTTGACCTTTTAAAGGGGTCCGACTCACCCCCATAAACCTGAAAAAGTGCCCACTTTTATATAGTGTTATATAGGGGAATTAGCTTTAGATCATTAGTTTAAGTCTCTTGCAGCTCATTTATTCATTAATGGCTGTTGGGACACTGCTCCATGTGAGTCAGAAGAGAGGACAGTTGCCTTCTGTAGCCTGAGATGTGGAATATATCTTCCAGCCCTCTCCTCTTCCTTGTTCTTCAGGATAATGTTCACGTGAGACATTGAACAGCTGGCTGACTTTTGGGCTTTCTGCAGAGACACTGAACAGCTGGCTAACTTTTTAGCTGAACAGTTGATATCATTATTTTATGACCATTCTTTTTTGTTACTGTGCCTTTAAAATAACTTCTTATAACTTTGGTGTGTCAAAAATGTGTCATTTGTTTTGCAAAATGTTTTTGACAGCACATAAATGATTAAATGGATTGGCAAGTGAATGGCACATTTGAAACCTGACCCTCTAACACTATATTGCTGGTCCACCTTATTATTCAGTCATTATTTAAAACCTTCAGTACTAAACCCTCCCCATTTTGGAGATGCTCTGACCCACTCATCTAGCCATTCCAGTTTGGCCCTTGTGAAAGATACTCAGGTAATAAATCCTACGCTTTGAGAAGTGCCCCTGTAGTGAGATTAGCAATTCCACCTGTTAGTGGTATTAATGTTACAGCTTAGTGGTGTAAGTTACATAGTTATGAGAATGGGGACCCACATGCAGAGTTTAAACTAATAACCCACCAGAAAGGAAAAGTGTATGGGTCTCCCCTGTCTCCACAGATAATAGTACACAAGCTGATGGAAAGCAAGCGTGAATGCTCCCCATCTGCTGTCCTTGCAAATGTATTCATACCCAAGGGGCCTTCAATTACAGTGCTATCAAGATATCTAGATAAAGCCTTTTTTTATAAAGAGAGCCAAGGCAAGGTGTTCTCCCTCATTCCTTTCAGCCTACGCTCTGTGTGCTCGCCTCTTTTCACTGCCACGTCTGGAGAGAAAAAAACTACTTTTCTCCCTCATCAGTCAGAATGTGTTAGACTTTTTCTTCATCCGTCACTCTGTCGCTCGGCCTGAGAGCCTTCCAGCATTTCTAGCTGGCACCCTGCCATGCCTTTGCCACTTTGTTCCTGTGTCTGCATGCTTTTTATTTACCTTAAAATAGTAAACCAGATCAATTTGAAGCAAAACTATGCTCGGGAACTTGCAGAAAATGAAAAAGAACGTCGGGGGTTAATGGGTTATGTGTTTCCTGTACAAAAAAAATATATTTTTCACCATTAAAAGCAGAATCTGATTGACTGTGGTGTGGTCAGGAAATACCCATGGAAAATGGCAGAATTGAAGCAGCGAAGAATGTGTTTGTGTTCCTCCATTTCTCTTCATCTGTCACGACCTTGCTTCATTTGTGCAAGCCTGAAGGTGTTTGTTGGCAAAAGAATATCATTTATTTTGCTATTTGCTGCTTTGCTGATTTTGGGTCCCTGATATAAGCTTGTTAAAGGCAGTACAGAAGGCGTGGAGGTGCTGCGGGTGAGCTTTATAGATGCATTTAGGGTACAGCTTGCCGTTTACCTCACGTTGAGCCTCAAGTTGAGCCTCTCACATCATAACGTTCAGGAGCCCCTGCAGGACAGAACTGATTGTTACTGGACTTTAGGCTACATTACACAAACACAGAGAGGGGGACAGAGAGAGGCATGAGAAATGTCATGGTTGGCATATGTGTGCATTTCTTTGGCTGCAGCCTTTGTTCTTGGGTGACTGTGTGTGAGTGTATGCGTGGGCTTCGTCCCTTCTGATCCCACTCGGAGCCAGCAGCAGGGAGGACATTCTGAAGGGACGCATGCTACACAGTATATTCAGTATATGTTTGTTCTTTCCTCTTTCTGTCCATCTCTTTCTCTCTCTCTCTCTCTCTTTCTCTCTCTCTCTCGCTCTCTCGCTCTCTCTCTTTTTCTCTTTCTTTCTTTCCCACCCCCTCTTTCTCCCACTCTTAGACATATATCACATGTTGTGGTTCAGCTCCCCCGCAGTGCCCCTGAACAGCAGCAGTTGTATGTGGGTGCTGATGGTCTGCTAGCCCTATTGTGACGGATGGTTTAGTGGCGTTACTGTGACGGATGGACAGAGTGACAGACATGTTTATACAGGCTGCGGGTTTTCTGCATAGACAGTTTAACAGCTGAAGACTGTCTGTCTGTCCTCCCAGCCAGCTATCACCTCCTCCTGGCTCTTTCTGCTAAAGAGAGATAGGAGGAGAGGAAGACATGCGCATGACATACAACCTTGAGGCACAATGAGGCTTTCATGTCTTTTTATGCCTCACCTTTATTTTTTCTAGCCTCAACCAAGAAAATCAAGAGAGGAGAGAAAGGGAGGGCCTGATAAAGAAAAAGAAAGTTAGTGAAGCCCATAAGAGGCTGACATTGTTCTTTATAGTGCATTAAAAGACTGTGAATTAAGGACACAAAAATGAAAGCGAATTAAAGAAAATTCTCTTACCCTGGATGTAGTCAGTCTGTCATGGCATGGTGCGTAGTGGACATTTAATTTTGAGAGTTTTCTTGCGGATTTTCTTTTCTCATCTTTATCTAAAACTGAGCTTTGGTTGCACACGAATGTAATAAATTATTTCAAATTAAACCCTAAACATAATCATAAGCCTGTTTATCTGTAGAAAAACTTTATGGAACTCTCAAAATCCAAAGTCCAAATTTTACTCTTTCAGGTTAATGCTGGATGATCAATAGTCACCCAAATCTTTTCCATAAATAAATTTGTAAATTTTCTTTCTCTCAGCACAAACTATATCCAACTCTTCAATAAGGTAGAGCAACCGTCATAAATACAAAAGCATCTGATCCAAGATCAGCACTCTCCAACCCTGGTTTTATCTGAAAAGGCGGCCTGTAGCAGTTGATTTGCTCACATTATACGGAATCATAAACACTGACTTGATGAAGAGCTGGATGCAGTTTAAGTGGTTTGAGAGAAGTTGTGTGCATATGTTTTTAAGTACCTGCTTTGAGTGAATATTGTCATCTAGTGTTTGTTAGCAATGTTACCTTTGAAAAATATGTATATAATTTAGAGGTGGGCATCGATTTTTAACGCCGTTAATCTCATTGGACTCTTGGCCCCCCCCCGGACAGAGAGACAGAGACAAGTTTAAATCGTGCATGAACTGGACAAGTCACTGAAATATCAAGTTGAAATTCATCACAGCTTGCGTAGTATAGACACAGCTCCCACGATATTTTTTTATCGTGCGATAACGCCGTTAACGGCCCAGCACTAATATAATTTTAGCCAAGCTAGATGACAAACTACTTGAAAGAGCGCACTTATTTAACGTGCCAATGTTACCTATATATATATATATATATCTTCCCTTCAGATGTGCAAACTAAGCCTAAAAAAACAGCCATTCTGTTGTTACAGCTACAATTTGCACAGAACCTGCCTGCAAGAGAGTGTGATGAAATGAAAACTAGATGGACAAAACGAGCAGAGACAGAAATAGACTGGTTGCTTTACTTTGGTTGCTTGGTCACTGAGTACTTGAAGTGGATTTTGCGAATTTGAGAATTGCCCTGCTGAGAGGGATGGTGTGTGCAGATGGGTGGACATTGTGTCTGCTGTAATAGAGATAGGCTGATATCGATTGGTGGGGAGGTATGGAGGTGAGACCCATTTTATTCGCTCAATGAGAGTGGCGGTATCGCAGGCTCCACCGTGCTCTGCCCTCTTCCTTTATTCCCGCCCACCAGCGGCCATTCAGCTCACAGGAAATGATCAATGAGCTACTATATGAGCATGTGCTGCCGCGCCCCCTACTTATGTAGTAATTATAGCAGCTCTTGCACCAAAAAGACCCGCTTCTCTCACGTGGCCCGTCAGTGATTGGAGTCCTAAGGCACATGTGGGGGCGAGATAAAGACCGTTCATCACATGGAATGACTTGCAGCAAGCAGGCATCAGAGTGCAGATTGCAGCAGGCTGGAACAGGGCTTCAGAAACTGCCTCTGACTCACTGCACTCCTACCCGCTCCGCTGATGAATGAGCCATGAAACTCTGCGCATTAGCCCATCCTCTCAGCTGCGCTCACAGCATTGACTCACAATATGGCCATTAAAAAAATTCTGCATCTTTTCACATTCTTGGCGCTCGTTACTGAGGCTCAGGATTACTGAACCTAAGCTGTGAAAACAGATTCGTTGTTTTCGTAATGTCACCAAAAGCCAACACATTTACATACAGTACATCCACCTTATTAACATTGTAAATATTGGTTTTATATATGTCTGCGTGTTTACTTAACGGCATTTACGGCATTTATCAGGCGCTTTTATCCAAAGCGACTTCCATTCCCTATCTACAGGGGGCAGTCTCCCTGAAGTAACCTGGGGTTAAGGGTCTTGCTCAGGAACCCAGTGGTGGTGCTGAAGGTAGGATTCGAACCCATTACCTCTTAGTTCGGAGGCAAGTATCCTACCCACTGAGCTACCTCCACCCCCCAACTGTACCTATGTTCTTCAAACAAGCTCACAAAAAGTACTTTGTACAAACAAAAGCTTTCATGTTTGTTAGCATTTTTTTCTAATGTTTTTTTACATTACATTTACACCTACCCAACTTACACAAGGTTAACATTGCACATTCGTATTATAAGTCGAGGAGTGTTTCAGCCTGGACTGCTTTTTGAGAGGAGTGAGAATAGAGATATTTATGTCTTCATCAGTCACTCGTAACATTTAAACCACTGACTGGTGAAGGGAATAACATTGATTATCTCATTACAGTGGCACCTGTCAAGGGGCGAAACATGCGGCAACGATTGAACAGACAGTTAATAAAGATCATGTGTTGGAGGCAGGAAAAATGGCCAAGAGTGACTTTGACGAAGGCCAAACTGTCATTGGGTCAGAACATCTCCAAAATGGCAGGTCTTGTTGGGTATCACTGGTATTCAGTGGTTCGTACCTATCAAAAGACGACTCTTCTGGTTCCAAATACTGTGGCACAAACTGATGAAGTAATGTTGGCTATGGTAGAAAGATGTGTTTCACAGCTAGCTGCATATGGGGCTGCCAAATCACAGTAAGCCCGTGCTGACCTTTGTCTGCTGCGAAAACCGCCTACTACGGACCACAAGACCCGGATCATAAGACCCGGATCATACAATGGAAGAAGCTGGTCTGCTGTGATGAATCATGTTTTGTTGTACAACATGTGGATGGCTGGGTGCGATGGCACTTGGGTGCACTATGGTGGAGGCAGTGTGTTGTTCTGAGGAATAATTGCAAACCTAGGAATGATTTGGTGAACATGCCAAATTCATCAGATCTCAATCCAATCAAGTATCTGTGGGATGTGCAGGATGAACGAGTCCAATCTGTTGAAGCCTTACCTCGCAACTGTTACGTCCCCGACTCTCTCCCAAATAAGTGCCGGTAGACAGGAAGGCTTCCATTCTTTGTTTTGACTTTATTTCCAGAACATAAACGGGCTCAAGGACCAACATATATTTGTTCAACCAAAAGAAACCTATAAACACTCCTACCCCTGTCGTAGCGGTGGACAGACAACTCTTGTCCACCTAAACTATGCTTATATATCTTAACTTGGACCCAGTCCACCAATAACACCCCACCTGTGATTAACCCTCATACTACAGGCAGGTGTTACTGGTGAACTGATTACCACACATAAACTGAAATGAGGACGACCTCTACCACATAACCCCTTTAACTCTTACAGCAACCATTGCTGCATTGTTACATACACAGGAACTCAAGAAAAAAATAAAATGCAGGAATAATGTAGGGTATAGCTCCTTTAATATTGTAATTAATGATGCACCAAGCTGATATATTGACTCACTATTGGGAACTTAGTAAATGTGTCAGATATTGGTCAGATGCGACCAGTTCACATTTGATACTGGTCCTTAGACGCTGTGCACATGTATCCAGATGTTTTTTAAAACGTTTTTTTTTTCTTTTAATTTTAGCCTACCAAACATGTGAAAGTGTTTTCAGTCACTGAAAATGTTGGGTTTTGAAAAGGCTCTCCAAGGTAGAGATTTCTGAAAACTTCTGTTCACTGTGCTTTCGAGTAGACAGATAAAGCTTTTGAAAACACTGGCGTCATGCTGGTAATTTCTGCATAGCTGCCGAAGGTTTCACTTAATGAGCATCCAGAACACTGTCTGAATACGGCTGCCGACTGGGTTGTTTCTGTGTTCTCGACAGTGTAAGGGTTGTTTCTAACCTAGTTAGGCTTACTTTATCATTTTACTGCGGTGTGTTATCACTGTCTTTTATATGAACCCTTGATTGCGAATATTAAAACTGTGTCACTAATTCTCAAAATCTCAATTTGCGTGGACGGTGTGCACGTTTCAGAGACAGTAGTATAAACAATTGCACAGCAGGTGATTGGGATACTCTTGACTTTTGTGAGAAATATTGTAATAGCATAGTGATGATCTACAAATTATGCCGCTGTCAGTTTTGTAGAAACTTCCTTCTATAGAGTTGTTCCACACTCTATATTTTATATACAATGAAAACTTGCAATGTTTTTCATGCTTATATCAGTGTTTGACTGATGAGACTTCTGAGTTCTCACTTAGATAGGACGATTAAAATCAACATATAACCTTATGTTGTTAAAAAGGTATCTGCATAGGGTGATGCCTTAGTCATGCCATTATGAAACTGTAAGTCTGCAGTTTTATAATTCTTGAACAATATTTCTTTTGCATAATACTAAAAAGACTTGTGGTGTATGGGTGTCTCTCTTACGCCTGCTTAACAGTAAACACTTAATATTTTTTTCCTCCCAGTGCTTGGGCACAGACACAGTGATTATGGATGAGAGTTGGTCTTTGTCTGGTAGAACTATGTTTTTGTGGTATCTTTGAAATGAAAACATGTTTATGTATCTTCATCATTTTACTAGGAAAGTATGTGAAAGGAAAGACCCTAAAACTGAAAAAAAAGGTGACCAAGGAGATGAAAAAGCTTTAATAATCAGACTGCAGTGAAACAAGCTGCACGCCATTAGCCAGGCCATGCACTATCCCGTGCACTAGCTGTTGTCTTGCGGCATTAAAATAATGGAGTATTTTGGAAAGCTTGTTCGGGCTGTAATTGGGTCAATGGACCCTTAAGAGATGGAGAGGAAAATCAGGGGAAAATGAAGAGGAGAGGAGAAGAGCAAGGCTTTATCTTTAATGCTAGGATGAACACTTTAGTAACTTCTGACTCCTGTTGTTAATGGTGGGGCGTGTTCATTAAATAGCGGGAAGATCGTCAGAGAGGTCTAACGATAAAGCTAAACAGAGGCTTAGCATTTTAACCAGCAACCCTATAAATATTTATAGCATGAGGACATAACCTAGAGCTATAGCCAGTGCAGCCAGTGTCAGTTAGTTTACTAACCAGAGAATTTGCAAAGATCTGCTTTATGACATTATCATACGTTTCTCATTTTAATGTTGGAGGTTTTTTTTATGTATGTTTGTTAGTGATGGTTGTGATCATCTGTGGGACTCCCAGTGGTGACTCTGAACAGAAAAAAACCCTGATTTAATGTTGGAGTTTATTATAAGGAATTTTTTTTACATGTATTATTTAGCATTTAATATTATATTTTTAAGGTTATAAATGTTTATAGTTTTAAATTCCGTGAGAATTAAATAGTTTTATATATATATATCAAATAGAATCATATATTTCTTTTTATTATGTTTTTATTATAGGCCACGTATTACTGTCCACAAATGTTCACCTTATGATTGAAGTGTTGAGACATATTGGCACAGTTTCCAAGGATTAAGCCTAGTCTTGGACTACCTTTTCCCCCTCAATGGAAAATCTCTACTCAGAGCTCTATTTAATCCAGGACTAGGCTTGATCCCTGTCTGGGAAACCAGCCCATTATGTGATGTAATCAAAACTCTTTGCATCACAGTCAAAAAGCCATCCTGTAAATAATGGGACTGAATGAACATAAACTCACTAGGTGAAAAGGATCAGTTCGGGTTAACTTTAAGACGTCACCTGTACTGAGGCTTCAGACAGCTCAGCCAGCATCGCTGCCGGTTTTATAACCAGAAAGATCATGACATGCAGTGTCTCCTATCATGCACGCATCTTCACATCAGGCATAAATTACACTAATGATCACAGGGTCGCTGACTGCATTTTAAAATCTCATGTCATACAGAGAGAAGCATAATGTGGTTGCAAGCCTCCAGTATCTAACGGGACACCTGATAACATCAGAAAGCTGCAGACACTGTTTGTGGCTGTGGGCACACTAACATGTTCTTTATGCTTATGTTTGCTCCCTGCTGGTGCTTTCATGATTAGCAGCAGAGGATGGCAGCATTTAGACGAAGCCTTGGTGAGGCTTGATTATCAGCTAGTAGAACGACAAATCTGCAGTCAGTGATGGCGGCATGCACAGGCTAGATTACTAAGGTTAGGCAACGTTGCTGTGGTAGTGTTTTTTTTTTTCTAAGCAGCCATTATGGATGTTACGAGTCTGGCAGTTAATAAAGCACACAGCTGCAATTAGTTCCTTTTATCTTACAGCAGGATTATATAGTGCTTTCGAATGGCTTTATGGCAGCTGTATGGCAGAGTTAGGTCTGTAAACAGGCTTGGTCGAGGTTGAGTTTATTAATTTACTTGTTGACATCTTTGAGTTCCTTGACTATATGGTCATTTTTCTGGATCAAAGAGGCTTCATTCTTGTGGTTTGTTAAAAGCCAGGTCTTCCAGAGTGGGTCATCCACCTGCTATCCAGCTCTTTCTTTCTCTCTCTTTTTGAACCTTCCTTTGTAAAGCACTGGGAAGATTATTATAATATTAAAAGATCACTTTTGATAGGCACAAAACTGTTGATGCATTGATCACACAAGCACATAAAAAGCACATAAATAAATACCTGCTACACTGTAAGCTCTGGGGGTGATGCAGCCTGTACCTAGAGATTCATTGGTTCAGCACTGACCCAGTAATGCTTTCATCCAAACCAAAGTTTTTCTTGCTCCACTGCCAGTTATACAATCTTTGGAGACTTTTCTCTATTGTGTGAGGTCATTATATGAGAAAAGGAACGATGCTGTTGCCATGCATGACCCATACAAACCTAGTAACTGAAGATACACGTTTTTAGACACTTTATCTTCTGCTAAGTCTAGGCCAGGGCTTCCCAAGTCAAACGAATGTTGTAGAATACCATATTAAAAGAATTGAAGTGTCCATGGGTATACATAGATAGATAGTGGGATTGTGGAATAGAATAATGTTATAACTATAATGTGCAATAATATAGTATTATTATACTAACACACATGCTCTGTATTTAGCTGTAATACATTTTAATGTATAGAATAGTTTATTGCATATATTAATATATGAATCCTATTTGTTGGATATTACTCCTTTTTAAGTTTCTTCTTGTCCTTGATGTCAGCTTAGTAGTTTGGCATTGGATCACCACTGCTCTTGACAAAACAGTCTCTGGAGCATCTCCAGGAAGTAACAAGTCAGGAGTGACGAACAGAAGTATTTTGTGTCGCTGTCTGGTGCCACGTTGCCACAAAGTGTCAAAAATAGACTAGAAGCTTTGAGTGCAGCAACCGTTCAGTTGTCATTTGAGAGAAAAAAAAAACTCAACAAATGCACCTGTGCACGGGACCTTGCTAGAGGTGCACAGCAGGTATAAAAAGCCACATGGAACACACCGGCACCCATTGGAAGTAGCAGAGGTGCAGAAATGGAGTGCTGATTCTGCTCCTGGGGGCAGACAGTTTCAAGAACACCCTGCTGCAACATACAGTGGGGCATCCAAATGCTCTCTAGCAACCTTCAGACGCGCTGCACATGTACTGGGTTAAGCACGGGGACACGTCTGGCACTGCAGGGTTTGAGTCCCTGGCGGCGTAGTGTGTTACTGATGGTAGCCTTTGTTACTTTGG
>JBBPDB010000128.1:4616292-4637924 GCA_037974465.1 Brachypetersius altus
GCCGTGAACCTCGCATACTTTTGAGAATCCTACGTTTAGCTGATCTTGATAAATGCTCATTGTCACTCATGTAAACATGCAATTTCTTCCGCAATCTCGCGTCTGCGCTTTGTTTCCCGGCGGACAGAAAATAAACGCGACACTCGCGTCCCCCGGAAATCCGATAAAATTCAACCAATCAAATGAAGACTTCGACATTCCTGAAGTGTTTCCAGTTAAGTGTACCATATGCATCAGATGTTTAGCCAACGTTCCATGGGCCTGACGTTTGAGGTTGAGACAAGGTTTGCGCCAGACATAGCATTTTCCTACGTGGCCAAAAAAGTTAAATTCTGACCAGAGCACCTTCCTCCATACATTTGGGGAGTCGCCCACAGGCCTTTTGGCAAACTCCAAACGTGCCTTCTTATTTTTAACACTAAGTAATGGCCTTTTTCCATAAAGCCCAGCGCCATTGAGTGTACGGCTTATTGTGATCCTATGGACAGATACTCCAGCCTCTGCTGTGGAAATCTGCAACTCCTTCAGGGTTACATTTTGTGAGTTTTGGGGGGCGTCCCACTCTTAGCAGGTTTGTTGTGGTACCATGTTCTTTCCATTTGAAGATGATGGATTTGATGGTGTTCCGGGGATTATCAAAGATTTGGACATTTTTTATAACCCAACACTAACTTGCAACTTTGTCCTTTCCTTGTTTGGAGCCTTCCTTGGTCTTCATGGTGTGATGTCTCTTGCTTAGTGATGTTGCCATATCAGGGGTGTTTCATCTAACTGACTATGGGGGACACAATCAATTGTGAACTATATTCATATCAGCAACACTAGAGGTCGGGGGGGCATGGCAACTCGCTAGGGGGGCACTGCCTTCATATGCCTCCCATTGATGCCAGCACTGTGCGTGGGCGCCAGACACCTGGGAGCTGGCTTGAGCTGGAGCTTTACCAGTGCTGGCCTTGGACTATCGTTAGGCATCAGCATGGGAGCAGTCCTACTTTGCAGCTCTAGGGCACGGGAGGCTCGAATGAAGCTTGCCAGACTGCTTGGGAGTCGCCCCACGAGGTAAATTGGGCACACGCCGGGGTGGATAAGCCCCGTAGAAAGTCAAGGAACTCTCGGACAGCCAGTCAGAGATTTGGAGACGGGTGTGTCACGACCCACTGTGTCTCTTTCACCTCCAAGCTGCAGAACTCCCACCTCGTCAAACAAGAGCTCCTCCATGGTTTTACTGAAGACGAGGGGGGCAACGATCACCTCTGGAGCCAGGATTATTGGTGTGTGCGCCCACCTGCTGCTCCAGCAGTAGCGATCCTCCTCTTCCTCATCCTCTGAGCTGACACCACCCAGCAGCTAAGTAATGGAAAACCGATTCACACTCGTCGCTCCACCCATGGCTCGGTCCAGCTTGCCCCACTCGGGAAGCATATCTCAATACCCCACGCGCCTGTGGGTATGTCTGCTGTGCCTTCGTGGGTTAGTCCATCTGTCAGGTTGAAGCCTGTCTCCAGGCAGTGAAGGGAGGCATAGACACAAATTTCCACAATCTTTAACTTTTATTTTCAAATCAAAAGAGACACGAGGGCTTAAACACAAACAATAACCAAAACACTGGAGACAGGAGTAAACTCGAACACAAGCAGAAAATCAGGGGAACAACAACTCAGGTCCGAACTCAGGTGTGCCCATGATTAGCAGTACAGTAGAACAGAACAGACAGAAGAGTATTGGCGACTGAAATGAAAAAACTAGTCGCTAAATAAATAATCTAGTCCCATTTGTTGACCATCTTTGTTGACCATTTTTGTTGCCATCTGGAGCCCTGCATCAATTAGGGCAATTTATTATTTCAGTACGCCACTAGAGGGTGTATTAATAGTCAGCACAGTAAGTATTAAATATTTGAGTACTCAGTTCAGCCACTAGAATGTGTATTAATATTCAGTAACATTAATAATATTGGGCGTATTTGTAAGTATTTATTATTTGAGTACTCAGTCCCACCACTAGAATCTGTATTAGTCAGTATTTATTATTTGAGTACTCAGTCCCACCACTAGAATCTGTATTAGTCAGTATTTATTATTTGAGTACTCAGCTCCGCCACTAGAAGGTAGTGCTGCTCCCCAGCCTGTCCCCAGCCCTCCTCTTCCGGGAGTGTGCTGAAAGGACTTTTTTATGTTTTTTTTCTCTGAACTGGAGGGATCGAGGCGGTGCTGAATGACAAGGAGCATCAAATTCAGGAAAAACTGACCCTTAAATGACAGCCACCGATCCGGGACAGGACCAGGAGGACGTTTAGGCCCCTTTTTTCTCGCAGGTGAGAGAAAATCATGTGTTGCTCGAAGAGCTGCGGTTGCAGCAACAATGGCTATAGTTCCAGCTCCTCCAACACGTCTGACAGTCAAAAATAGCACCGGGGAGCTTGTTAGACAGGATTTCAGGCAAATTTTACACCTAGTTATCGTCCAAAGAATTTTGGGCGTCTCTGGTTACTCTGTGGTCTTTTAGGGGCGTTTAGAAAGGACTGAACTTGTCAACTTTGGTGAAAATAATCAACTGGTTGCAGCCGTGAAGTAAAACTTGGGGGGAGATTTTCCTGTAGGAAGTAACGTTTAAGACTTTCTGAGCTAAGTAACGAAGCTTGTGCGTGTAGTATGAATAAAGATGAACCGTGGAGAAGAATATGTTATGAGTTAAGTGAGTAAAATTGTATTTTTCGTGTAGAAGGGAAACACAAAAGCCCGTTTTTGATTAGTGTTGAAAATGCCCCGGTTCACCTTCTTCTTTTTTTCTCAGGGTTGTGGAAAGAATTTGGATATAAGTAATGTCATAAAAGCTGCTTAAATGGTAAAGAAATGGGGGGAGACTGTGTTCGTGGCGTTTAAGTAGCCCAACATTTCCTTGTTTCTTCTTAAAGGAGCCGTTAGACAATGAGGGTTTCTAAGCTGCACTACGTGGACAAAAGTATTGGGACGACTGACCATTCCACCAACAGGGACTTTAATGACCTTGCATTAAAGAACATCGACTTTAATGTGGAGTTGCAGCTCCAACAGCTTCTATTGTTCTTGAAAGACTTTCCACAAGATTTTGAAGTTTCTGGTAGGAATTTGTGCCCGTTCATTCATTTATTGTGTAGAGCATTAATGAGATCAGACCCTGATGTTGGACGAGAAGGCCTGGCTCGCAATCCACTACATCCCAAAGGTGTTGGATGGGGCTGAGGTCAGGGATCTGTGCGCAGTAGTTAAGTTCTTCCACTCCGAACTCCTGCAACCATGTCTTTATGGAGCTTGCTTGGTATATAGAAGCATTACGATTGTCCTTCACTTGAAGTAAGGGGCCTAAACCCCGTAAAACAGGTGTGTCCCAAAACTATTTGTCCGTATAGTGATGTTCTAATGTCTTTCAATGTGAAAAAGTAAGAGCAGCTATACAGTATTTATCATGTTACATACACAAATCTTGTGTAATGGCTTCCAAGAAGAGTGGAAGTTGCTCTAGCTGCAGAGAGAGTCTATGTATTTGAATGCAGTGCTATTAAAG
This sequence comes from Brachypetersius altus, assembly GCA_037974465.1. NCBI lineage: Eukaryota > Metazoa > Chordata > Actinopteri > Characiformes > Alestidae > Brachypetersius > Brachypetersius altus. Next base: position 4,619,836 of record JBBPDB010000128.1, read on the forward strand.
TTGCTGTTGGTGTAATGGTCAGGTGTCCTAATACTTTTGTTCATGTAATGTAATTCGCTGTGAAAGCCTGAGGTCCTCCCTTATTGCTGATTTTAGTGTTTTGTAGCTTATATTTAAGCACCGGAGTTTTTCCTGGGTCTGAAAACGTTCCCAATGTCCACTAATGGTGTTAACAGACTGTTAACTTAACACATCCTGCTGTTTTGTTTTGTACATACAAAGTTGCTTATGGGCTGTAACTGGAATGTTTCGCTAATGCTTGAGTTGTCTCCGACGTCATTTCTCTGAACGGTGTATCAATATGTCGTTGCAATATTGGTGTCACAGAGAGACACACAGACGAAGAAGTTTTCTGACCGAATGTCGTATGTTCCTGGGTTTATTTACGACAAACGTGCATAAATTGGGTCAAAACAATGTGTGCCGGTGTTTAACAACACCGCTTATGATGCTCATTGACATTATTCAGTGTTTTCAATGCTAAATCTCAGACACTGTATTTAGTGAGAGAATAATAGTTGTGTACTTTGTCCATATTGTCCAGGCCTGGCTTGTTGCAAGCAGGCTGTAAAATTAATCATCAATGGTAACAAAGAATTTTGTTGCTCTTCTAGGGCCACCTGTCCTGCAAGTTTAACTTGATGTGTTTCTCCTGTTCCTGTAGGGAAGTAGCCTGTAATATAGTGTTAAATTATGCCTTTTGGAGTGTTTTTCATTATTCCCCCCCACCACACACAGCTAATCATCAAGTGATTTGTCATTTTGATTGTATTTTTAGTAGTCTGTGGGATTTTTTTTTTTACAGTACAGGTTGTTAGCTGATATATCAGTAAAGTGATTTTTCCCTACAAATCAGCTGCGAACGATGAGCACTAAAAGTGTTTTTCCCCAGATTCCCATGTTATGCATAGATAGAGCACTGTACGGCTTTTGTGTTAAAACGCTGCCTCTGGGTGGGGTGATGTAACGCCCTTGAAAAGGCTTGCCTCCTTTCTCATTGGACAGCGATATGCATAGAGTTTGCCAAGCCATTCATCCCTAATGCTTGAAGAAAACTTGCACTCGGAAACTGTCCTATTGCCCAAGGCCGGAGTGGCATAAACAAACTCTCGCCAATAAAGAAGAAGCGGCTCGGCCCATCCCAGACCAGCAAAAAGGACAAGAGGAAGAACTGGCCGCTCACTGTGTCCGCATTTGCTTGCAGGAATGTCAGAGGCTAGTTTTGAGAAGCGATCAGACCAGGAGGAGGAGGAAGAGGGTCCAGAAAATGCCAGCGACTCTCCAAGCCAATCAGAAGACTCCCCTAAGAGCATCTCTGATGACACGCACATGACCGAGATTGACATAAATGACAGTGGCGAAGCTAGAACCCTTCACAGTCGTTATGGCGAGTCTTCTGAAGACGAGGCCCGGGAGCAGGCCTGCAGCATTAATGCAGTTCATAAGGACGCTCAGGATCATTCGAGAACCTCTAGCACTGAACCAGCAAAGGATGCTGTGCCTGTCCAGAGCAAAGCAAAGGTGACGTTACCGGCCGCCGCTGCTTCCAGACTGATCCTTTCCTGCAGTCTCTGCTCTGTCTGGTCCGTGCTTTTACACTCTTAAAAAGGAAGGTTCCTCTCTTATGTACTGCTTTAAAAAAGGAGTACTTATTATAATGATAAGAGCTTGTGTTCTGTGGAGGTTCCCTAAACTTTAAAAAAACGACCTTCACTTTTGCATATCTCACTTAACTTAACGTCCCTTTGATGAACCACCCATTGTGCAAATTTCTTTGTGTGGTTTCTCCACTACGTTTCTCTGAAACCTGTTTTTAAGAGTGTATGATTTCAGGCAACTTTTCGGTTAAGTGCTTTCTGTGAATGCAGAGCTGCCCGAGCAGCCAGCAGCGTTTTCACAAACAAAGCGCCCAATCAGTCGAGGTGTCGCAGGCCTGTGCGATTAATTGGCAACAATCAAGACCCTGATTTTGGGCACCCGCTTTTAATTAATTGCGAAAGGCTCCAGTTAATGGGTTGCATTTAGCAGTGTGTGCCCGCTGCACCACGATCACGCTAAATGGCCCCTTTCATCAAATGAAGCCAACAGTGAAATGAACCCTCAGAAATATGATGATGTGCAGAGTCTCCGCCAGTTTGAGATTCCTGTTAAATGTGCTTTGATTGCTTGAGCAAATCTCAATTGTTCACACATTTCAGTTATAGATTAGAAATTCACTCAAACTGATTATTATAACTAGTGTTCTATTTGTGTTTTTATATATATTATATATGATTCTGTATATAAACATGAATATTTAAATATGTGCGTGTATGTATATACAGTATATTGCACACATACACACAAAATACATCTCTGATCTCTTTGTGTCTCTTTTATCCTTTCGCTTTTTTGGGGGTCCTTCCAGACTTGCTTGCAGTTTCGGTGTTGGCGTTGGTGGTGGGATGTTAGATGCTTGTGTGGTGTGACTCGTGTCACATGTATTATTTAGCTAAACTGTGTCGTCCTTCATGTCTGAATTTTGTACCAGTTTGTTAATTGAAGCCCATGATATTATTTTGTTGTTTTCTGGTCAAGTTTTTCTCCATGTGGGCCTATTGAATGATTTGAGAATAGTGTGTGTGTGTGTGTGTGTGTGAGAATGAGCAAACCCATGTCTTGATGAATGCTCCTCTCATTTATCCTCATCGTTGTCCCGGCCTCATGCTACAGTTACACTGTGCAGCACTGCAGGGTCACTCTCTTCACAATAGCAACCACACCTGATTGCTCACGCAAGGACAGCAGCCTCACACTGCGTTCAGGCTCTGTAGGGTGCTCGGTCAGAGCATGGCCCAGCGCACAGCTACACTGGTGCAGGTTTATCAGATTTCCATGTACTTTTAAAATGAGTGAGGTAGGGGTGATCACATGTTCTGCACTGTTATGTTAAACCTCTGCTCCAATCACAGGGTTTGTTACTCAGGCAGAAGTATGTTGCATGTGTTGCAATGGCCTTGTGCAAAAAACCTAAATCTGTTCCTTAGTCATGGGTTCAGCGAGTGATCAAGAGAAAGTTTCTGTATTTTGCAATTGTGAGGTAATGTCTCTCGGTGTAATGCACTGTGATGGGATGAAGCAATGTATGTTGCATTTATTAGCTAGTAGCAAGTTAATGTGAAGCAAGTGCCTGTAACTGTGTTTTGAATCATTGTGTTTGTCGTTTTTTTACTAAGTGCAAGAAAATGTCAAAAATTAGTGTAGGCCTTTTATATAGTGTCTTTTGAATAGTTTTTCCTAATTTAAAAGTTCTGTGGTGCTTTTCCACTGGCGCAAGGAACCATGCCACACTGATCAAGGGCTGAAAGCGGGCCACAGCTGAGTTGACTATATCCCTGCTTTCTGATTGGCTCAAATGTCATTTTAACTTGGAAGGAGTTTTTTGGGTTTTTTTAAAAAAAAAATTTACAGTCTGTACAAACAATCAGTAATTGAGCAACTGGCAAGCAAACAAAGTACAAGCACTACTGTCAGTCTGGGGTGAAGCTAGTGATGCTAATGTTTGTTTTTGAATGCTGTGAGAAACACAGGTCATCACTAACAAGTTAGCTGGGTTAGGTTGTCATTACATGGCTAATGGATGCTGAGAAGAAAAATTCACAGTCACAGTATTGTTTAGGAACAGCACAGTTGCTGTGCATCGATGAAGAAGTGCCTTTATATGGTTCACACAGTAGCAACAGTGCAGATATTCACTCTAACAAATTTGGGAGTTGTTACTCTTAAACTCAACAGACTAAAACATCGAGTTTTGATAGTGACAACTGGTTGCCCAGTAGTTAGGGAGTTGGCTCCATGACCAGAAGGCTGTGGGTTTGAATTCCAGGACTGCTAGTGGTCCCTGGCTCCTCCTGCTTCACTTGGTGAATGGGTTAAATGTAGAGAAAAAAATTCACACTTCACTGTGTGCTGTGGTGTGTTCATGTGTGACAAATGGGCACTTTACATTTTACACTAGAAGCTGTCATTTATTCCTAGTAATATAACCTACTTGTAATGCTAGTACTCGTTGTAGGCTTCTGCTTGGCAGTTCAGAGGGGAGACAATGGCCATCTATTCAGCCGGGCTGATCGGATTGCCTTCGTGTCTCTTCCCTCTCCCTCCCTTCACACGTATCCAAGCAACTGAACTCCAGGGGTTTCTTGGAGTCATACTACAGTATTCAGCCCTTCAGTACTGCTCACTAACTTCTCAGCACAGTGGTCACCACCGCTGTGGGTGTTCAGAAAAGGCAATTTTTTTAAGTCAAGTAAAGTTTTTGTCTCCGCTGCGTACATTAAGTACACAGTGATACAAAATATTGTCCTCCTGGACCGTCGGTGAAACATATAACACAAAACGCAACAGCAACACACTGCAAACTGCAAATATCCTAGCCTTTTTTTTTAGAACCGAGCCCAGCCACCAGCCCAGCAGTGGTAGTGATACAACCATCATAAAACCATCAAAAAAAAGAAGAAGAAGAAGCCTGCTGCAGCGTGTCTTGTCTTACTATTTTAGTGTTTTACCCCCCCCCCCCCCAAGTTCTCAGTTTATTTAGTATTAGTAAGCTGTGCCCTGTCTAAACATAGAGAGTAGAGAGAGTTATTTCAATGTTTCTTTTTGTACACACACACACACACATACACACAAACCAATATTTCCTACCTTGTCCCTGACTTAACTGAGCATCAGCATAGAGAGCTGTCTTGTTCTTTTGTGACAAGTCTTTGCACTGCTAATGCTAACGTTTTTTTAAGCAGTAAAGTTTTCTGATTATGTTTATTTACCTTTACATTTTCTTCATGGGTAATGCATTAAGTTGAGTTTTAAATGAAATTGAAGTGTTCTAGGGGCATATTTAGGGTTTACACTATAAAAACATTTTTTCCAAATACGTGGGTGCTCTTGGAACATAACGCGGGGGATATGCATGTATGTATGCATGTATGTCCACATTACTATTGTATTATATTATAGCATTATAATACAGTAAAGGCTAAAGACCACAAAGACAGAATAAATGTACTGAGAGTGTACCTTTGGGGCCAGAAGTGTGTGAAAGGATACTTAAAAGAAAAGGAAATGTCTATAGCTATTAAGAACGCCCCCTTTAAGACCCCAGCAAGATTACTATCGTTTGATTCATCTCTTGCCGCAGAGACTGACCTCCTGCCACAAAGGCATTGGGTGCCTTTATTTAAAAGATTCATGCAGCACGTCACTGGACACCGCGCGCTGCTTTCACCTGTCAGACACGTGAGCAGACAGACCTGGAGATTCAAATCTCAGAGCCTTTTAAATACACGAACCGGGGACTCGGCTTTGCATACTAGCGGTCTAATTTTGGTGCAGATGACCTGGTAGTGTTTGACTGTGAGGTTAGAATGTTTCCAGGTTTCTAACGGAAAACCCTCAATAAATGAAATGGCGAGGACATTTGGAACTTGTGAATGGAGTTTCATTATATTTTCATGAAGGAGGGTTTCCTAAAATATCTTTTATAAAGTAAGGTCTTTATTTTTCACTTCACTGTTTGCTGCCACAGACAAAGGCTTTCTGTGGACTTGCTTGGTCAAACTGACGGGCTGGATTTGCATGGAGGTAAAAGATGGCAGATAAATTTCGATGTCGACCCGCCCACCTTTGGGCCGTGTCTCGTGACGTATTGTCTGCGCCGATGCCAAGTTCTCTCATTCCTCAGCTTCAGCGCCGAGCCCTTCGGTTCTCAAACTCTTTAGTATGCTATTTGCAGTCCTCTTAGCTCTTTGGCCCACCTCCTCTGTGTAATGTCACGGTCACACTGCTTGATCTCATTATCCAAGCCGCTATCGGTGTCTCTCTCCTGTTACGCTGCTTCACTACATGAACATTTAAATCAGCTGTTCTGTTGTGCAGGTTCAGGTGAGGCAGTGGAATTTTGCAGCCTCACCTGGTTTGACTGAAGCTGTGAAATAAATCCAAGGTGGGCGAAGGTGGCTGAGTGGGACTCAGTTGGGCCTACGCTGCCTTCCAGATATTCAACCGTCTAATATCAGTGTTCGTGAGGCTGAAAACGTTTAAGTTTTCAGTTTGACCAGGTGACACAGTGTTCTTTAAAGCTTTACAGCCTTTTTATGAGATCAGTAAGGTCAGAATGGTGCTACTTGTTTTTCCTTCTGCAGTCCACCACTCTAAAATGTTCAGTAGTTATATTGGAGGGATCATGTCAGTATTCAGTCGATTCGCAGGGATTATGTTCCAAAAGCACCCGCGAATTGTGAAAAAACAAATTTGTGACGTGGTTAAAAATGCCTGTTTTTATGGTGTTAGCCCTAAATAGGCCCCCAATTATTTCAATTAAACCTCAGCTTGATACTAATACTCCTATCTGTACTGTGCAGTTTACAGTGAACTCCTGCAGTGCAAGAATGTAAATACCGACGATAACCCCTGTACAGACTGCACTGTAATTCATGCATGTGTATGGGATCTCGCCTATAATGAATGTTGCTGTTTTATACAGTTGCTTTGTGTTCTCTTGTTGAATTTTGCTGAGTACGTTATTTGTTACAAAATTAGGGAATTTTAATTTGTTAGTAAATTTGCGCCAATGAAAAAAGCAACCAAAAAAAAAGGGGAAATTAGTGAGGTTTCCTCAAACGATTATTTGTTAGGTTCTAATAATAAATCCACTGAACCACAATTTTACGGTAGTCGGCTGATAAAGGTTAACTAGATTGCATTTCCATGAGAAAATGCGAAGAATGGTTGCTATTAAATAACACTTGTTTTATGGGCAAAAATGTTTGTGTAAAAAACTAAAAATCATTTGCTTGCAGCGTGGATTCTGTTCTGATTCTTTTCAGTAAGCCTCGCATTTTAATGTCTTGTTCTGTTGATTAGCCTGCTGTGTGTGTTCATTTCATTTCTAGACGTTTGGCACTGTCCAACCACCGTAGCCGTGAGGTCTTTCCAACACACGTTTTTTAAGGCGGCTTGAGCGCTCAGTCTCTCTCCCAATACAGTACCGGGGGGGAATTGAACACATTATTTTTGTAACACTCTGTATTCGGCCCCTGATCAAAAATCTGAATAAATGCACACTACACTGGACAATATCGAGCATTTTGATGTTGGAACCCCGCCAGTATTTCAAAAACTGTAGGCTATTTCAGCTATAAAATGAAGAATAATAAAAATAAAACTGAAGTACAGTGTGACTGTGTAAATATGATGCATTACACACAACCATCATAGAAAAAGTGAAGGAGAAAGTATAATACATGCCCTTTAGAAGTACCTTGGTGGATTAATGGTTACGTATTTGCCAAATGATTTACTTTGGGATTGCATGACCAACTTGATTTATCAAAACACCCAGAAACTCTCATAGTGCTGAGCTGTGATTGGTCACCCTGTCAGTACAGTGTGATTGGTCAGTATTGCAGAGACCAATATCGCCATAATGTTTAACCCACAGTACGCTGTACAGCTCCTTCATTACTGGTAATCAACCATTGGTGCACAAGTTGACAGCCTTCTTTCTGAGATGTGTTGACATAAATAAAGCCTTTTTAAACTTCAGCCACTGTTATATGTGGACCTTTATTTATGTTCCTGCCCATGTGACCTTAGATCAGAACTGACATTACATCATCTCACGCTTAGCATTATTTCTGACTGTCCATAGTTTCATGACTTGGGAATAGGGAATAGGGAGCCATGCGGAATTCCTTTGTTTAACCTTGTTGTTCAACCTTGTTGTTCGTCCATGTGACGCTGTTGATTAGTGTGAGAGCATGTGACTGTGTTTCAGGGCGCAGCTTGATTCATACTGAAGACAGATACGAGTCACTTATACACACAAATGTGAACCATTGTGTTAAGGTCAGATCTGAGCACAGAATTGAAATTGATAAATGAGGCGTAAAGACCTGCTGTTTAGGCCAGATCTATTTAATATACTGCCATTCGAAGGCTGTGGGATATTCATGAGATATTGTTTACTTTTTTACAGTGATTCATCAAGTATGTATGTTAATTTGAGTGATATGAATGAATGATTAGTAATTGAGGAGGTGTATAGCCTGATAGCTTGTAGATCAGATTGCTAAGACAATGGTCAGCCCCTCAGAAAACTGGCTTCTTGCATAATTTATCATTTCGTTCGGTGGTCCATATGAGTAGCGGACCATTATTGAGAGTCTTCAGGCTGAAGCTTTAGCAATTTAGCTAGCCTCGTTTGCTATAGCAGTCTCAACTGATTGTTGCAACATGACCTTAGGCCAGGTACAATTGAGATGTATCTTTGAAAAAGCAGTACTGCTAAATTATTCAGCTCATTAGGTGCCATAAGGTTTGTCATGTGTTGGAGCCTAAGAAGCTACTTACGGACGGTTTAATGATTATCTGAGCTACTTTATTGTGGTTTAGTGTTATTGTGTATTATAAGGAAAGCGCTTCCTGATATAGTCTCACAGTTATCACCTTTTCTAGGTCATATTGCCTGTCCCAAGCTCCAAGTGTTAAAGGTTTAGCTAGATGACTTCAGCATGGGGCTTTATAGAGTCAAAGGCTAAAATCTGTTCACTGATACTGTAAGAGTAGCATTAGAAAAGTGCAATACACAAATGGGAAGGGTGGACTTTCTCTTCGTTATTGTTTAAGCCAGATAATCTTATCAGTATGTAACTTTTTGCAAGCACTGCAGTCTGTAATGCCATGGTGAAGTTGTCGGGAGTGCTATCCTATAGCGTGAGACACTGTATGTCCAGAAATACTTAGACACCCATTCCAAGTTTTTGATACATTGCTGATGGAAGAGTTTAATTATGCACACACGAATTGTGTAGTCGCCATAGAGAAGTGCTGGCAATGAGACACTAGAGCAGTCACATGGAAGCCCAAGGTCACTGGCTAGAGAGCTACAAAGCTCCCCCACGCTGGGCTGTGAAGTAGTGGAACTGTGTTTGCTGGAGTGATGGAGTTTACTTTCTGTTCCTCTGGGATGAGTCGGAGTGCTGTTTGTGATTCAGAACTAATCCTCCAACATCAAAACCTTACCTCGCTAATGCTCTTGTGGGTTGAATGCATTCCGATTCTCACAGCAATGCTCCAAAATCATGTATAAAGTCCTCCCACAAGAGGATAGGATGTTGCTGCAGTGAAAAGAGAACAGACCTCCCATTACTGCCCTTGTTTGTACAGAAGAAAACAAAAGAATTTACTGTATGTTGTCTGTGGTCTGTTTCTAAGCAATGACGTAAACATGGACTACAATAGAAAGCATGAAGCAACTTCCTCTCAGTGTATCAGTGAGATCCGGCATGTGGAAGTTAACTGTTGATCAGACCTGCTCGTGTGTGAACATACCACAGCACACAATGTGAACAGCACGAAAGGTTTCCTCTGTATTTAATCGATTCACCAAGTGAAGCACTGGGCAGCCGGGAACACAGCGTCCGGGGAGCAGAGTGTGGGGACTGGGATTTGAACCCACAACCTTCTGGTCACAGGACCATCTCTCCAACACGCTTTAACCATGTTTACTGTTAAAGACAAACTTGGAATTGCAAAATTGGAATTGTATAGAATAATTTTGCTCACATCTATTAATATCTTGGGCAGTGTGTGTGTATTCAGATTTTTGATCGGTTGATCAGGGACTGAGAAGTGATTGTTTAAAAAATTATTTTTGTGGTCGAGTTGCCTCCAATGTTTGCGGGGAGAGAGGGTATGGTGTAGAGGAGAGAGAGTCTGTGACGTCACAGCTATGATGGCTGGAAAGTGACAAAACGTGGAGCGACAAATCAGTCTACGGAACTAAAGAGATGGCAGACTAAGAAAACAGACTTCAAGACACTAAAGCTCAGGTCAGGTTAATGTGTGTGTAATTTTTTTGGACATAAAACCATGTCTCAGTGTCTCCAAACACCAGTTAAATAGCAACCATGCAGTCACTCTTTGCATTTTCTCACAGAAATATATATTTTTCCCTGTAGGTTTGTAGAACCTTTGTGCAGTTTGAGCCGAATACTGTCATCTGCCGTCAACATTAGCATCTTGGGATTGTTGATTGTGGGCAGCCCAAATTTGTGACCAATTTGTGTTAACAGTGCATCATCATCCAGTCATCCAAACCATCTTTTGAAGTGTAAAGAGTCCTGCGGTGTCCCCCCAAACACAAAGGACCCCTTAATCAACCCTGACATCCCAGCAGAGGCGACAGCACCTGCAGGTGTAAACAACCACACGTCTAACTTTTCACTTACGATTTGTTCACTTGAAACCCCATATGAACAGACAGGACCTTAGACAGCCGTGCTTAAAAATAGCTCATTGTAAAGCTTAGTCATTTTCAAAAAACAAAACCAACATCATTGGTATAAGACACCATTGCTCAAGGTTTCAGGGTCACTATCGTCTGTGGTATCGTTCCATATTTTGGGCCAAAATCTGCTCAGACTGTCCGCAGAAAAGCAGAGGAGCTTGACAGGAGTGGAGTTTTTTTTGCAGACCGGCTGCTGTTCAGAGGCTTTTTGCCGAAGGCATTGCCATGGAAACAAGTGATCGTTGTGGGTGTTTCCATGGTTTGATTGGGTGGTTTATTTTTATGTATTAAAGAGAGTAATAGGTCATTAGGCTTTTTAATAGTGATTTATATTTTTCTTTTTTTCTTCATTGCAACCCTCTGAATATTAGCCCTGCATTTTTGTGTGTGTGTGTGTGTACGCAATGATTGGTAAAGCCACACTGAATTTAATTTAATGTTGTAAAGTGTCTTTAGTACTGTCAGCCCACTTTTGTGTAATATGCTAGAATGTGGTGGTCACAAGGTACGTTTCATTGAATATCAGCCTGCCTGAAAGTCTTACATGACGCGTGTGTGTGTGTGTGTGTAGGTGGCTATGGCAGAGGAGGCCCACAGAAGCCCAGCTGCTGAACTCTCAGTCACAAGCAATGGAGGCGCAGACACGGGTCATGAAGAAGTGTTTCAGCGGGTGAGAATCGCTAAATTGCTTTGACACACACAGTTTAGGTTTGTATGCAACCTCTAAGGCAGAAGCCGCATGCTTCACATTTAAATGCTGAGACGCTTCACATTTATAAACAAATTTCTACCTTGTTTCTGTCTGGAATTCCGTTTGCCTGAAAAATGTTTCTTTTGATGACCACTTTGTGGTTTCTGATTAAAGCTATTAGCAGTTAGACACCAGTGTTGGGCACGGACCTTTAAAAAAGTAAGTAGTTATAGTTACTAGTTACTTCTCACAAATAGTAACTAAGTTACATCATTAGAAGAGTAACTAATTACCAGGCAAAGTAACTATTGCATTACTTTAAACAAAATCTAATTTAACTATAAAATAAATATTGTACACTAATCTACACTTTTTAATGTTGTTGTGGGACAACATGAGAGACAACTATCAAATTCAACATTTTTGCCGTTCACCCCAGCGAGGGAAAAGTAGTGCTTATGCTTCCAGTTTGCAAAAGCTACCTTTGAACTTGTTGGACTTGCCGTCGTTGTGACTCCTGGATGTTGGTGTGTGTGCGACTGACCGTGTGTGTGTGTGTGTGAGACAACACCCGCACTAATCGGCCTTTGATTGGCAAACAATGGAAATTTACTCAATCTTAGCCAATCATCGCGTTCTCAGTTACACCACGTGTTTACAGACACACCAATCATCATCACTGGTTATGTGTCCTGCCCCGGCCCGTTACAATGAAAACCCGTTGTAACGGGTCATTCGTTTGATTACTTGTTACTGAAAAAAATATCGCCGTTAGTAACGCTGTTTATTTATAGCGCCGTTATTCCCATCACTGGTGACCAGTAATCTGTAGCAGAATATATGTTAAGCAGTTTCAGTGCATCAGTTTAGGGATGAATTACCCTCTACCACTATATTCTGCTGTATTTTAATAATTTTAATCTTTAATTCCTAAACAAAGGCCTGTATGTTTTCTATGTGGTTTTCTAAATGTTTTCTAAATGGTGTTATATTGTCTTGTAATATGTTTCATTACATTTGTATCCATTCTGACATAAGACTCAGCTGCAGATCCTTTAATTATAGAGTAGATTGGGTCAGGAATCCTTTACACAGTATACTCACCTGCCCGACCAGCTCTACACTGCTGTCTCGCATCATGAATTCTGTGTGTTTGTGAAGCGAGTAATGGCATAAATTTCTTTCTGCTTTCAGACTTGCCAAAAAGTCATGGTTCGGTAACTTTATCAACCTGGAGAAAGAGGAGCAGATCTTCGTGGTGATCAAGGACAAGCCTCTAAGCTCCATCAAAGCCGACATAGTGCAAGCCTTTCTGTCGGTACGAAAACTCTTCGCTGCATTTCCGCTCTCTTTCTGCCCCTGCTGTTTGAATCCCTTTTCAGAATGTCTGAGTGTGCCGCTGTATTTTCCCAGCTAGCACTATCAGATCACAGGCCTGGACCATCACAGCAGTGTTTCAGCATTTTGCCAACATCCTTATGATTTATTTCACAATTCAGTAAAATGCTAGGTTTTGCCGCTTTCAAACCCTCCCCCCCCCGCAAGGCATTCATTGGAGGTCAATAGAAAATGAACCAAGAGCAGTCATCATTAGCATATAGATGTTTTTGCAGTGAAAGTGCGGAGGTGGCAGTAAATGTTCGTGTAGTAACAGTCTGCCTGCTGTTGTTGAGATGTGCTTGTTAGCTTCTGAAAGCCACTTTTGGGGTCTACTGTGTTCTTACTTCATTTTTAGGTGTGTGCAAAGGTTGTTGATAGAAAGCCTGACTTTCAGGACAGTTCCATTTCTTTCAGTTTCAGTTCCTTTAGCTTCTTAGTGTTTGCTTATGCATTTCTAAAGGTACAAGTTTTTCCACATAAAGTATTTCTATTTTTTTAATTTTTTTATTTTATCTCTCTTCTCCTGTTCTCTTCTCTTCTTATCTCTTCTCTTCACTGCTTGCCTCTTCTCTCTTTTCTTCCTATCCAATCATATCCTCTCATCTTCTCTTCCTACCTAGATTCCGAGTCTTAGTCACAGTGTCATTTCTCAGACGAGTTTTCGGGCGGAGTATAAGTCCACAGCGGGCCCCACTGTCTTCCAGAAGCCTGTGAAGTTCCAGGTGGACATCACCTACACAGAGAGCAGCTCAGCCACCAAGGAGAACGGCATCTACTCCGTCACCTTCACCCTGCTCTCAGGTAACCATAGCAACTGCTGCAAACATCAGTAGCCCGAGATATGACTAACCTTATCCAATCTGCAATGCTATGCCTGTGAATAAGGGGGCGCGTCACTCTCTGAGAAGCTGAACACCTTTTTCACCCTCGGCAGGGGTGCGCTTCCTAAACGCCCTGTGCCACCCTGGCTGCGGCTTTTTAAACTGAAAAAGAGGAGGTAGCACTTTCTTTAACGTGCAGGTCATTTATAGCATGCTGTTTTAGACATGACTGCTCTACAGGAAGCCTCACTCAATGAGCTCCCCCTTTTTCCCCTCACTGCGAGAGAGAGAGAGATAGAGAGAGAGACAGACAGACAGACAGACAGACAGACAGGCCTATAAGGTCAGAACCAGATAGACAAGCAGATAGTGAGAGTGACAGATCTACACAGAGAGAGGAAGAGAGAGTAAGACTGACAGTGAGATACAGAGAGACTATGTGACGTAGAGAGAGAGACTGGGAGGGAGGGGAGAAGGGAGGAAGGAGGAAGAGAAGAGAATAGAACAAGTGGGAGAAATGGGGAGAGAGAGAGAGATGTGATAGGTACTGTTTAAAAGGCTTCCCGCTCTCCATCCCAGTGTGCTCAAACAGACACTGCGCTAATAGAAGCTCCACACTCTAATTATCACCGCTGCAAATGACATCAAGTTTCTGTCGCACTCTTTTGGGCAATTACAAGTAGAGCAAAAACAAAGCAAGCACCATTAGTCAGACCGTTCTCAAGTGTTATTTTATAAGCTAATGGATTATTATTGTTTCTCATTTTAGCTACTATATCTAATAGTGCTGTATGGAGACTCAGCAGCAGCTTTAACTGTGATGTCAGCTTCCTGTTTCAAATAGACAGGAATGGAAGATAGGGATAGTTTACAGCCTTGCTGCTGTTCTCTGAACTAGAAGTCGTTTATTATACAAATATTTTCTCTAAAGATTAATAACTAAATAAGCCTGGGGTCTAATGGGCTCCATTCTGATGTGATGGCAGGTCCAAGCCGGCGCTTTAAGCGAGTGGTGGAGACGATCCAAACACAGTTGTTAAGCACACATGACCAACCAGGGGTCCAGCAGCTGGCTGGTGAGTAAAACCTCTTCTCTCACGCACCCCTCTCCCCATCCTCTGCATGCATGTACCTTCTGCCCCTACTACACACCGCTCCATAGCACGCCACTGCACACCACAGATCCACGCCCAAACCCCCAACGCCACGCTGAGAGAGGGGGCTACACCCCCACCACTCTCCCAACGGCCTCCTACCAACCCACTGCCCCACCCTCCACCACCATCAATTACCCCCACACCTCAACATGCATTGATCAGACTCTGCATGTGTACACAGAGCCAGACTACAGTATTATATGGGTGCTAACACAGACCCACTGCTGAGTGTTATGATCTGGAAATCGTTCCTGTGAGCTTCTTTATTCCCATAATCATCATTGCAGGTTAATATAATGGTAGTAAAAGTGAAGCAATTGCCTTATTTCATGAGTTTATTTAAAAAAAGAAAAGAAAGATCTGTGTTTAGTTCTCCTTTGAGAAGAAGATTGAGATGGAAAAGGTGAAAAGGAAAGAAAAGGAAAGAAAGAGAAGTGCCTTTGTCCCTCTTCTATGCATGTCTTTCCTTCTGATTCTCACACCACCTGCTGAAAGCCTGTGTGCTCCTCACCTCCTTGGTAACAGCTCCCCCTACTGAGCCATAACAGGCCCTACAACAGCAGCCGAGGGCTTACAGTTCAAATGTCAGTAGTTTGATTTTTTTTTTTCTTTTCTATTTTAGTTTATGTTATATGGACAAAGGTATTGGGATGCCTGACCATTACGCCATCAGGGACTTTAATGACATTGCACTTAAATACATGAACTGTAATATGGCTTGTAGCTAAAACCCTTGCATGTAATATATATACACTGGACAAAAGGATTGGGGCAATTGACTATTACCAACAGGGACTTTCATGGCATTGCGTTTAAATACATAGACTTTAATATGGAGTTGGTCCCCCCTTTGCAGCTATAACAGCTTCCACTCTTCTTGGAAGGCATTCCACAAGAGTTTGGGGTTTCGGTGGAAATGTGTGCCCATTCATTCTGTAGAGCATTTATGAGGTCAGGCATTGATGCTGGATGAAAAGGTCTGACTCACAATCTCCGTTCCAGTTCATCCCAAAGGTGTTGGATGGGGTTGAGGTCAGGGCTCTTTCTGGGCCAGTCAAGTTCTTCCACACTGAACTGTCTTTATGGAGCTTGCTTTGGGCACTGTAACAGAAAAGGTTCTTCCTCAAACTGTGTCCATAAAGTTGGAAGCATGGCACTGGAAGTAAGGTCCCTAGACCAAACTGTGAATTGACATATATAACATATATATATATATGTTATGCTGTGAAACACTGTTTACATACCAAGTGAAAATATTTTTATTTAAAATGACAACTTTCTCCATAACTTGTCCTTTAACTTGTTTTTTATTTAACTGCTGTTGTGTGTTACATGATCTACCAAATGCAGGTCATTTGTCCGGTTTGGCCAAATGTCTGCCAGAGTGATTCCCTGTCCCAGCTCATCTAGCAAACCTGATTCAAATGATTAACTACTTAACAAGCCCCTCAGGCACTTGTTAGGTGTGCTCATGTAAGAAAAAAAGCAAAAAGTAAGGTCCCACAGCTGGAATTGCAGCTGCTGCTTTACCACCTTTGGCTCAGGGCTGAATAATCCTTGATCAAATCAAATGAATAAAAAGGTTTTGCTGTTGTGTGGGGTAAAAGTGTGACTCAGGTGGTCTGCTGTGATTTCATGGAGGAGGAAGCACCAGGCTGGAGAGTATCCCATCTCCTCTCACTCAGTTTGTCACACCTGCTGCATTCCATACCTTTCCTCCGCACTCCCTCCCACTCTCTCTCTCTCTCTCTCTCTCTCTCTCTCTCTCTCTCTTTCTCTCTCTCTCTCTCTCTCTCACTTTCCATCCCTCCTCCTGCATCTCTCCGGCTTTCTCTTTCCTCCTCTAGTCAATGTTGCTTCTCTTGCTTTCTTCCTCTCTACCTGTCCCTCTCTCTGTCTTTCTTTCTGTCAAACTCACTTGCTCACATGCCCATCACTGCCACTGCCTCCTGCCTTTTCACTCAGTATGGAGCAACTCAGAGTGTGACTCCAACCTGTGTTTGTATGGATGTGAGCTCAGGGGAGATCAGGCTGCTCTGCCACCGGAACATTAGACTAGGTTTCTGTGTGACTTCTGTTATACAAACAATGCAAGTATTTCAAACGACCGCCCAGATACTAATAAGTGTGTGTGCTCGCGTGTGCATATACTCCGATTGATGAGTAAATGAAATGATGAAAGTGCATTAAAAAGGTGAAACAGGTCCATTGACAGGATTAACTGAGGTAAGATTATTTGAAGAAGGTACAGATATCCAGCATACTCACTCACCCATTCTCCCTCTCCCTCTTATAAATCCAGAGAACTCGCAGTGTGCTGGAAAAACTGGCAAAATCTCAAAGTCCAAATGTGGTAAGACCTCTGTGACCTCAGAGAACCTCTCACCATCTCACCAAGATGTTTAAAAAGGAAATTCCTTAATTCTCTGCATGTCTAAACAATATGGTAGGCTTCTAAAGTGGGATACGCAGCAAAAATGTCCCTCCTATGAACTCCAACAGGGCATAGAACTGCATTCTGTGTTGTATACTTATAAGCAAACAGTTTAACAACCTCATATCCCAGGGCAATTGTGTGAATCGTGGTCTTTTATTTGGTTATTTTTAAAAGAATAAAATAAATTTGCTCATTCAATTATGCTAACTGCTGTCTCAGCTGCCAGTGTTTCTGTTCCTGAGAGGAGTAATTCTTGAGAACAGGACTTTACTTATGTATATAGACACACGCACACACACACACACACACACACACATAGACACAGACTGATGAATAGGTGTGTGTCGAAACAAATAACTTCTGGATTTGTAAACTACAAATTGCACCTAAGCAGCAAGTGCAGCTGGTAAAGTAGACAGTGAGGGCAGATACAAGGTAAGTGAACTTAATGAAGAGGCTTGATGATGTAAATATATGCAGTGCACTTCTAAGGAATATTTTTTAAGATTTTAAAATCATAAACACATGAATATTTACATAAGAGCCTTTTTAAGCAGAGCTTTAAATTTACAAATGCTCTGTATGAAGTCTTACAAACTCTCAGATGTCACTAAGCATAACTGGAGAACTTGGGGTTGCTGCTCTTTCTATGCCCTGTGGAAGTCTTTGGGATGTACCAGTGTTGCGTGATCTTAGTTCAGAAGCAGTTTTTCGAAAAACAGAGAACACCCTTTTGGAATTTTCCTTTAAACTCCACAATTCCCTTCACACTCCCTTTAAAGTCCACCTCACTTTGAAATCACTCTGTAGTTTAAAGCACAATTCTGCCAAATGTTCACAAACCAAACACTGACACGTTCACCTGTAAACTAGAGCTGATTTATCCTCACAGGTGTAAGGTTTTAGTAGCACTGTGTGCATGTGAAGGTCTACACTTGTTATTGTAATGCACTTTGTGATGTGAGTGATTTGTGCATGCAGGTGTAGATAGTGATATGTTTCATGTAAAGACAATAGCTCCCTTAATATTAAATGTGTAAAAGTTATTTGTATTTATTTGAACTGACATGATTTGATGTTCAAGCAGTGAGCTAAATGGAGGTGGTGGTCCAGCAAAGCAGACTAATAATATGTAGCGTTCATTAGAGAACGTGAATCTCTCTCATTCCTCTCTCTCTCTCTGACACACACACGCACACACACACACACACACACACACACTCTCTCTCTCTCTCTCTCTCTCTCTCTCACACACACTCTCTCTCTCTCTCTC
>JBBPDB010000128.1:4638974-4654166 GCA_037974465.1 Brachypetersius altus
CTCTCTCTCTCTCTCTCTCTCTCTCTCTCTCTCTCTCTCTCCCTCCCCCAGATTAATGTATACTGGATTTATCTCACTGCATCCTGGCTACAAAATCAGGACCACCTGGTGTGTGGGTGTGTGTGTGTGCATGTGTTGGTGTGTGTGTAAGTAAAAGAGATTGTTGTCCTAACACCAATGGTGCGCTACTGGAGCTTTTCTTGTTCTGGTTTAAATTGCTTCAGGCTCAGGTTGCTGGTTTGGACAACTTCAGATTCCTTCTAAGACTCTGTAGGAGGGGAGGAACTCTTGGATAAAAACAATATTCACTTATTAACATGTTGAGAGAGAGAAAAAAAAAACAGGAGACACAAAGCCTTCTGCCACACCCATATAATGTCTATGCTAATGTTTGAATACTGTCTGTCATGTTTTGTTGATTTTTAGAATAGGTACACATCCTCTACTGGGAACAAACATAAATATGGCTTATTCTGGAAATGTTTCTGCCAATGATGCAAAGGCCTAACTTCTATTTCTTTGCTAAACCCAGTATATTAGATGTAAAATGTAACAGATTCTACCATTTTCTCTTTAGTTTGTTAAAATCAGCAAATGAATGTAATTGAATAACTGGACAAAGAAGGGGTTCACAGTCCTGGTCCTGAAGATCCATCCCGGAGAGTTCAGGTTCAGCACACCTGACTGATTTTCTGTAGAAGAGGGACACACTGACTGCCCATAGTAATTAACATATATGTTCTGCAGATTCAGCACATAGAGATGATCTTTAAGAGCTCCTATAATATTCTACATTAATGTACTTGCTCGTTTGTCCTCAGAGGGCCCCTGATTTTAGTTCGGTGCTGTATAGAGCAGCGCAGGTCTGATGCCTTTATGAGCTCTGTTTGGTTGAGCACGACATTAGCGTCTCAGGGAAGAAAAAGACATCAATTGGTTGCAGAAGTGACTCTGAGTGCTCTTATTTTCATTCTCTCCATCATCTCTCTCTCTTCCCTCTTCTTTCCCACTCACTCTCTGTGGCCACTTCTCCTTACGTGAACCCCATTATTCATTTGTTTGTTTCTCTCTCTTCCTTTCTCTCTCTCTCTTTCCCTTTTTTCTTCCCGTCTGTGTACCTAGGCAGCCCATTGAGTAACTTCTTTGACGTAATTAAACAACTTTTTTCAGACGAGAAGAATGGCCAGGTGCCCCACCCACCTGGCACCGCCAACAGACACCCGCCTAACCCCCGGCGGCATGAGCCCGACCCTAGTGACTCTAAGTGCCCTGCGGGCAATGCCAGGGACAGTCCCAGGATGCTGGCCTCTGTTGGAACACAGGAGCAGCCCTAGAGAAGATTTTCCATTGTAGACTTGTAGAAATAATACAAGCCCTCACTGATGTACACACTGTCAGCAGAGATGTAAACGACCTTGTGCAATAGACTTTTGTATGATGGAATGACTGTACAAACACAAACACAAGGAGTTTAACAGGTTATAGCACATTCATATTTCCCCCTCCCCTGTTTTTTCCATTTCCCTAGCCTTGCTCCCAGCCATCGGCTTTGTTTTTTTTGTTTTATTTTTTTGTTGCTAATTTTCCACATCTTTACGTGTGTCCCTGTCCTTCCTCTTCCTCACCTGTGTGCTGACTTGTTTTTACTGCCAGGAATTATCCAGAAAAGCTATTAACACCCCGCTCACCCGTCCACCTGCGCTCCCACTGACCCACACTCGTTGGCAGAGGGCGCTGTTCGCTGCGAACCGATTTCCGAAGACGCTTCATCCTTCCTCATCTTCCCTGCTCCGAAAGCCTCCATGGAAAAAACCACACACCCTTCTCTCCCATGCTCTGCCCTTTCCTGGCCCCAATAATACACAACACACACACACACACGCACACATACTTTGGAGGAACTTTTTTGTGATAAGCCTTCAGCCTGCTAAAACACACACACATACATACATACATACATACACACACATGGATGCATCTATGGACTTTAATAACTCTGGGATTTATTCAAAAAGGAAAAACAAATGGGGAGAAATTGGGAGAAAAGACCTTACAGATTGTCCCAAGGGGATGGAAACTCTTCACAGATTGTATTGTGTCATTTTCAACTTTCTTTGAGCTGGGTTCGGTCAGTCTAAAGCACTGCTGAAAATGCTTATTCCAGTATGGGTGGGGTGGGAGGGGAGGGGAGGGCTATAAGAGGAATGATGTAGAGGTCAATGAGATTATACTAATGAATGATTTGTTCTGTTGTACAGATCAATACACTTCTTATGTATAACAAAAATGTCTAGATGTAAAACCAATGTTTAGTTCTGTTGTAGATTCAGATTGAAATCTTTGTGCTGCCACATACGACATTTCCCTTGTATTTTCTTGTTCATTTCTGAACATGTTTGGTTCATTCGACCTTATCTCAGAGTAGCCAAATTCCACCATCGTTCCAGCTGCTCTATGACTCACATCTCATGTCCCTTACCAGCAGTAGAATACAGAAGATGGAAAGGTTTGTGGATATTTTTGTATTTTTTTTTTTCCTCCTTATTTATTCATATCTGATCGACTTCTTTATCTGTACCCTAATTTATTATCATCAGATTATGTATATGAGAGGAAGATGTTAGATTAATTGAATGTTATTTATTTACATCCTTGAGTGCTTATACGTCCTGGGGCGACTCGTTTGTTCATTTGAAGAAAAACAAAAGAGCTTGAGTTCAGAGAATTATGTGGACATTGATGATATTTCTTTCTTTCCTAGCTTTGGATGAGAAAACAATGTAGTATATGTTTAAAATGGTAATTTAACAGTAATTTAAGAATGTAGTCTAGCCTCTCTGGGGTGGGGGTGAGGTTCTGCTTGATACTTGTCTATTTCATTGTGTGTGTGCAATGGACTGAGACAAAAAAAAGAGCTCCTCTTGAATAATTTCTCTTGTAAATAGACTAATCTCACCTTCTTCAGGTGTGAAGTGGGTGGGAGGTTCCTGCTCTTTGCTTTTATCTTGTATTATTGCTGTGTGCATGCCAGACATGGGCTTTCCTTTGCATGGCGGTAGTGTAATTGTTAAACCTCTTTCTACTCCCTACTACGTCCGCTGTGTTACTCGAGGGGGAGGGGCATCTTATGCCCCTCTTTTTTCTCTGTTATTCTTGACAATATTTTTCTGTCCTTCTCTCTTTCCCTGTCCTTTAGTGCACTGAGTTTTGAAATGCTTCCTCTTGTCTGTACCATGTACCTCTACAAGGAAAGAAATTCCATCCGTCTCATGACCCCTAGTTTACAGACACAGTTAGACTTTTTTTTTTTTTGACAAAACAAAAATGAAGCAATATCTATTGTTAACATCCTGTTTTATACAGTAGAGAACATCTGAACCCGCGGCTCCACACAGAGCAGGAACAAACCATGAAACTGTAAAACCCCTTGTTACATAACTGTGAGCCATTTCAGAACGGAAAAAAGAAAAGAAAAAAAAAAACCAAAACATAACAATAAACTCATTCACTTACTTGGAAGGTCTGCTGCCTTGTGTGTGTGAGAGAGAATGTGTGTGTTTGTTGGTGTCCACTCTTCTGATCTCACATTGGTTTGCTAAGGTAAGATCCCCAGTGGTTTATAGCTCCACCTACTCCAGTTCATTTATATTGGATTCAACAGTGTCACCCATCCAGCACACACTTATGTTTGGATTCACTTTGCTGTGCAAGTTTATATAGAAAAATATGGTAATATGGTGCTACTTCAGTTTATATCGTTTATAGGAAGCTGTAAAAAGAGAAGAGATCCAGGGTGTTAAACAATGATTTCTGTAAAAATCGAGAAAGCAGTTTAACATTGCAAATGAAAGGAAAGTCCTGGTGGCCTCCAGGAGGCATCTATTCAAAAAAACGGACAGATAATTGGATGAGTTTACAGAATTAGTAGATATATATAATTGCTGTATACTAATGTATGCAGTAGATATATTTAATTGCTTTATATATATATAATTGCTGTATGTCATGGTTTAATAAATCCCTAAAATGCCAGAAAATTAGGTTTAATGATTGTAATAGGCCTTGATTGGAATCAGCAAACCTTTGCTCAAACACAAGACTGGAAAGCAGCCAATTTATTATTCTTTGGCATGTGAATATGTAGGAGCACTGGTGCTGTATTGGATTGCTGCTGCTGCACTCACTCACTTTCTGTAGCCACTTAATCCTCACTAGGATCGCAGGAAACGTGTGCTTATCCCAGGACCAATGGGTGAGAAGCAGGGACTCACCCTGGGTGGGGTGCCAGCCCACTGCAGTGCTGCTGCTACACCTGTAGCAAGTATATTATAAATATACACCAGTATATTTTGACTTAATTGACATTATTAGGACTGTCCTCAGCCCACGCTCCTGTTCTATTCACTATACTGTGTTTACAGTATGATCTCGCGTTACACAAAATTGAAAAGCAGAAAAATGGTGCTTGTGTTCAGATGTGTCACGGCTTATGACAACCTAGCTGGGGGCAGGAGGAGTGTTTGACCAATATGCTGTACTGAACTGGTGCTTTTTTACAGCTTTGGTGTTCAAACAAAGCTGTTGCATCAGATGATCCGTTTTCCATGATGCACTTTTGTCAGTTTTCAGTGCATTGTTACACCTCTACTATTGAATAAAACCACACATTTCTTTTACAATCATAAATAGCTAGTTTTACTCATTAAAGAGCAAACAATGTTATTTCTGCAGCTTTGGCTTAGGCTAATAAAGCCAAAATCTAGACCTTCAGCTAAATTTAATTATGAATATGATTATGAAACTGATTTTGGTTTGGTCGGTCCCTTCTCATAACTTTCCTTATTTATTATATTTTTATTTGTTATTGAATACAACAGAAAACAATTTTTAATGCTAGTCTCTGTTCAGCTGTTAGTACAACCCAGTGCCAGCAGGTGGTGCTATATAAACATACTGGTCATTTCATTATATCTGATTGAAACAGCAATGAAGGGGATGGCTAAGTTCACGTTTTAATAAATAAAGTTTTGGTTTTATATTATTTTATTTGTTTGGCATAGAGCACAATACAAAGGGAACTTAAATAATCTCATTTTTAAATAGAAAATTTCCATTCCTTTCTCCAATACATTTTTTTTGTAATTTAGCTTATAAAAATTCCACTGTCTGTTGGCCCGCTCCATCCAGCACGACTCCTACCAGGTGGACTCTTTACAAAATGGACACTTGTCAAAGCGTAGAGGTTGAGCTCTTCCACAGACACAGGTGTATGTTTCCTGTATTTTGATAGCTTTAGCTTCAAGAATGCCACTGCATTCACTATATGTATTTTACACACTTGTACAGTCTTGCTTTGTCCATAGTTGCAAGCTCCCAATGCATGAACTGGTTGTCATTATTTCTGCCCACTTTGTCCAACTTTCACAGCCAGTCCCTCCTGCCCAGTGACTTCATCCTCCTCCGCTCCACGTTCTTCTGCCACTTTCTTTTCATTTCCATTCACTCCCTTTGGCTTTCCCATCATTGTCCATCTCCACTTTGATTCCTCCTCCTCCTGCTCCTCTGAGGACCTCTCAGACGCGGGAGGTGATGTGGAGTGAGCGGAGTCTGCAGGTCAGTGTAGCCTCCAGCTCCTCCAGGAGCACATCTCTCCCTGGGCTGGAGCGCGATGCAGGTCCGCAGAGCAGTCCCCGGAAGTTCTCCCTCTCCAGCAGTGCACCCATACTCTGGAGGAAGTATCCCTCGCAGTACGCACTGAGCTCTGCTGCCCCGTGTGCCTGAAGTATAGACATGAGCTTAAATAAGTTACATGGTTACAGGTGAGTGACAATACATAATAGTTTACATTATGTGAACGTTTAATAATGAGACCAACAGACGGAATTCTGCTTGTTGCAATAAAACGTAGCTGCAACAAAATCTTTGAATAAAGATTCTACCTACATTGCATATTTAATTTAGGAAAAGAGATCGAAAAATGCACAGCAGTAATGATCACTGGTAAAATAATGTAGCTTTTGTAATGTAAGTAAACTTTTAATAACAAAGACCATATTTTGGTTGAATAATCTGATTATATGTGCAGGTGAACTGAATATGGATCAGTTTTTTCCCGCTTTACAACTTTCGTGACCACAAAAGAACAAAAACACAAGACACAGTGATGGGCAATGAGGAAGAGACATTCAGTAAAAATACAATAACAGTAATGATGTTTACATTTTCATGATGTATTTGTACATTTCACACACTTTGATCCACTGAGTCTATTGAATTAATTATGCTCTTTTAGTAACAAACATGCTATTATTGGTGGTGGTGTAGATGTGGACTGTGTGGGTTACCTTGGCTGTGTTGTAAATACTAACTGCATTGTCCAAGTCGACGTTCTGAGCGCACAGCTGTTCACAGTGCCGCTGTAGCCCCATCAGCTGGAACAAACTGGCCACGGACAGCAGCTAGTAGAGGACAAACTCAAATCAGTTACATCAGCATACACTCCATTCGGACACTTCTAAAGGTATTTAATATTCTTCTCTTGTTATGCAGTGTAATAACATGAACACTGCGAATAGCATCAGTTTGTTTTTATTTCCTGTTATCAGCAAGAGCCTTGTCAGACTTCCAAGGTCTGAGATATTTTTGTTGCTTTGACCTCAACCTTGTTTCTCTTACCTCCAGCAACTCAGGGACGGCCAACTTCAGTGACGCTGTCCCCCCGCAGTACAGATACGACATCATCACCTGGGGATGTAACATATAATGATGAAAATGATCATCCCAAAGTGTACAGCACAACTCAATTATTCGGAGGGAGAATACGAGGACGTTGCTGGTACCTGAAAAATGTTGTATTTCACATCACTGATCTCAATATCCTTGCAGAGCTGGGAGTTGCTTGAACCCAGAAGGGACTTGAACCTGAGTGAACAGAGATTTGCAGGTTGTTTATGTACATATTCTACACTTTAAGACATTAAAAATATGTACATATTTATACAAAAAGGAACTGTCGAACAACATATGTATAGATCTATATATCTATAAGTAAAATAGTTACTATGACAATCTGTCATATTTGTAACCAATGGTCTCCTAAGTTGGAGCAGTTCTCACCTCTCAGATGCTGTGATCAGCAAAACCCTGTGAGCATAGAATGGTTTTCCCTCCACCAGAAAAGTCACATCAGACATCTCTTGGTTATTGAGGAAGTGAGGGTCTGTACATAAACACAGAAAATGGCTGATTAAATTATAGTCGGTTATGGACAAAAATACTCTTTCTCTGATGCAGCAGAAATCTCTGTTACCGAGCTGTGCTGCGAGAGTTGACTTCATCTCTGAAATACGAGGAATAGGAGCCGGTCCATAGCAGTGACTGAAGATGGCGCCCAACTGCTGGATTATAGCTTCATTCTGCGCACGCACACACACACACACACACACACACACACACACACACACACAGAAAAGTGTTCAGTATCATTTGTTCATTTCTTCATTATTGTGAAACATCTACACTGTATCTTTTAGGCTAGAGTAGTAGTAGTGTTTGTAAAGCCTGTAGTGTTATATTTGTGCTTGGTACCTTGCTGCTCTTGAGAATGCTGAACATTAGGGGCATGCCAACAGAGAGCAGCTCCTCACAGTAGTCCTCCTCCTTGATTGTAGTGAAGTCTCGGAGCAGAGAGAGAGTGACCGCAGCTCTGGACTGCAACTGAGCGCTGCGGAGAGACTCCAGCCACACGTGCAGCTTCCAGGGCACTCCTGCAGGAGGGGGTGCACAGTCACATTACATGTACTGCTCTAGTTATGTTTTAGTGACATATAACATCCTCCAGAGAACTGGGTCTCAAACTGGTCCTCAGGGCCCCAGATGGTCCATATCGTGGCTCTATGCAGTTGTGTTGTAAGTTAGAATACAACAAAAATGTGGAGCATCTAGGGGCCCTGAAGAATGGTTTAAACAACACTGATCCAGAGGATCCGTAGCTGACTTACCCAGAGACCGGAGCTCCATGGTCACATCCAGGTAGCCGTGCTCTGCACTGTAGAAAGAGGCTTCTTGGAGGGCCTTCATACGAGCCTTGCAGAGACGGGGCTGTCCCCCCTCTGAGGCCAGGCTAGGACTGGGAGAGGGTGGGATATCTCCATTCCTGCTGTATCCCCCACTCTCTCCCTCCACGCCCTCCGCTAAAATCTCTTCCAGAGAGAGCACATCCTCTTTCACCTGCTGAGGCTGTGACAGGAGCTTCCTCAGTACATTCCTACAACCACAAAAGGAGAACAATTAGAGATGCACAGTGATAAAAAAATATAACAGATGTTTTGAGTTGGCTGATATTACAAATAAAAATTTCATGATTTCAAATTTCATGTACTACAGAAAAGAAAAAGGTTTAAACTGAGATACTGTGCTAAAATCTCATTTGTATCATTATTATATTTTATTCCATTAATAAACACACCAATATATACATATATATATTTCTCTGTAGTGCTAACATCTTACATCGAAGGACATCGAAGGTATATTAAAAAATAAATATTGTTTGGCATGGATGTCTTGATTAAAAAAAGATAATGATATTGAACAATTCCGGTAAGTACACTGAGCAGTAGCCTAATGGGTCATGTGGAGTGTCGGTAATACATTTCCTGGATTTGCCTGATGCCTTGTGAACAGTAAGCTGTTAGTCATATGCACAGTCTGGCCACAATCCGCTGTTTGTGTGTGTTTATGGGTTAACCAGACTGCTTGAGATTCATAATGTGCTAAGTCATAGTTAAAGTGGCAATACAGAATCCATAAAAGAGCCAGAGAGTGCGTGTGGGCGTCTGCTTGTGAGAGCTTATAAGCAGCTTTAGCGCTGCAGGTGTAAGACTGCACACTTAGCACATTTAGTCGTTTTTCCGGTCTGTAAAGATTAGGGCCGTGTCAAACTGATTAATACAAGTGTGCATAATCTGCTCCCTCTGCCTAGGGGCTATACGTGTAGATTATCTATGAGTGTGAGTGCAATCAGTATGGGGTGAGGGCATACCTATGGCCATGTGCAGCAGCGTGACTAAAGCAGTTCATGTCCTCGTAGAGCGATGATGTAAGAACGTTTCCTTCATGAGCCCTCAGCAAGGGGTCAGCGCCCCGCGCCAACAACAAACTCACCATCTCATAATTCCCTGCGGGAGAGACGGAAAGTGTGAGGGCGTGACGGAATAGTGGAAAGGAGACAGAAAAGGGACAGCAAGTAGTGAAAAAGAAAGACGGTCCGAGATCAAGAGAGAATAACAGAGGAGGTGGTTAATTCTCTAATCACTGGTTAGAAGCCGTGTGAGCTGCAGCTGCTGAGAGAATTTTCTGCAGCGGTTCTTCCATGCAGCTATGTGTGGCCTCTCTGAAATCCCAACATGGAATGTCAGCCACACACTTAAAAAGTTTAAACCGACCACGGACCTCCTCTCCGCACCCTCCAAACACACACACACACACACCAGTAACTCAGCACACACTCCTAAAACACACGTTCCTGACCCAATTCAGTCAGCTCCCATTGGTTAATTCATTGTAGAGCTTGGCTATGGGCTGTCATCATAAGCCTATTTTAGGCCTGCCAGCAGTGGATGGCAGGGTAGGAGCTTCAGTGCTGAGTGCAGGAGCCGGGGTAGCAGTGAGAGAGGTGATCAGGCCTCAGGACAGAGAGTTTAAGTGTTTTCCTACTGCTTTTTCAGCTTCATGACCCCTGTT
This sequence comes from Brachypetersius altus, assembly GCA_037974465.1. Lineage (NCBI taxonomy): Eukaryota > Metazoa > Chordata > Actinopteri > Characiformes > Alestidae > Brachypetersius > Brachypetersius altus. The sequence goes on from JBBPDB010000128.1 coordinate 4,648,719, forward strand.
GCACCCGCTGCACCCTGACTGGTTTTCGGCACATCACATGCCCTAAATGAGTCAGTGATGGAATACACACACTTTGCTTGTACTCAAATCTGGGCTGTTTTTCACATAATTTGTTTTATGTCATATGTAGTGAGGGACTGCTCATATTTAAGTGTTAGAGATATTCATCTCTGTCATGAAACAACAAAGCAAACAATTCAGCAAATCCTGCCAAGAACACAGCAGCTGACAGGTCAGACTGACTCACATTGCTCACTGATTAGTGACGGTGCAGTAGACTGCGTGGGTATGTGCTGAGGGTGTGTCTATGATGCACTGGGCGAAACATGACTGTTGGCAGAGCACGCAAAGGTGCTCCAATGTAATAATGTAGCTCTTGTACACACCTGCTGCAGAGGCAAGCTGAAGTGGTGTGTCTGCACAGCTCTCCTGCCCATTACGCACAGCTGCTCCCTCCACGCTTGCACCCGCGTCCAGGAGAAGCTGCAAACACACCCAGACAGACAACGTTTGAAAAAAGACAAATGTCATGACAGAATAAATACTGATCATAATTGCTTTTTTTTAAAAACCATAACAGTAAATGCTCTTTATTCCAATAAAAATAGCAAATGGTTCAAATTAAGAGCAATTTCCTTCTTGCACTGGACTCACCTGTACCACAGAGATGTGACTGTGCAGCACTGCAAATGTTAGCGCCACCCAGTGGCGACTGTCGGGGTGGACCGAGGGGTGTTTAGGGGAGCACACTGGCACCTGGGTGGGCGGGACGCAGAGCATTAGGTTTCAGTCTTCACAAAGCAGCGGGCCTTTGGCTCGGCCAGCAGCTGAAATAGATGGTTAGTACTTACTGCAACATCGAGATTGGCTCCGGCGTCGATCAGCATCTGGACCAAAGCCTCGTCTCCAGCCGCGCAGGCATACATCAGCGGGGTCATGCCCTACATCACACACGCACACACAGCAGGAGAAAGAGGACAGACTGAAATCTGGATGAAATTAGAACAACACTGTCCTGGAGACTCTGTGCTAAACACTTAACCTTAACCTTAACCCAGCGTCTCAGAGCAGATTTCTCAAAACAGTTTGTCACTATGGATTATCTTGAGTAATCGACTGATTATTTTAAAGATGACTCTAGTTTTCAAAAGCCAAATAAAGATTCTCTTACATCAACAATGATGAGAATTATAAAGTATGCTTTTGTTAAACATTATTAATTATGTCAATTACCAAATAACGTTGATAATAGTTATATATTAAAACTACCAAGATGAATAGAAACATTACAATGAAGTATCCATGATGGCCCTTGCTGTGTGAGGAATGTGTGTAGTACCTGATCATCCATGCTGTTGACCCCATCTGGCCCCAGCAGCTCGATAGCCTGGCCTATCAGATCAGTGCGGCCGCAGTTAAGCATGCGAAAGCCCAGGTCCAGCTGGAACTTATCAGTGGCAGCCTTGGCATCCAGCCTTCTAAAGGAACTAAAACAGCATTCTGGTCTAGAGAGAGAGGATGAGGGTTGGGAGGGCAAGTAAAAGAGAAAGATAGACTAAGTGAGAAAACAGGGGGAGTAGGCAAAACATGGAGGGCAGCAAGTAAAAACAAGATAAACTGGAAGAAACGAGGTAAAAAGTGGGAGTCACTTTATGATTATTTCATAGGAGGAGTAGTGTATTTTGCCCAAAGAGGTTTACAAATCATAAAGAATCAGGCCAAGGTTCTGACATCAGTCTGTGGTCTAAAGTACTGGGTGGGAGCAGCTAATAAAGTTTGAGGGCTTTGCAGATGGCCTTTGCCTACATTTGATACAGAAATGCAGTGAAAATTAATACAACTGGATAGCGTGAGGTCATACGTTAAGCTGTTTCCCAATGCAGTGGCTTTTAAAAAGGTTTAAAAGGGCAACAGCATTTATTACATCTTATTTATGTAGAGCCAGTGCAAAGAAAGGGTCATAGTCTAGCCTAAAGTCCATAAAGCAGGGGTGCACCACTCCTAAGGAGAACTACTATTCAGTCTTAATTTAACATACTTGATCAATCAGAGGTGCTGGACCTGAATTTTTCTGGGCTGTAGCCACATAATGAGCCATACTGTGAAGACAGTGATGCTCATTAAGCAAAATGAATGGGGAAAATGAATGACAATCATTTTAAAAACAAAGAAAAAAACAACAGTGGCAGACAAACATAGATGAATACTAACACTAGGACTAGGACTTTAGGACTAAAACTGGTTCCAAAAGCTCAAAAAGAATGACTCTTGAGTATGAACAATGTTGTGTAGGTGTAGTCAGGTATCTCCAAAACTGCAGTCAGGCACCACTGCCATGTGGGACTGTTTTGAATGAGGTGAAAAGAAGTGATGTCAGGAGGAGTTGGTCAGGCGACTCTTACTTTAGTAGTCTGGGCTCGCAGTCTAGCCCTGGCAGAAGCTGCCGAGCCGTCTGTCGGACATCATCGCTGTCCACCAACAAGCTGCGACGATGCTCAGCGTGTACGATGGCCACCCGCATCCACTCCATGAGGGGAGGTAGCAGGAGGAAGGGCCTGCAGAGGAGAGAGAAAACACATCTCTATTTTAGCATGTTAAATCATAGACTGAACCCAAAAGAGGAAAAAGGAGGACGTTAGACACTGTGCTCTTCTTACTATTCGTCATAACCTTTGCAGACCCCATCCTAACAAGCAGGACTGGACTTAACATGTTAGAAAACAGTGTTTCAAATAGCACTCCTTTCCTTTCAGCAGGATGGGCTGTGTCTTTCACCACCTTGTCACATCCCTGAACTCACTGAGTTAGCCACAGCTGCTACCACTCACACTTGCTCCACAGTTCACACACTCCCAGCACATAAGAATGCACTCTACATGTTTGTCTTTCCTAAGCTAATAACAGAATGTGATTACTTTGTTGACTGCATGATGCATAATTGCTATCACAGCATAGACAATGGAAAGCCAACAAGGCAATTATTAATGACAAGGGCTTTTAAATAGTGTCAAATGCAAAAAACAGTTTAAAAAGTAACAGATGGAAAACAGATGGAAGAAGTGAGGGTTCTGTCATTGTTTCTCTACCTGTTTGGGATTAAAACCGCTGAATTAGTCCACCAAAAGGGGGAGCCACTTTCACCTTGCTACTTCAAACTTCTGAGCGATACTTAAACTAAATGATGGAATAACCAAACAAACAAATACGTGCAGCAGGCCAGGAATTACCTTCCTGTGCATCATTAGGTTTTACTGGCTCTTAGCTATTGTAGTTGTATGGGTGAACCAATATTTAAGACATGGCTTAAATCAGGTCAGCACTGACTAGCTTTGCACAAATGTGTCTTGTTCACCTGCTCTAATCCTAAATTGAGCCATTAAAACCTAAAAGAGCAAAACTGGTCTGAGCTCATCAGATGAGGATAAACACTTTGACTCCCACTAAGACTGAGCCTCTGGCCTCTGTGCGCTGCTCTGTGCAGCTGTGCTACTCAGCAGCAGGAGAGCAGACAGGAGAGGGGAAAACAGTGCTAGTTCGCTCCTGGGGAGCAGCCGGCTCAGCAGGAACATGGTAAAACGAAGTCAGCCCACTGAGGCACTGCCAGCCTAACGAGACGCATGCAAATGAGCCAAGCCAGGGGAAATGAGGTGCTCATTAAGCAAAATAAATATGTGCAATAGTGACAAGAACAATGCACAAAACAATAAGGAAGCTCAGCAGCGGAGCAAAAAAAATGTAACAGGCAGACAGAGCTGGAGGAGAAAAGACATGCAGTGGTATTGAGAATCAACACTCGATTGACGGTAAAAATGTATTTAATCTGTTTATGGGAACAGGGTGTAGCAATGAAGACCAAAAGCTGATGCACAGCGATGCCTAATATCTGTACTTTGGAGCAGATAATCAGTGATCAATTCATGTCCGTCATGGAATTTGAGAAACAGGAAAATCATGAGTATGTGACTCAGAGGGAGTGTATGTGCTATGTACTTTTCTAATTAAATCTCTTTATCTCTTTCGCAGAAGGGGCCTGAGGGGCTTCTCTTTGATTGGAAACAGTAACTGATGGTTGAAGGTCCAAAAAAGCTCTGACTCCCAGCCAAAGAGTGCATCACCCATTCTTAAATGTAATTATTGATCCTTCAAAAGCTCTCAACCCTGGAACTAACTTATCTACAACAAAGCTGCTGAGTTACAGCTTTTGCCCTCTCAACCCCCCGTTGCAAACTTTTGATGGATAGTCCACTCTTGTGGCCATGCTCTAATCTGAATGAAACTAAAGCAGTACGAAACCCGACCCCTTCTCAACGTTTATAACCTTTTGCTTTGTTCGCTTGCCAGAGGGCCACTCTGGTAGACACGCTGAGTGTGGCCGGGCCCCTCTCGCTCTCGTCCAACCGGGCCCTGGGTCACACCATGACAGTGACCCCTGTATCTGATTCAGGGGCTCAAGTTCAGCCTGTAGCCTTCAAGCTGAAACGTGAGCAGGGCCACGGGCCACATCAAAGGCCGGCCGGGAGAGGCGTGGTGAAACCCGAGAGTGTGCTGTGCTAATTAGCCTGGCCGCGCAGAGACGTGTAATGGGGTCTTGTTGTGACCAGGTCACACTAAAGATGTGTGACTGTGATTAGGCATGGGCTGTAGAGACCACACGGCCTGACTGCCTCCTGACTGCATGGATGTTTAGGAACATGCTGTAGTATAGTTCACTTGTGGCTTAACAGGGTTTGACAAAAGGTGATGAGTATTTCTACCGTAACTGTTCTCTGTGGAACAATAGGGGCTAAGTGTCTCTTTTCTTTTAAGTTAAAGTATATACACACCAGAAAACTCAAACCTAACCCCAATTCAGTTATTTCTCACCTAGGGAGAACTGCTTTTGTAAACTGGAGGAACAATGTACAGCTCCAGAAAAAAATAAGGGACTGCTGCAAAAATGTTCAGTTTCTCTGCTTTTATCTTTTATAGGTGCAAGTGTTTATTCTCCAAATAAAATTTAAAAAGGAAATGACAAAACATTAAAATAAGAGAAATCATGCAGTGTTTACAGAACATAAATAATTCAAAGAAAACAAATCTGTGAGAGGAGAGTGCAGATAACAGCAGTGTTTTTATACTTTTCCTTATTAAATGAGATCTTATTATGGTGATCACTAATCAGACTCTCATAAAGCAGAATGCGGTGCTTTTGTAGGAATTGAACAGACACTTGCATGGAATGGCTGTCACCAGGGGCGTAGCACCAATTTCTATGCACAAGCAGTGGCCATGGGCCCCCGTAAACTCAAGGTTCACGACTATCTACAACTAACCTTACTACTAATCTAAGAACTCTTATATGTATAACAAAAAAGCCTTATTAAGGTAGCTCTGCTGCTAATATGACAGCATATCCTCATGAACCTATATGACATTGAGCCTACAAAGTTAGACTATTATAGTCCAATA
>JBBPDB010000128.1:4654266-4683709 GCA_037974465.1 Brachypetersius altus
TAAAATTTCACTCCTCAGGGGCCCTCCCCCCACTTGGGGCCCTGGTAATTTAGTCCCACTTTTCACCCAACTACGACGCCCCTGGCTGTCACTCATAGAGATGCTGATTTAAAAATAAATTGAAAATAAAGCTTTCTGCAGCTGTAGATGGTATTGGAGAACAGACATTTTTAACATGTAAAAATAGCCTGAGAATGATCAATGAGCAGTTAACATGATGTCAAATGGTTATAATAGATAATAATAAATTATACTATTATTTAAAACTATAATAGACATTTTATAGCATAATCAGGTCATCAAATCTCCACTAATTTCAAATATTTTTCTACTCTTCTACTTCTTTGCATGGGGCTCCTCTGATAATCCTAAAGCAGGGGGCCTTGCTTAGTTTCCATTTTACTGTAACTGCTCATTCAGAATGGCCAACTCCCACATGTGTAAACCCTGCTTATTTCCCACACATGCTTTAGTACGCAAGTCTCCTAACACTCTGCAGTCAGCATGTATGAGCTGTGCCGTCTCTAGAAGCGGACACATGATTAGTGTGTCATCCATTTATTTCAGTTTCTCTCTTGCCCCCCCCACTCTCTCCTAGTGAGATAGCCCCTCTTCACCCCTTGACCTCTACCTTTGTCCCTTTCTCTTTCCCCTTCTCTGTCTTTCTCTACCCTTTCCACCCTACGTCTCGTTACCAGACACGCTGGGTGCCCTGAGGTGTTGTAAATCAACCCTGTGTAGCCATAACCCTTGCCTATGATCGGAGGACCTCACAGAACCCTTACCAGTGCCTTTACAATTACCGATCTGTGCTAAGACCACACAGCCAGCCAAAGTACGTCTGCGGTTTGACTTTCAAACAAAGGTTTAATAGACTTTTCAATAATAGGAGGCACAAAGATGGAATCTAGAATAAGGAGTGGGGCCTTTAGTTTAATTACTGCCAGGGCTGAGGTACCACCTGTAACCCATTCCACTGCCACACACACACACACACACACACACACACACACACACACACACACACACACACTCGCTCCAGCTACACTATAAATCGACGGTGGTGATGGGGCTGGTAGTGTTATCGTGAAGAGGCAGGGTGAGCTCCCATTGCGCTGTTTCTTTGAAGTGAACTAGAAGAGCACCTTTGTTGTTTTCCACTCATGTTTTTTATTTAGGTTGAGGTTTTTGCACAGCATGCAGACCAGCTGTAGCAAACGCGTAATTATCATACATGTGTGCATACGGTATCTAAACATTTGGAGTGGCTTCATGCCTCACATTCATTAAAAAACATTGTTAAAAACTACACTGACATCATTGACAACCATCAAAGGATCGTACAGATTTTGCTCTCGGGCACTCAGCCATCAACCAACAGGCTGCAGTGCAGAAACAGAACGCTATGGAGGGTGAGCATAGACTATTTTAGCATTTCCGTTTAGAAATAGGTCTGGCAAGAACACAGGTTTTGGTGTTAAGGTTTGTAATTAGAGTTAGGATAAATGCTAGGGTTAGGCACAATTTACAAGAAATGTACACCAGAAAAGTCCATCTGGAGTCTCCCTTTTGCAGTGAGCTCTAGTCATTAGGTTCTGGCCCAGTTAGAGCTATTGTTCTTGATAGGTTAATCTCAGCTTTTTGGGAAAAGCTCTTCCTATTGTGAGCAGGGATGAGAACCTCCTGCTGGTGCCCTCAAGGAAAAATATAAAGCTCTGATTCAAAGTAATGTGCTCCAGGGCTTGCTTCTTGGCCTGACAGTAATGTCTTGATCCTATTGCTTCTCCTCTTTCTGTAAGCCCTAAAAACCTTAAAGCCTATATCCAAAGAGTCTACGTAAGGGGTCCCACTTATATTCCTTTCACTGGTCACATAGATTGCTCTTTTTTTTTGCTTAAAGAAAACCCTAACGTTGTTCTATTCCTGTGTACATGCAAAAAACCCAAAAAATACAAACAGTAAGATGTGAAAAACAAAGATTCTGAAAAGGTTTCTTTAGAGTGATGCCATAAAAATGACCACTTTTGGTTCCCTATAGATCCTTTTAAGGGAGGTAGTTTCATTAAACTCAGCTGAAACCACTCAGACGTTTTTACAGAACCAGGAGAGATTCTTCCTTGGGTTGGTGCCAAAGGCCTCTTTTTGAGCACAGTGGATGTTCCACATACAGTACTTTCAACCCAAAGTGCTCAACGTTCCTGTGTTAAATCAAGGCAGCTCCGAAAGAATCCCACTGTGCTCATAATTTAATGAACTACTATAAAGGCACTGAGATAGGGATTCAAGGACTACCACATCATTACTGCCTCTAAAAGCTCCTGAGGCTATTGCATTTCTCAGGTTTCACATGCATATGAATGGGCCATCAGGTGTTAATTAGTGTGGACTGAAAGTTGCAAACTGTTGGCTTAGCAAGCAGGAGAAAAGGGGCGCTTTAGGACTCACCGCTCTTTACTCAGGGCCATCCTGGGTGGGTCCAGGTTGGGGTTCTCCATTGACTCCATTTGAGGGCAGCGCAAAAAGTAGTAGAGTGTGTGGAGGGCGTCAGGAGACCAGGAAACAGGCTGCTGACGGGCGTGACGGGCTGGACTAAGGCCGGGTCGCACAGAGCTCAGGCGCTGCATGTGGTGCATGGCCCGGGACACCAGATCACCTGACAGGAGGAAACAATAAATGTTGCAGGTTCAAAATAATGGCTTGTCATTAGCTTTAATGAAAGAATCCTGTCTGATTTCATAAAAATAATAAATAATCTTTTTGTAGAGAATGTGATTTCCAAAGATTGACTCATTTTTACCCCTTTACCAAAGATTTTATGGCTTAGAGATGACATAAAGCACTAACAAACAAATGAACTAACAAACAAATACCTGTTATTTGGGCCAGTCCCAAACAATGAGCCTCAATGTGCTACTATGTACTACTGTTTTATGCAGTTGTGCTTCGGTTCATTTTTATTCATTCATCCTTTCATTAAAATACCATTTTATCTGCAGCTACAGTCATTGTACATATCATGCCAACACACAGTCTATGGCTGTTCCTTTGGATGTCAGTCAAACCCAGCCTGTCTTGGAAACTTTTTGGCTAGTCCAAATGTTAGCATCTTTGCCAATTGCATATCATCACGCCATCATAACAAACTGTTTCATTACATTACATAAAGTTTCAGCTAATATACAGACCCCAGAGTAAATAACACTCAATCAGGGCTTGTTTTATTGGTGTGTAAACAAATCAAATGTTGGATACATTTAATAAAGGTATGTTTAAATGATTTTTTTCCTTCAGCACATTGCCCTATATTCATTAAGAAGACATGCAGTTTAGATTAGAAGGAACCAGAGTATGTATTTTATTTACTTAAAAGCTTCTATGTATTTTGAGTGAACATTTTTGCCAGACACCGTATACGCTAGGAGTCTAATTCGCCAGACTTCCAGGGCTGTTTCCGCTCCAAAATCGGTATTCAGCGGGAACTCTTTCTTTAACTGACTAAATGCTAAACCTGGAATGGTTCTCCACAATTGCGTAACTTCTGGAACACAGTGATTAGATAACGAAGAAACAATCCAAATAAGGTCAAGGGTTCACATTCCGGTTGCGTCGTCTCCCACCCAACCAATTTCCCCAGCTAGATCACATCGAGTTGGACAGGTGAGGTATGAAAATTTTACCACCAGATCTAAACAAAACTGAAACAATAAGCACAAGATGAAACCTAAGACAGCATTCCAACAGTGCCCTCGCCTTTACAGACACGCTAATGCTATGAAGTTGTTCCACAGTGAGATACAACATCAACACAGCAGACAGCAAACAAAAAAGGAATTTTCTCCCAGAATCTTAGATAGTGTGCCAACAATACACCCCCATTGTTAATTTCCTTACTCACAAACACACACACACACACACACGCAATCATAGTAATGTTATGGCATTACAGGAATAGCCACTCAAGTAGAGAAACATGAGAGGGGTTATTGGCCTTCTCGCTGCCACTCGCTGTTTTTCTTCAGACCTGAGCTCTAAAGGACACCCTTATGAACAGTAAATCAGAGCCTGGTTAAGGACAGATGGAGGGAGGAGATGAGCCTCGCTTGGCTCTCCCTCCATTAAAGAGAAAAACACATCCTCAGACAAAAGAAACAAAACACAGAAGAGCCACAAAAGAAGCAACGAGTGAGCGCTTGGGTAATACCGGTAGTATTCTATCCTGGATGATGGCAGGGCTAAAAAGCACAGACGCTGTGGGCTGGCCGGTCAATTTGTGCTCATTTGAGGTAATTACTCCACAGGTTAATTTCTAACCAGAGTAGGTGGCTTTTGATGGGGAGGGACCCTCCATTAAGAACTGAAGACCCCACTTGTGGCTTAAAGGGTCTTCTTTGTATTCTGCCAGGACTTGGCAGGGGTCTCTAAGGAATTCAGGCTGCAGTCGGAAATCTGTGCTTCACTGCTGATGATCGGATATGTTGGTTTGAACACACCAAACACAGTATTTTGTGCTTCAGAGCAGAACTGAATGGAATGTAAGGTTGATCAAGTAACAAAACAACACGCAGAACAAAATGGGAATTATAGCAATTACTGCTTTTCTAATCTATAATAATCTAATCTATTAAAAAAACATTTTATGCATAAAATCTGTAATCTAATCAATCTATTTACTTGACTCCTGCATCACAAAAATTTAATCTGGGTGTATCTCTAACTGCCTGCTTCCTACAGTTAAAGTCAGATCAGAATAACTGAAAATGCAAATCGTCACATAGTTGTGGTGACAGTGTGAGCTGGGTTTTAGGATGCCTTTTCGGGCGCAGGGCTCCAGGGCGACTGTGGCAGTACAGATGGCCCACTGTCTGCCCGTTCCCCTGGGCAAAGCTAGCTTGCAGTGCCCTGAGTGTGTGGTGAGAGTGCCAATGCAGCCCAGCGGCCTCTAAAAAGTCAGCACAAAGAGTGCTCTCACTCAAACTCCCTGACTGTGCAAACACTCTCCTGGACCATTCCCCTAAATGAACGTGCTCTTGTGCAGAGGTACAAACAGCGGAGTGTCCAGACCTTTGCAGGAGGAAATTCTCTCCTTCCATCAGCAAGCCGGACCCATTTCCCATCCCTTGCCCCCACCAAGAGTGTGGCATGGAGGGTAAACACACACAGGCAGGTAGGGCGGCCAAGAGAAGGACAAGTCAGGCAACAGAGAAAACCCTCTTCACTGGGGAAATATCATATTTTCATCTGTTAACTAATGTAAAGAGAGAAAAAAAAATACTGTCGACATGATACATTACTCACGAACAGAGAATTAAACCAAGTACTGCTGTTATGGTGGGTATCTGGTTAAGTAGGAAGAAAGCAAGGCACTGTATGTTTCCAGTGAAAAGGACATTGATTTTCAAATGCACGATTTGAGACTGTTTATACATGAACATCCTGTGTGTAGGTTAGCTGGATCTACTTTGAAAAATCAGGATATGGCCATTCCATTTGGAATTCATCCGTTTTCCAGAGAACGTGTACCAGAATGGAACAGTATTCAAAATAAATATAACTTTTACATCCACATATACTTATAAATGTCCAATATAAATATAACCTGTACATATGCTTATACTTCTTATACTTAAAAACATGAAAACATGGGGTGGGCATCATTTGTCATAGTGACTATCGCTTCATCTACTTTTCTGAGTATATTGATACTGTCAGTACTGTTTGCTTCATTGCATTAGATTTGGTTAATATGTGAAATCAATATTAAATGAAGTACTTATTATACACTGAAAGAGTATATGTTTATGCATAAGCCGTCATGGACCCAGAAATAGCATATCTGTGCATTTTTATTTCCGACTTCCAGCAAAAAGGTCATGATACACTATATTTTTTTTAATTACAAAAAGCAAGACTAAGCAATGTTCTGCCACAAAGCCCTAGATCTGACATCACAACACATCTATGTTCAAGCCAAACATTTCTAGAGCTCTATCAGCCCTAAGAGAAAAACGGATAGGGAATGTATTAGTTCCTCACATCCTCTAATAGATATCAGGCTGGGCAGGATGTCCTTTTACACTGATGCAAGAGCAGTGCAGTTGAATCTCCTATAATAAACAAGGGAGGAATTTTGCTAAAAAAACTTCCAAACGTGTGTGAAAGAGCAGCCTTTACCTGATGATGCAAACGACACAAGGGATCAGAGACACTAACAGACAAAGATTTTACACATACGTTCTAGCATCCCTTGTTTTTTCCTCGCTTTTATCTCACCCAGCTTGATATTTAGAGAGCAAACACTCCTCGGTCCCACACTGACACGAGGAGTGTTTACCAGGAGGGAGGAATAATGGGCTAATCTGCCTGGAAAGATAAACAGCATTCGCATTATCACCTTTCCCACATTTCACTCTGCTGAAATAACAGCAAGCAAACCTGTATCTGAGCAGTCTGAGCATGAGCTCATTTCTGCTTTGCCTCAGCCAGGACCCCCGGCACGCTGAGACATCCTCAACCAGAGAGCACACTCAACCCGTGCACATATGAATAAACATTATTTTGTTTTTCTCACATGCTGAGAATAGAATGACAGAAATGCTTATTGTATGTTAATAAAGGTTTTTTATAGGCTGCTTTTCAACTCCCTACTGTTAAGATGGCCCAGTTTTTCAAAACATCAGACACAAAAGCAGGACGAAAGGGGAAACGTGAAGAAACATGGAGCTGAGGGAGCTGCACTCAATTCTTTTCAGTGCTCCTCAGAGGAAATCCTGGATGAATCTTTTGTTCTGTCAGTTGCGTGGCACGTCATTCACCACTGTTTGGGACGAATGTGTGCAAATGTCGGAACATGAACAGTGACCTCTATTGACTGCAGATGAACCTATTTAGTCATTACAGAATAGCACCAGTTATTTTGTTGTGTTTATAGAGATTGATAAAGAGAGGGAGACAGAAAGACTCACTCAGTTCCGAAATGCTGCCCACGCAGGTGGCCAGTAGAGACTGCTCCAGGGTCCGGAGCTCCAGCTGGGCGTACGCATCCTCTCTGCTCTCCACCCCGGCCTGCTGGCCCTCTGTGTATGGACTAAAATGGGCCGGAAGTGACAGAACGCCTACAGAGAAAGAAAGAAGGAGAAATGTTAAGAAAGTACAGAGTCATCTTCAGGCCTCCAGCCTCCATAAGCATCAATGCTACAGCGACGCCATTAACTTTTATAGCTGGATTTACAAACAGTAAGTGAGGCAGTCATTGTCTTTTATTGCCAAGTGCGTAAACTATGTTTTTATGGTTTCATTCTAAAGGCCTTCTGACTAAAAGAAAGTAGACCACAATCGCTCCAGTCTCGACAAGTCTTAATCATCAGGAACTGAGCAGAGCCAGTCTGGCGGCAAACGACAAGCGCAGAGGAAGAAGACAGGTACAATTCTGTGCTTGTTTGATTCAACTGAAGAAAAACAACTAATTTAGGTTTAAAATACACTTCCCTTTCCATATCAGGGTGTATTATGGGTAACAGTGGAGCTGTTTATCTGGGAGGGGGGTGTTTCTCAGTTCCTTACCAAATAATTTAACGACTATTAAAATGGAAAATCCCTGAGCTCCTTTTCTATTGGACAAGCTTGAGTTTGGAGAAATCCTACTTGCTGAAAGGAAACAAGGTGATTTTTATCATAATAATCAAGTCATGGAGGAACACAAGTTTTTCTTTTATAATTCTTTTTGCATTTTCCATAGTTTTGCTTGTTTACTTTTTTGTTTACACTCAAGCAATGCAAAGGCAAACTGATCTTCTACGCATTCCGACGTGCTCCAAGTAAAAGTGCCAGATTTCACCATCAGAGAAACATGTGACAAGAACTGCGTACTTCTGTCTAATTGGTTGCATCATAGTTTCAACTGCAACCCATAAATGTTAGCAGCACGGATATAAAAAAAAAGGGACAAGACACAACAGGCCCGAGAGATCTTTTTTGCAAAGCATGGATTAAGTTCCAGCTGAAGAAACAGAACCTTCAGCACTGCTAGACCTGTCAAAGGACTACTAAGCACAGAGACATACTAAGTTTAGAGACCTCAAATATCATTTTAGATTAAAAAAAGGTTCCACGAAGGTGTGCCTAGTGCTTCTTCATGCTCTGCTTGTGTTAGCATTTTGTTCAATAGTCCAGAAGGACAAAGAGAGATCTTTTCCCACAGCCAGTTAATGGGACTTCCCCCAGTATGTGCTGGAAACTGGAAAGACTGGGTTTCAGCAGCTCCACCCAGCTCCACTTGAAGCTAGAATTAAGCTCACCTCAATCCTCTGCCAAATGAAACATTTGCATAATAGCAAGCTTGCTATACTGAAGCTTTCATTTCTGGAGTAGAACAAGACTGTTACATCATACTCAGAATAGCAAAATACGTCATCATGTTTCCTAGTCATATCTGTTGTTTTGTGCTGTTTTGGTTTGTTTGCCTTTCTTCTGGTCAGATTTGCACAGGATGAGTAAGAGCTCATGACACTTTCACAGATGTCTACACTTCCCAAAGCAAACCCTCTCCTTCGTTCTCACACACCCTTTGAGATCAGCCTGCTATGTTTACGAGTAGTTCCTGCATTCACTCCAGAGTGGTCTAAAATAGCAGTCCCCTGCTTTCCATGTGGACTCATCGTACAAAAAGCAGTTCAGCTGCAGAGAGAGACAAATTCAGCTCCATGACAAACCTTTACTTTGGCCTTCTGGGGCAAAGGTGCTGCCAAGTAAAAGAAAACAGGCTGGGAACCCTCACGGAGAAGCGAAAACAAAGCAATATTGTAAGCCCTGCTCATGATTTATGCATGCCACACCACAAGGAAGACCGGGATCTATCTTTTCGCTCTTTGTGAAGTTTAGATCCATTTTCACGGTGTCCACGTGCCAAGAGTCTGGCTTAGTCTTTTGGAATACCTCAGATAAAGCGCAAGTGAGGAACAGGGCCTTGTTGAATGTGATTGTATCAAGCACAGGGTGTGAGGCACAGGTTATCGCACACGGTATGAGGGTGGCTCCAGTCTTCCCAAATAAAATGTTTTGTTCAGGGGCGGGTAATATGAAGATAATTTGTTGTTATCATGATCAATTTTGCCACAACATGTTTGTCGCCATGGGAATAATCAGTATATCTAGAACAGCTGAATCACTGCATGTATCAAAGATTAGGCCGACTAGCTTAACTTCACGGATTCTTCTTTCCTGTTCCTTCCTAAATATTTCTGCAAACATTGAACTAAAAAAATAAATTGTACTCAATTCTTTAAGCTATCTATATATACAACACCACTGTTCTGGGAAGTTGCATCCCTGATGTTATATGTTCACTTTATACATATGTATGTACTGTATATGTTTGCCCACCTTTATTACACTGTAGCTTAAACATGGGGTGAGAGTCCCATAAACATGCACTGTTGCAGTGCTGGGACCAAGGAAAATCATGGCTCTGCCTCCCAGGTCATAAATTCCTGCAGACAGGGCTAAACGTTGACTTACAGTAAACACTTTTTTACAATCTCCGAATGCCAACATGATTTACATTCATAATGGGGCATTTACAGCTTAGGGCTATATACCTATTTATTGAATTGATTTAAATCCGCTCCCGACACTTCCTAAAGGTAAAAGAAATTCCACAGGTGCCCAAATATGATTTACTAACAAAGCAGTCCATCAAAAAACTACAGTTTCATCCTAAATGATCTTCCACACGAGGGTAACATTTAAAAACAGTACTGGATCTTATGTTTCTGCAAAAAAAGCTCTAGACTGTAGTGGTGCAATAGAACAGAACAGATCCAGTGCATGGAATGCATCTTTTTTGCAGTATACACAACTGAAAACCAGAAACACACTGCCTTGAATTAAATACAGTCCACCCTCACAGGGACTTGGTTATATGAGTCAGAGCCTTTTTTATAGAAATCAGTGTGGCCTGTGTTAATAGGTGACAGATAAGCTACTCGTATTTAGCTTAGTTCCACAGAACGGAAGTTACCCTTACATTACAGTTCACATTATAGCTCAAAACTGCATGTTCAAAAATAAACAAACAAATAATGTGCACATAAAAAATGAAAAAACAGCTTCACGCGTGCATGTCACATGCAATACCAGATTTCTGCAAATCTGGAGGATGTGGTCGACCATGCCGTGAGCAAGCCATGGTTAATCAGAACCCTCTGCCTCCCTCATACACACTCTGCACTCCTTCATGAAAATCTGCCCACAACCAATTTGTCCGGTTGCACAGGGTATGGCCTCCATCTGTTTGTGTGTGTGTCTCTGTGTGTGTGTTTGTGTGGCTGTATGGAAGAGAGAACGTGGCCAGGGTATTTGCTGACGTTTACTATTCCCCACAATAGAAACTGTTTCCTCTATTGGTTTACAAAGAGTGAGCACACCAGTCTGTGTGTTCTGTGAGCTAGAATGGAATCCTGCTCAAAGCCCAAAGCTTGTCCAAACCATTCCTGTAAATCCAATTGTGTTCATGTGTAAATATAATAAACGCACTGTTACACACTGCTTCTTAAAGCTGACCTTTACATAGTTTCTGTACGAAGTGGCTCTAGTAGCTAAAATTGGTGCTACTCTTTAAAAGCAGATGTTATGAAAGGGCTTTACTGATAAGAAAAAAGTCTCACCAATTCTCACTCAGTGTATCAAGAGAGTAGAGCTATGGGAGCTAACTGGCTGGGTGTTTGGAGTGAATAACTTTAGGAACATCCAGTAATAGAGAGTTTCTCCCAGGAGCCCACACCCTGCCTGCTTGCCTGCTTTTTCCCACAATCTCCTCTGAGAGGCTGAGAGAGGAAGGGAGAAGACAATTTTATGTCTGAAGGCTCCTGTTTAAGGTCTGCATTAAATCAATACATCAAGCAACTGATTTCTGCCACAGCGAAAGTCATAATTCCGCTCCCACATCAGCCTGAAGGCTTAACATAATATATAAATGCAGAGCAGTGGACAGCGAGGCCGGTGTAATGCTTGTTCGAGGCTTTTTTAAAGTATCCTTGCTTACTTTCCCAGCAATAATTCATACCAGTGCCTGTACAAAGTGCATTCCTGCTGCCTAATTGGTCTAGCAGCAGGGTTATGTTTGGTCTAACAAATGTCAGTTGTTCCACTTGTATCGGTTTGTGTTAAGTGCAAGGTCTTGCGCTTTTAAGACCCAGGAGGCCCCAGACTCTGATGTCTGAGTGGGCTTTTCAGTTTGTCGGAAGGCCACCTGCCTGTGTGTGAAAACAAGATATTCATTCATTAGGACAAGCCCTAGTTCCTCAGAGCCATTTCCTTCACACAGAAACTGCTATTGTGAAGGCGGCTGTTCAGAGGAGGATCAAAACACACAGCAACACTTACTTGGCCCTTGATAGACCCACGCCACCACGCGCAGGCAGGAACAACAGAATTTGGCCTCCAGATGTTGAACATCACCAATGGAATATTGCTCACTCTAATGGCATTAAAAAGCACCTGTTTCAGAGACCATGGCCAATTCATGTGGTAGCAGCATGACAGAAAGTAAGAAAGTTTCTTAAATTGTTCCTTAATCTGTAGCAAGCGTATTCTACAGCAGAGAGGGAAGATTATAAGGCAGCTCAAACCTTGAATCCCCTTCTCCTATTACTTCACAGATAGAGACAGCAGGCCCATTTAAGGTAGAGCAGGAATGTCTGTGAAAGGACTTTTTGCGGACAGAAGTGAGGCGGTGGTCCATTTACTAGGGAGTAAAAATAGCTGTGTTTATCTAGCCTCGACTGATGAGTCAAGTTACTGTTAGGCCTTTATCATTACTGAGTGGACCAGCAGGCATCGCTCCCTTCACACATGCTCCTCACGCTAATTAATCACAGGGTGGATGTGACTGAAGACCGGAGGGGCTCTGCTCAATGTCCCGCAAACACCTTGAACAATCACAAAAAGAAGCTGATCATAAGTACCTTGGTGATTTAAGGCATTTAAGGCTTTCACTATAAGTTCTATTTGTAATCAGGTGATCATCTTGACAACCAAAAACCGTCAACTGAAACTGAAAAAGTTTCCCCCTCATGGAAAACGTTCAGACATATAAACACGGCTTTATAGCGGTCATTACTGCTGTGTTTCCTGTGAATAAAGAGGGTTGGTATGGCGGTTGGATGCGTGTGGACTGGGCAGGATGGGGGGTTGGGTTGGATTTGGAGAGTGATTTGGGTTTGTCGGGTGAACGTGGGCCGGGGTGCTGAGTGATCCTGTTTGTCAACAGCGTGGATTGGTTACATTTTGTTTTTGTCTTACTCCTGTGGCAGCAAAGATTTTGTTGTGGGAGCCACGGAAAGACTGAACTTGAAAAGCTAAGCTGATATATCGCTAATAAACTTTCATTAACTGTACTTTCAACCAAATAAAACAGCTCCAGATCAGTTACTGTAGACTTATGATATGTACGCTGCCCTTAATTACTTCATGCATACAATCAGATCCGCTGTACACGCCTAACCACACTTGATTAACACCATATTTGCGGTCTAATTAGGAACCATAAATAACATAGCAAATCTGAGCTCATGATGAACAGTTATTCTCTAGGGGTTACTAGTTTTGATGGTAAATCTAACACTACATCATGCGACATGGCTCCTGATTCCCTGTGAATGGGACCACTCTCAGGCTTCAAATGCCCTCTTTACTTGATGTATTGCTGGTAGGCAGTTCAGCAGAACAATCCCTGAATATGACTTTTTTCTGAAAGGAGATATACATTCTTTCTGCATGAATCCAGTCCAACCACTGGAGACGGTGGTTTTTCAAGTTTATTGGGGTCTCCATGTTTTATATAAGGCACCAGAAAGAAGTCTGTCCTAACAGCCCAATAGAGCTTGGCTCTTTAGTAATGTATGTCTGGCATTGCTGAGGTTTCTGATTTTCCCTAATGAAGCACAGATTACTCCCCCTGCACAGACAGCAAAATAAACCCACCCAAAACCTCCTCTTCATCAGCTTTACTGTCGGAATAATACTGTCAACTCTGATGCAGCAATGAAAACAAAGCATTCAAATAAGAAAATAATGACCGTAATCAAGGAAATGTAGCATGACTCAACCTCGAATATTTAATACATCCAAGTGTACACGTGAGTAAACATGGCACCGCGTTTTACGTTGACCTGTAAAGGAAGATTCAAGCTATTCCACCATTAGCAGCTTCAGTAAGCTAACCTGTCAAACAAGCATCTGAAAACAAGCCTCTTCTGTTCGAACTAACAAGAAATCGCAGTAAAAAAAACTAGAGCACTACTCGCTGTTTGATCCCAAATTATGATGCGGTGGGCCGTATTAGCCTTTAAACTGCCAGTGTGATGGGAATATTCGCTCCCTCTTTTCCTACTCGGGATAAAAGAGCCCTTTTTGTATGAGTCTAAGATCAGCTTCTCCTTTCCACAGTCTAACTGTTCACCATTAGAATAGAAACTGCAAAACTGACCTCAGCTCAGTAGTAAAGGGAAATTTCCACCAGCAGCCCTTTATAGAGCCCTATATAGCGTGCTGTGTTGAAAACAGTGACTCAGTCACCTCTTGAACATAACGTCTCCATTAAAAGAGAACGAGCACAATCGGGCCACTGTGTAGCCTGGGCTGTGAGTGACGGGGCTTGGGCAGCTCTGATGGACTTGTGCTGGATGGAAACTGAGTGTAGCAGCACATGTTTTATACACACATACTTACAACACGTGCTGATGTCAGGATGTCAAACTTCTAGGATTGAAACCCATATATAAAAGAACGCTTCCCAGGGAAAAGAAAACAACTGGCTTGCTAAAAGGGGCTTTTACAAGACAACAGTTTAGTCCACATACCACCTGTTGTCTAAAGTTTGTTTATTGTACAGAACTTATCCGTGTAAAAGTGCAATGGCCAGCATATGGAATGTTGTGCGCGTGACTGATTTTGTGGCAGATTACAGGACTATTCACCATCATAGCAAACCAACAGGAAAGACAAACTAAACAACCAGTTGTGTTCTCTTGGACTCATGACCACAAAAGACTGGCATCCAGATGCTGCACTGTGGAGCCCAACAGACAACAGCTTTTTCATAAGAATAGATTCATTCACTATTTACTATTAAAGGTGAGCAAATATATATATTACAGTACTTTAAAAAAACTGTCACGATATTCCTTTATCTCATTTAAAAGATGGCTGTCAGCTCATCTGAGTGTGAGACTCTGCTATTGTTAACAGTTACCGTCTCTGTTGCATTTTTACGACTGGAAGACCACGCTCCCTTAAATGAAATATCCTTACAAAAGAAAAAGCATTAGCTAAGGTCAGCCATGGTCCAGAGTGTAAACAAAGGGTCTTTTCTTGCATCCTTTTTAATGTACTATGTAATAAATGACACAATCTTAGATCCACATAGCAGGTCCTGGCAGATAAATTAAACTTACATGGACTGTAAAACGTTGCAGTTCACTTAGGGGCACGACTGAAATCTGCAAAAAATTTGGAACAGAAGCACAAAATCGAAGGGCTTGTGTTTTATTAAATCCAGTTCTTGGAAAAGTGGTTCTTAAAAACCAACCCTAATCTCTATTCACACACAGTAAAAATTCAATACAAAGCTATCAAAGCTTGGATACAGGTAAATGGGAAATGACCTACTTGGCCTCATATTAGGAGAAACACTTGACTTTTTCCGTTACACAATCCCCTATTGGCCTCTCTGTTCTCTCTCTCTGAGGAACGAGTTGTAGATGACCAGATTTGACATATCAAAGACTCTTTCTGTCTCAAGCAGCTCTCTTCTGAATACCATTCCACATCTCGCACTGAGCAAATCTTTACCCGAAGAAAAGAAGGGACTTGCTGCACAAGAAACACAATGGCTGTGCTGTAAGTAGGTGCTGTGCTTTTGATCCAAATGAAAGAGGGCTTCTCTGTCTTTCTGCAACTGTTATGAAATACAGTTAAGTTGCTCATGCTGATATCAAGGAACAATTGTTACAATTCAGCTTTCTGACTCCAAAGAAATGTTGGGGTGGCCACCTTCTACCATTTTATAGTGGAAACCTGGTTCCTAGCAGGCAGAGTCCCAAACCTCACTTTCCTGGCACAGAATCAGTGGTACTCAGGCCAATTATCCTGTGTGTAATATTCTGCCTGTAATTACAAAGCCCTTTTTTTCTCCATATGAGTTTTTTGACTCCTATGTGTGCTTTTACCTGGCTGATGGAAAGGTTGCCATGTGAAACCATGGCTTAACTAAATCCCTAATTGGTTTGTGGGATTTCAGTCATTAACTTAAGTTTTAAGATGATGATTAGGGGTTTTCCTCTGAAAGTCAAGAGAAAGGGTGTGACACGATTTCCAGTCCTGGGGGGATCGAGGCTTACAGATGCGAAAAATTCCTAACCTTCTGCTCAGTAACCTTTAACCCTCACACCTTCAGGAGACACACACTCTCTCTCTTACATCACTGCAGCAGTCAGCAGGAAACAGAGACCCCCAGCTTACAAAGGAACAAAGCTCCTTTGTGACAGGACACCCCCACATTTCATTCACTCTGACAGAATCGTTTCTCCCTCCAGTGTGGAAGTTTGATCAGAAAAGGGTATAGTACTAGTCTCTTAACAATACTTAGTTTAATCTAATGACACTTATTTATACATGGTTAGGGCCTGATTGATACATTGGCTGGCTAATATTGTGATCTAACACATTCATTTGTTAAAAAAACAAAATAAAAGAGAACTCATAAAAGCAAAAAAGAACCAATTAAAAGAAAATAAAAATACCTTTACTATTCTGCTACTGCTATAATGATCTGAAATTCTATCTAGACGATTCAATAACAGGCCAATAGAGATTTCAGAGATTGTGTCTTTACTAATTTGTAATTTTGTTAGTTTGTAAAACTTGATTTGGTTATGTCTAAAATGGTAGTATGGCCATCAACACTACAGACGACGGCCTTTGTCATGAAAACATTAGTGACGGCAGATCAAAAAAGTAAAATGCACAAAGTTTCTGGAAGGAACAGGGAACAACAAAGAGGGCAGTTGCACTAAATATCTATCACAGTGCTTAAGGCTATAAAGGCCAAAACCCAGGGAACTGCGAGTTTTTGTTGTGTGTTCAAGCTTAAGATAAATAGTGAGAACTGACAGTCTGCTGACAACTTACAACTGTTCCAGTCAGCATTTAACTACACTACAGGAATCTGTTTCAAATGTGAAAGCTGATACTATCAGTTACTGGAATGGCTAGTTTTGGAGGCCTGTACGAGTCACAAAAATTCATATCAGTCAGGGAAATGGGTTATTCAATATCCCTGATAAGTGAAGTAAGAAGAGAAGCTGAGCTTTATCACTGAGCTTTATCATCATATTGATGCTTTGACCCATACCTAAACCACAGTAAAATGGATAGGTGCGACAAATTGGGTTTCAACTGAATGCTAATGCCAATCTGGCATCTTTCTTGAATCTCAATAGTACATCCCTATAGGTGGGCTCACTGTCATCCAAAACAAACAATGTTTGGATGCCACATTGATCAAGATCAGGAGGGCATGACTGAGAAGGGGGGGGGGGGGGGGTGCCTGCTGTTTCTTTCCATTCTTGTTCTAGGAAGGAAAGAGGGCCATGCAAACATTCATGCAGGAACAGAGCCGCCTGTTTGTGCCTCTTTTTATCCAGGAGGCACCTGTTGCAGAATTCCGTAGTCCGTTCTAAACATTGTTGTGCATCCCTGCGTCATTCTTTGTCCTCCCCCACAGGCCCAGTTGCTGTAAGTACAGGTGTCCTGAGACTGTTTTGGTGGTAGTGAGACATCCTTTAACAGTCAGCACTGTGAACAGCAGAGCCCCGTTTTCATCCCCCAAAACAAACATGCTAGTGTAAACACACAGAGCCACTCGTGCAAATACCAGCATGCGACCACACCCCTTCAGAGATGCAGAGCCAAAACGGAAACCCTTCAGTGCTCTCTGGAGAGCCCTGGACTGCTGCTCCTCCAGATTGGTTTGATGGTGCAGACTGATTAGCCACAAGGAAAAGGAGGATAGAAAAATGTGGATAAGCAACATCAAAAGGGATTATTGATCACTCGACAATGGGCAGCCTTTCCTCCTTTATCTCCTCTTTCAATAATTCATCAATACACACTCCACCTTCAGCCCTAAGGTACAGTACATCATTTAAAGGACAGCAAGCAGCAGGCCTGAAGGCAACAGGAAGCCACTGGCCCATGGGCCCCAGGGACCACCCACAGGAACCCCATTCAGACATGTAGGCCAGATGGAAAATACAGAAAAAAGGCAAGGCATTTGGGAGGTACTGCTTGCTGCTTCTCCTTAAAAAACTCTCCATCTGCCCTCCCCACAAAAGTCTAAAAGCAGGCCTCAAGGAGGCACACAAGCCTGCGCCAAAAAGTGCTTGAAGAACTTTGACATTTCTTGAGAAAAGAAGACCGCATTAAAGGCGTTTCCTGACCAACACAAGGTGAAGAAACGGTCAAGCCATTTTGCTTCACATTTTCCAGTCACAGACATAAAATAATGGCAGAATAATGGCAGACTGATTGCCACACTGTTTACCAATCTAGACCATTCTCCACCAATAGCATTTTTTTTTTCTTCTGAAGATAAAATAAAATACAATTTTCACAACAAAATGAGCTTAAACAATATGCTTTGTTTTTATATATATATTTTTTTTTTGCACACATCACTATCAAAAACATCTATGACATTTCCTGACCGCACAGTAATCTCACTCTTCCAGGGTCTGGCTAGACCCTTAACCCAAACAAGCCCAAAAAAGGGGTCAGAGGTGGACATCCATCTATTATCCTCACCGCCGGCTTCTGTGCACACAGCTAGCAGCCACAGCTAGCAGCCAGGGTCAAATCTGTCTTCATTCCCCCTTTTCCTCCACGGCCTGTCAGAGTGCTAAGAGCACAGCTAGCCTAGACACCCTCCCATTAGTCCTGGACCCAACACTCCTAAATAAACAGCAGAATCCACCACAGACTCGCGAACAGAGCTTCGTGCCCACTGAGATCCGAACAGCAGAGGAATCTCTCGCGATGTCTAGCACCTTTCCTAAATAACCATATGTGCTAGCTTTCCTCCTCACATTTCTGCAACAAGATTATTTATGAGAATGCTCAGTAGAGGCCGGAGGCAGGATACTACATTGACATGAGACTAAAAGGATGCTATTTTTA
This sequence comes from Brachypetersius altus, assembly GCA_037974465.1. Taxonomy (NCBI): domain Eukaryota; kingdom Metazoa; phylum Chordata; class Actinopteri; order Characiformes; family Alestidae; genus Brachypetersius; species Brachypetersius altus. Next base: position 4,672,498 of record JBBPDB010000128.1, read on the forward strand.
CACCCACATGATGATTCTCTTATGCACAGAAAAATTCAATTTAGTGTCTGTGTGAGGGAAACTGATTCTAGTTTATTGTCAGAGGCATCTAACTTTAGCAATAGCAGGATACTGCGATAATGAGGCGGTGCAAAAGTATGAGCAGGTTTCTGAATCCCATGTGGTTCATGCTTTTCTCAGTGGAGTTTGGAAAGTAGGGAGGTGATAATTGGTTTTCTCTCACAGCCATTCTGGGAAAAGAAAGTGATTCTGACAGACTTGACAGCTAACTGCCAGTTTAGTCACATGAAAGCAGTCACTCTCTGGTTCCAAATCTGCAAAAGTGTCGGAACCATCCGCGTTAGGATGCTGTTCGTGCAGATAATGGCGGCTTGGGCTGCAAAGAAAAACAACACAGTTCATCTTTTCAGGGTCTTAGTACTGAATTATTGCTTCCCCTGTCTTTTTGTTTTCGTTCCATCTGAAAATGCCTCCAAAACCTTCCCTCTGTTTTCCCACGAGTTTCAGCGTAACGTTACAAGCTCTTTGTGGTCACTCCATCAACCACCAACTCCGATACACTCACAAGGGGAACATTCGAATGTGAGTTTTAGGCCAGGAGAGAAGAGTCTGGATGGATTGCCCTGGTTTGGAACGGCTGTAAACTGCTGCACTCATCACTTTTAATCTGCTAACTCAGAGTGCAGGCAGCCGGATCGCAATTACTGCAGCGTTGTTGCCACTGCAACAAAGAATGGGTGCTCTGTCTGACAGTTATATGCAAAAGGTGTTGATCCATTTCTGTACTCTGGAAAAAAAAAACAATTCAAAGCACTCCTTTTTTTTTCACAAATGCTGAACGGTCTGCCTATAAATACACTAAACAACGTTCCAAAAGATTACCAGCACATTAAGATCATTAGGCATTTCCATTCACAGCAGCGGATGCAGACTACACCTAGTAAAATGTGAGATTCCTGAAGAGAGGAAAGTAGGAGAGCCTTAAAACCGAAAAAAGTAACCGCTGCAAATGAGTTTAGGCCTTGAAGTTGACCCCAATTGAGAGAGTCTGCAATGGCCTTTAACTTCCAGCTGTTATGGCCTTGCTGTCTGAGATGATGGCATTTCAAGACACATCTGTGGACTGGGGCTGAGGCTTGGCACTAAAACACCGTCCCTCAGAGTTTAACCAGGATGAGAAATGCTTAGCGGAAAGACCTAAGACCTAACTACTGTTTTTGTGTGTGTGTAAGAGAGAGGGCTAATGAACATCGCAGAGAACTGAGATCATGATGGTGTGCACAGAAAATAGTAATATTCAAAGCACCTGCAGCAGCAAAGAGTCATGCAGATCTAAAAAGGGGTCAGAGGCATAAGCTAACGTAATTATTTCCACGTCAAAATGAATGGTGTACCTTTGTTGCTCTAAGAAAAAAATTTCTACAGTGCCTCTTCGCAATGCGTTACCTCACTTAATCAGCACTGTGGACATTTTGTGGAATAATCGCTGTATTATGTCAATCAGCTGTCCAACTGCATCCTGGTAAAGCCATCTGAATTTTCTGGTGTTCAGGTGGCCACAGGGCTCTGGTGTGGTCATACCTTATAGAGTGTGATTTACGATTTGACCCTTTTGTAGTGAAGGTGCTGGTGACCCATTACATACCTGCTGAAACCGTTCCTCTGAAGTGTACCTGTTAAACACTCCAGTGTCAGAGTGCTTTCCCATTAAACTACTCCATAAATGTTAACGAATCAAGACGTGACTTGTTTCTATATAGTTCAATGGGGGGGGGAAAGACTAAATAAAGCAGGCTGTTATAAATCACAGGGCTTTGCAATTAAAGAGCAAACTGAAAGTAAGCAAATAAAACAATGTCAGCTTTAAATGTGGTTTAGCCTACGGATCAGGCTGTTTATGTTCATATGTAAGGAACATCACCACTGTGACTCACATGTGGAAAAATAAAGCAACAATCAGCTTGCGTTCGTTTCTTTTACCATATTCCATTTGATTGGTGTCTAGAATACGTCCTCTATCTTTCCCTCCGTCTCGCTGCCAAGTCCCATAACAAAGTGCGGTCTCATACGCAGTAAAATGGGACTATAACCGAGCAAATCACAATTACCTTCACTGACTAAGCAGAAGCGTTGGTCGTCTTAAATGACAAAGTTAATGCAGGGAAGATCATAACGGCCGCTTTGTCCCTATTTGAGCTTCACTTGCAGATGTCCCTTATTACAGATGTAACGGCTCTGAGGCGGCTCAGTTCACAAGGGTGGCTTGTTCTTGCAACAAGAGTGTCCAGTCATGCTTATCTGTCCCTGCCCCCTTGGCCAATTAGTGCAGAAACAAAGAGGGGCTGAGCCTTAGGCAAAGGATATAGCAATCCACTCATGACTTGTGCACTGTGAAATTGGGCCTGTTTTAGTGGTCGTATCAGTGGTCCACTACTGAGAGAGACGGGAACTGGAAACCTCCAGTCGTGTAGAAACGCAGGAGAAATGTCTGGATGCCAGAATGAACTAACATACGTGTTCTTCTCTCGAAGTGAAAGCATGCCAGGAGGCTTGTGTCCAAGCTTTTAGAATTCACATTCAGGTCATGTTTACTCAAAGCACATGTCCTTGCCACATGTGCGTTCCGTCTTCAGTGCTCATAATAAAGGTTGGCTGTGGCCTCAGAGGAGCTACTCTTAGACAGTTATCTACGCCACAGGCCCTGCGAGCCTGTACACACAACTCCACTTAGCAACAGGTGCGCGCTGTTATTAAGAATGTGATTCTACACAATTACGGGGAAGGCACTTAAGTCTAAACGTGGACAGATGTCTCAATCTCAGTGTGTTTCTTATGGCAAAACAGCATGCTCTACAGGTTCAGAGGTCATATGTTGGCTGAAGACTGAAGTTCATTTGAGGCTTTTCTATCATCCCTCATGGGGGCAGTGTGTGGGTTAATGGTTCAGGACTACTCAGATGCAGTCTTGGACAAAAGCAGCTGTGATTGTATGGGTTTATGTACCTAAAATGGCAATATTTAATTCAAACATGCATAGTTTGGCCTTGGTAAGGTGCATCAAAGTCAGTCATTTTCTGTTTCGAAGTTAAGGGCCCTTTAAGTGAGAACCTGCTGGACTGGTTTCACATCTTCCCAATAAGTCAAGTCTTTCCTGTCAAGACTGACCAGCGATCTCACCGCTTCCAGAGAAGCAGAGAGCGAGTCCTAGGACATCCAGCTCATCATTCTTGATAGCAGACACAACATGTCTCAACTCTTCCCATGCAAAGCTGGCAGATGCGATCACTTTCATTCTTTAACATTAAAGCAACAGAATGCGGGAACACAACGCTGCCAGCACAAAAGTGCAGAAAAAATACGAGCAGGAAGTTAAACGAGTCAAACTTTAGAAAGAAGGTTAGACTTGAAGTGAACTGACTTGTCTCCACGTGTTGCCCAATTTCATGTGTAGTCCAAAATCAAACCCTGCATTTACCAGCAGCTCTCACGGCTCTCTGTGCAGGAGCAATTTCTACCGCCGTTAGAGTTCTCACAGTAAATGTCTTCACTAAAATGTTCATATTTTATGGTGTGCCTGAAGACTGATGTTGGTTCACATATCCATTCTGCTTGGGAAGCTTTACCAGAAAGAAAAGGAAAAAAGTATCCCAAAATACTGGCTTTCATTTTGAGATTTCAAACTTAGAGACAGTTTCTCAGTAGACAAAAAGTCTGCTTGATGAAGGCCGCCTCTCCCATCTGGCTGTGAATTCTATGAGCTCAATAATCTTGCACCCTTTTTCCAGTTTCTGATATTTCCATGGCAAATGAGGAAGAGACCCTAGAGTGTTTGCTGTCAGTATATCCAGCTCAGTTAAAACTGAACACGACTTGGGAATGCTGTAGCTTGTGTGGTTTAAGGGAAGGCTCTGGGCTATTTGGCTCTCTCAACTGGCATTCCTTTTGAGGGCAATAAATAGATGATATGACTTTCAGGGCATGCTATTTCTAAGAAACAAATGGAGAGCCTCCCATTAGTAGGAGAAGCCTCCCCGGCCTGTGTACTTTTGCGCTTCTGTCTACATTAAACTTTCATTCAAATCCATTTGTCTCTAAAATGCTGACTGTCATTATAGCAAATGCGATTGCTACTTCATGTGATTACTGCTTTTAAACTTGCTTCCGTTGGACTGTAGGTTTAAGGAGGAATGGTAGCCATACACAGTACAATATATATATTTTTTGCTATTTCACTTTTAGAGCCTGATGTATAAAAAGTCTTTATTTAGAAATATTTTTCAAAGAACACTTTTAACTGTAGGAAGAGAGCATAGGTGCACTAAACATGACTCTACAGTGGAGTGTATTACGATAATTGGTTTGAATCTTTTTGAAACAAGCCTTTACACCCCATTTCAGTTCTTAGGAACTCAGAAAAAAGGCAGATTTAATAAGAAAGCCCACCAAGAGGCAATTACATAGAGAGTATCTCTGCTAGTCAATCTGCTTCCGCTTTGTTCTGGAGCTCCTTGTTTCAAGCAATTAAATATTACACTGATTCACTGTAAGAAGCAAATAGCTTCTTATTGATGGTAATAATTAATCAGTGCCATGTTTCACCCCATTTCCGCACGAGAGCAGACAGGAAAGGCTGTGATGGGTCACGGCAGTTATCAATTACACTATCCAACAAAGCACAGTAGGAACTAAGAGTGCGGGAAGATTGAAATGTCATTCTTGTAAATACTCAAAATGATGGCTGAAGCCACTGGAAGACATTTATCATAACCATTTTGACTTTGACATTTCAAATTATATGGACGTGCAATAACAAAATCCTCGGCTCATATTCAGCCTGGCCATATGTTTATGCTTCTAATGTCTTCTGCAAATCTGATTACATCATTCTGGGCGGTTAGACAAATCTGTAGTGCTTTGTCTTGTTAATTACAGATAATTAGTCTAAGCAATTCGGCTTCGGGTCAAAAAAAGGAAAAGGTATTAACCAAACAAATGAAAAGGAATCAGTTTACAGTCACTATTCCTATAATTAAAAAATCCAACCGCTGCCGGAAATTAGCTTGAACCGCGTGCGCAGCCATATAGCAATGTCACACCACATAAATAAATCTAGTAACATATAAGCAATAGAAACACTGCAGGGTATTTATGGCTTTAGGCCAGGTCACATGGTGAGAAGACATCACCTGCCATATGTGAGCTGAACCTATAGAGCTGAGACTGGAGTATCTTTCTTTTCCCCTTCCATGCCCAATCACACAAAACAACATGAAACACAAGCTGGAGTCAAAACTCTGTAAAGAGAGGCCCAATTATTCCTCCATCACCATCATTTTCCTGTTTCCTCGTTTTCCATGTGAGAAAAAGCAAAGGAAGACAGATAGCCTGTTCTCTTTGCTAGAATTCACCTCAACTTCAAACCTCTGTGTGTCATTGTTGGCCATCTTCCCACCCTGGCTTTGATTTCCTGTCTGGGTCCTGGGCTCTCATAGTGACAGGCTGAGTTCTAGGATATGAAAAAAAAGCCTGTGGAACTGGACCAGAGAGGTGGTGCAAGTCCAGATGCCACATGCTGTAGACGGCTGGACTTCCTCTCACTATTTCATAGTCCTTTCACAGGTTTGGGACCATTACACTAAAGTTTCATGATTTCACCAACAGCCTCTAACTGTCAAACATTAAGTCTGGGCTTCCCTATTCTGCATTTCAGACACTAACATCACATTTGAAAGTTGAAAAGCCAATGCAAGAAACTATTCATGATATCTGTAACATTTCAGAATCTGCTGCTTGTTTTTTCCTGCTGCCTGCTCCACTTGAAACATGAGGTGGACACGTGCTGCTCCACGCATCCAGGTCTGTTCTGCAAACACACTGCCTTTCTTGTCAGTGCAATAGAATGACTTAGCACACTGTTATCAAGTGGGAGACGGGCAAGGAGATAAGAACGTGAGATCATGCAAAATGGCCACGCTTTTACGTCAGGCACAGTGCACTAAGGGGCATCCCAGATGCTTAAGAAATGAGCCATCACATCATATAGACCCTAATATAATAACCAGCTATCATGCCCGGGCTTGTTTTTAGCTCCGGGGCTATTAGTGGCCTGCACTGCTTACACAGCTGAGACATTGGCTTGGACAGGAAATGTGTAAACAGTGCCACTGACTGTGCAAGATGGTGTTTTCATTGTCCCTGCCATTTCACATCCACAGCTATACAAAAAAACCCTTCTCTCTGTCCAAGACACAAGTGCACAGAGCTTCAATTTCACATAGCCATATTCAATAATACTCTGGGCCTGGAAAGACATTTTTAGAGTCTGGATTTTTCCATCAGCCTGGGCAGTGAGCTTTAAAACTGCCAGACATTCCCAGGCCTCGCCATCAAGTGCATGCCACAGGAGTTCACCTCCTCCAGCCTTGCTTTCAGTGTACAGCTGTATGGACTGGCTGAAGACATTTGCCACTCTGCTCTTTTCAATAATTAACTACTGTCTCCAAACATCGATACATAAATCCAGCTCTCTCAAATGCAATGTGAACATCAATAGTAATGATCTCAAACAGAGAAAAGCAGAGGGACAGGAGTCAGAAGGAGACATTTTCTCCATCTTAGCTTGACGGGTTTAAGCTGGTACACGAGAACCCATGTTAAAGCTGCGTATTCACGCACAGCTCTACAGGAAAAGTACGGCTTAAGTAAACAGAAAAGAGGCAGGACTGGAGAGGGGGCGGGGGGGGGACACCGAGACTGGAGTCAGAGAAGTTAGTTCTGTCTTAAACACTTCCAGATGTGGTCCTGCTTGATACATGAGAGAGGCGCTTTTCTAATGAATTGAAAACGAGAACGGGAGGGTGGTGCTCGATCAGAGAGAATAGGCTTCCATTGCTTTGTGAATGATCCAAAGTTTAAACTGCAGAAGGATGAATAAGGAGCGGGCTGTCACGACACAGCTTATAATACAAAAAATGTTTCAAAGGAGTGTCCTTGGTCTAACCCTTGCCAGGTCTCTTCTGACTGAAATCTGTCTCTTCTGACTGAAAGGGACAGTACTGCTCCAACAAAAACTAAAAGACTGTAATAAAACAGCTATGCTTTCAAGCCAAACCTTGAGTGCATAACTGACTCACTTATCACACAGTTCTTCCAAGCAATGACACTTAAATACTGAGTCACCAAAGCTAATCAGTACGTCACAGTAACAGGAGCTATTCCCATAATTATAACAGAACGACATACATTTTCCAGGTATGACTAATGATGTCATAATAACAGGTTAATATCATAATGAAAACGTTTCTCACAAAACATTATGACTTAGTACCTCATAATGAAAACGTGTCTCATGATAAAGAGATATAAGCTTATTTTTATCTGTGACGTATACTATGTCTTAGTATCTCAAAATTGCAACCGCTTTTAATAATAATGGGATAGAATCTCAAAGCTGGCTTCCACTGAGATGCTGATACAGATGTGTTACAGAACTCCTCTCGCTATTATAAGTTACTCATAGCTTCTTGCTATTATGACAGTAAGTTGCTGATTATATGTGCTTAAATTTATTTCAGGGATGGAGGCAGGCATGCTATATTGATTCAAATGGAAAGTCTGTGTATGTGCGTGCATCTGTGTGCACGAAATGCATGTGAAAGCACTTTGCTGACCTGGTCCAGTTAAATGCACATTGATCTCTGTTTGGCATTTACAGACTGACCTGAAGCCTCTGTGGCCATGCTAGTCTGGCCTGGCAGATACTCGGGGGAGGAAGAGACATTGTATGAGGCAAGTCAATGTTTGATTGCCTGAACTCTCCCTGCCAAAAAGGGCTTCCAGCTGGACTGTGGCACAAACGCTAATACAAATCCCTTAGATTCGTCTAAAATGGGGCTTAGGTTCTGGAGATTAGCTTTAGTGATTCCATGCCATCTTTTCAATTTGGTAATGTAGAACACATCCTTAAGTAAACCTATGTATCTCTGAGGGAGCCCCTGTAGCTGTTTATAACTCAGGCCTGGAACTGTCTAAAGCCCCTCTGCGCACACACACACGCACACACACACACAAACACAGCACCACTGGGACTAAAAGCTTGGTATTGTTTGTTTTCTTTGTCTGGGTAGAAAACTAAGCTTGTGCAGCTCAAAATGCAAACAAAGCACTATTGTATGTCCGTGAAAGTCCATGCTGACATCCTGCGCTGATGTTGGTGAGCCACAGACACATGTTAATTACAGTGCGCACTGGCACACGGTCAATGAGAGGGATGTGGGTAGAGGAGAAATGGACTTACAGCTGGAACCGAGCAAGTCTGCACAGCGTGCCTAGAGAGAGGCCTGTCATCAGCACAAAGAACAGACAGCTACCTGAACGGCAACAGATCGGTCTCCTGAGAAACCTGACGGGGTCCTCATCGGTCACACCGACTAAAACATGCTGTGTATTTTTTGACAAACAGCAAAAAACATTTATTCTACTGGTACACTCTATGCTTTATAAACACATTGCTGTTAGTATAGCTGTGGAGTATTTTGTTCAGAACCATTTAATGTAATATTGTAACACTCAAGTCAGTCATTTAAACTGACCTATTTGTGTGCAAAGGCCAATTTGACTGATTCCAGTAAAGTGTGGAGGTTCTCATGAATCAATTCACTGCTGTCCAATATTTAACATGCATCGCAGCAGGGGGTTACCAGTGTGCTTTTAATGTGGGACACACTTGTGTCTGATAATGGTCATCACAAACTCTTTCAGCTTGTGTTTACAATCACAGCTTGTAAGCAAAAGGAAATGTTTTAAAGGTTTTAGAGGTTTGTTAGCTTAAGAATTACTTTGACAAAAGAATCATTTATTTAGAGTCTATGCCAGAATTGTCCCATGTGACCTCCCACATCCTAGTATAAACCTTAACACACTGTTCCATGTCACTCTACACACAAACTCAGTATAAAAAATATTGGCGACTGAAAAGATAGAATTGTGCTAATTTGTCTTAAAAACTGATTTCTGATACGTTAAGTATTACAGTTAATGCAGTAGTCCAGTAACGCAGTTAAAACATAATTTTCTTCATATTACCATTTTCTTGCCCCATTTTAAAGTTAACCGAATCTGTATAAGCAGTGTTCCATTTATTTTCTCCATGTCATACAAGTCTTGAGCAGGTGGGTGTTTCTGGTTACTTCTGAACTTTAAATTAGTTAACAGAATCTAAAACACAAAATTCTGTGAACTTAACTCAGTCCAGTAACTTTTGTTTGAAATGAAAACACCATTTTCATGACAATATATTCTATATTCACTTCTATCCTTCTTTCCATATTTGTGTATTATTTGTATAATGTACTTTCTATGGTGTTATTTAGCTCTTATTCTATTGATTATTTTCATTTGCTGCTTTTACTTTCTTCTCTTGTTTCGTCCACTTTGGACTTGCAACAATGCAAATTTTCCACTTGTGGGCCTAAAACAGGGTTGTCTTATCTGATGTCACCTAAATGTGATTCTATATCACTTAAGTGTACCATTTAATGTGTTCATATCGTGTAGGCCTTGAGCAGGTGTGCGTTTCTGATACTCTTAACCCAGACCAGACTTACCGTTTGCATTTTTCCCGCAGATGAGATGCTCGTAGGGCTGCAGAACCCCCCAGAGCTCTGCGTCGTTGTTCACCACCGCCTCGAGCGCTTCGGCCGTGATGGTGGTCCCGTCCCCCGCAGTCCCCGCCGCGGCCAGAGCGCGCACGCCCACCTCCTCCACGAGCGCCTCCACGCACGCGCTCAGGCAGATGGCCGCATGTTCGTGCACGCGCACGGACACGCGCGTGTCCACCATCCATCGGAAGAAGCGGCCCACGTGCAGCGCGAGGCCGCAGCGGCGCGACTTGCCTCTGCGCAGCGGCTCTCCGGCGCTCATGCTGTGCGTGGACACGGCGCGCACGGCGGCCGACACGCAGCGGTCCGCCAGCGGCCAGCTCAGCACCAGGCGCACGGCGCTCTGCACCTCGAAGCGAGTGCACCGGCAGTGCGCCACGCTGAGCCGCTGGGCCTCGCGCGCGATGCGCACCAGGGCGCGGCGGGTCAGCACCGAGAGCCTCCGAACCGCCTCGGGCGAGAAGGAGGCGCCCTCTCCAGCCACGCGGCGCAGGATGCTCCCCACGTCCTGCTCGCACCACGGGAACTCCTCCAGCTCGGGCAGGCGCGGGCACTTGGAGAAAATGTCCTCGGGGTCCTCGGGCAGGACGGTGTTGACCGTGTCCCAGCTGTTGTTCCTACTATTCATGGAGCCCGAGTAGTACCACCAGTTGCCCCGGTGCGGGGCGTTCACGAGCGCCTGCGAGGTGGACTTGGAGGAGGAGGAGAGGCTGAGGGACTTGCAAGAGTCTCCAGCTCCGTAGCCCGAGTCCAGAGTCAGATCCTCCAGAGTCTTCATGTGGGAGCTGCTCCCTCCTGCCATTGCTTGTTCCCAGGCTACTTTTCTGCTGTACTGCGTGAAATGCTGGAGTAAAAAAACTTTTGGGCGAAACTCTTCGGCCGAGCTGGTTCTACTGGTTACGCTTCTCGCCTGACATCACGCGAAACGCCTTGAAGCTGTCCTGAATCGCTCTGCGACTTCAAAAGTCTCGTAAACCTTTAGATTTTCTAACTAACAGACACAGGTCGGCCAGTTTCCATCTCAGGCTGGTGAAGTGCTGCTCACCTTTTTGTGGAGAGCCTGGGTGTCACACCCAGCCACTCTCGCCGGAAAGTCGACCGGATTGGGTTAAAACGATGTCAGGGACGATTCGCCTCTCCATCAACAGGTTCAGGTTCAGTCCAGAAAGTCCAACACGAAGCTGGAGGAAAGTCCTAAAACGGGTGGCGTCATTCATCACACGAGGCACGCCTCCTCACCAGCACGAGCACAGCTCTAGAGTGAAGTGGGAGAGAGAGAAAGAGAGAGAGAGAGAGAGAGAAAGGGGTGGGGGAGGAGGAGGAGGGACGTTACTGGGGAGCCAATAGGCCTTGAGTGGATTTCGCCCAGTGATCAGGAGAAACTCAGCGTGTTCTCAATCAGAGACGGTCATTAACACTGATTGCATTAATTTGAATTCACAGTCGGGCCAACAGGGAGGAATCTTTATATTAGGCTAAAAAGATGAACTTGTGATACTGTTGATTATTCCAAAATAAAAAAAGCAGGGTGTTTGGGGGGGGGGGGGGGGGGG
>JBBPDB010000128.1:4683739-4697174 GCA_037974465.1 Brachypetersius altus
TGTTGTCTTGACAGTTGTTTAACAGTTTTAAACATGTTAAACGTTTCCACTCAGTCAAAGTGAGCATTTACATAAGGTTTTCTTACCTTAAAATTCAGTTTTAGCTTTTATTGGAACAGAATTCTCTTATGATCAAAATATCCAGCTTGAATTCACTTTTGTTTCCACTTTATGCACAGCAGTAGCTTAAAGACAGTTGATATTTAATGTCTACAGTTTCAGTTTATAATTATAACAGCCCCTTTGTGTCATTTCTGAGTGGACGATATCCAGCTAAATCTAGCGTGACACCTGAGAGAGAGAGAGAGAGAGAGAGAGAGAGAAAGAGAGAGAGAGAGATAGATAGATAGAGAGAGAGAGATGTGTGGGTGTGGCTGCGGCGCACTCCGACCAATAATCTGTTTTAGTAAATATTATTAGTTACCACAACACTAGATGAGAACAGCAACCTATGGCCTCTGTGAATCCCCACAAGGAGGAGAAGTAGGAGGTGAGCAACAGGATGAGATCACAGTCACACTTGGTTCTGACTCAAACCGCTCTCCGCACACACTAATTCTGCGTCTGGGGCCTCGGCTCAGTGGAGAAAAAAATCTGCTTGAGGAATGCAGGGGTGTTGTCATTCTCAGTGATCTGCACCATCTGCCTATTCAAGGTAACGCCTTCTATTTGGCAGCTATAGCCATCAAAACCCACATTGTCTGACTGGGTGGGGGGTGGGGGGGTCCCTTACAGCATGCAGAACCAGAGGCTGAGAAACTCCTTTGTGGTGGTTTTCTAAAAAGCAAACAAATGTGGTCAACACTGGAATTGAAAAGCTCATGAGAAAACTATCTGACCTGGGCCAAACTTGAGATTAGAGTACATTTCCATACGATATTCAAGAGTATTACATTCTGCTTAAACAGCATTTGTTCATCATGGTGCTCTACAGGAACGATTGAATGTAGCAATTAAGTGTTTTGTAAAATGTGGATTCCATTGTTCACCAACAAACATTAAATAAGATAGGCTCCTTTCTTGTAAAGAAACTTAATGCTGCAAAATATTTAACAAAAATATGTATACATGCTTGACAATCTCTAAAAGATTTTTTTATTGTTTGTATTATTGTATTCTATTTTGTTCTTCTTTTTAACCATTATTGCCCTACCCACCTGTAGAGTAAGATATTTAAACTGGCACAAGCTGAGATCGTCAAATGATGTTTGACTAATGTACTATGGCTGAATGTGAATTACGAACAAAACCGTACTTGAGAAGAAAGGCTGGAGTCATTTTTCATCTTCAGAAGGTCTTCAGAGGGAACAGAGATTAAATGCTCTGATTAAACCAGGCTTAATCTTGCATACATTTCTGAGTCATTATACAAACTGTACAGTACTGTAATTGTAATCCTAATCTAATGGGGCATATCAAGCTACAAAGATCTAAGCACATGGCTGGATTTAAGAAAGTCTTTGGTTTTTCATGCAGAGACGGTACACTTCTGCTGTTTATTAAGACGCCAAGGCCGTGTGAGAAGTGTTTGAATTGTGTGCCCTCCGGTGGAGAACAACAGAACACATTTCTCAATTACACTCGAGTTTATATCCCTAAACCTCCCTCAATTTGTTTAAATACTCACTCCATCCTTTCCTCCAAGGAACATTGTCTGGCTCTGCCATGCCAGCACAAACCCAGTCCGAACTCTTCTTATTCATGGTTCCCTGCTGGTGCACAGATCTGCCAAGGACAACCAGAGCAGCAGAATCCCCCTCCATCTTCAAAAAGATCCTGTAGTCTCATCTGTCAGAGAGCATCTTCTCGCCTGATGTCTATCCTAAACCACACTTACTCTTCGGTCTGAATCTCCTTGCCCTACTTAAAGATCTATCACTTAGAACTCTCACCATGAACATATGAAAGATAGTGTTCTCTTCCCTGTCCACACAAGTGATACATTGTTCCTCCGCGAAGTCGCGGTTCAGTTTCATAGAACCTAACTAATAATTGTTAGCGGATTTTTTCATGCATTTTAGAGCTAAATTATTTTTAAATATAATTTACTAATTTTGTAACAAGTATTAACGTAAATTTAGCTAAATGTCCACATAAAATATAACTATAATATTTTTGTATTATAGAGATAACACACAGAAATCGAGTCTTTGGGATGGTGAAATACTTCTGCATTCAGAGACGGGAAGTTTGAAAGTAGCCAATCCGAGATCGCTATTTATTTCTCCTTGCAGCTGATTGGCTGCAGCCCGCAGCGACAGTCCTGTGTTTCCCCTACAGCGCGTCTGGAGTGTTCTCATGTTTTTCGTTTTGTTCTGTAAATTTATTTCTGTAAATTAAATTAAATTATTACTGTATTTATCCTGCTTATTCCAAAGAAAACGGGCGTGGGTGAATTACAGTACAGTCTATACAGGGGTAATATCAGTCTTTACATTCTAGTACTACGACAGCAGTTCAGTGTACACTTTAGAGTACGAATACGGGTTTACCTGTTCTTTTTCTTTAAGGGTAATATATTTTAAATCACATTAAAGTTTTTTGGGGCATATTTAGGGTTTACACTATACAACTAGGCTTTTTAGGCCCTTTTATCTACAAATATTTTTATTATAAAAGTGAAAGTAATAAAAGCAAAAATAATAGTTTCATCCTAAGGGATAAAGTGAGGTAGGATATATTTAGGATAAAAGACAATGTCATAAGAGTTCTTCAGTTACGCTATAATAAGTCATACCATAAGACTAACTCATAGGGGGTTCATTAACTGCTTGAAATTAGTGTATTAACTGCTATTAACTGGAACCCAACAACTATGAAACACTATAAAAATGTCAGTAATAGGTAAATAAATACAAAGGTATACACTGATCTGCTCTATCTAAAGAGCAGCTGATGAATAGCTTTTCTTTCTGATGAGCATTAACTTGTGATGAAGCAGGTATAATGGTGACTGATGGAAAGTACAAAGTAAGCAAGTTCTGAGGTTTAACAGTCCAGGCGATTATGGGGGGCCTAACTATGTATTTGGGAAGAAAGAGATCACTGTAACCCTTTTAATGACTGTTATCACTTCCTTGAATGTTATAACTTTCTTTAATAATTTTTTACTTAAACCATTTACGAACCATTTATAAGGGCGACCTTTTTGTAACATGCCACTCAGTTTAATAATACCGTATTTAAAGTATAGTCCAAATCAAATTGATAGTTTAGCATAAAACTTTATTTTTCAAAAAAATAACCAAAAAAGGCAAAAATAAAAAATAATACATTACATTCTTAAATTTCTCTACACAACAATTTCACAGAAATTACTTTGGAATGTAGATCCCTGTTTTAAAGTCATATACTCATTTGCTCTCCTCCTTTTGTTTCTGTAACCGGCAGAGTCTGCAGGTGTGGTGGATTCGAGGATGGGGAAGGGCCAAAGAGATACATTTCAAAACCTGAAAAACTTAGAGTGACACAGCTGTACACATATTTGTGGCATTTCTTGTCAAAACTACCATAAACCTTTAATTCAGCAGCGTGTAAACACAGTTTGAGCATGTTTTACGTTGTGCTCCATGGATCAGCACAACGCAGATCAGTTCCATACATCAATGGCACCTGAGCCTTTCCAGTCAGTGTAAATACTGCTTTCTTTGTAAGACCATGTAAAGACCACAAGACTCTGGAGTTACTGCATCAGTATCCTCTTTGGGTCCAGTTGCTAGATAATCCCAGTGATGCATCTATTTTCATGAACCCCAGACCCCTTCTGTCTTTACTGCATAACGGATATGAGGCTTTCTGCAGATTTCCATAATAAATTACAAGACACGTGTAAATCCAGTTTGTCATAGGTAGCCCATCCAAATACCTTAACAGAAAGGCACACAAAGGGACATCAGCCATGTCCCACTGCAAAAGTCTCTACAGGTGGATACTGCACAAAGAAGAGAGCCTCAGTCTCTAATAGCAAGATCAAGCCCAGCGCTTGGCACATCAAAGAGCCTATAAAGTGTCTCACGGGTGACTGACCCGGCATCAGCTCCCTATAAATAACTGTTTTCTTAGGATATGAAAGATAAAATGCAATGCTAGATCGATCAGCACCCCAGTTTAATCGCAGTACTCAGTCTGCTCATGTTAAGTAGTAGAGTTGGGCAATATGACAAATAATCATCACGATAAAGGACATTTTTACCACACAGTACATCCTGTATAAGAATATTTAATTTCTTCTGGTTAGTTGGAACAGTTAGAATGGGCAATTAGAGCTATGTCTAAAAATAATTTCAGAAATGACAATATTTCAATTTATTTTAAGTGTTTCAATGTTTCAATGTTTCTAGACCCCTGCTAATTCAGGGTTCCACATGAAATCAGGGTAACTGCTAGGGAGTCTGTCAGCTTCTACTTTTCTGAGAGGGTTTTACTCTAGATGTTGCAACATTACTGTAAGGATTTGATTGCATGAGTGAGGGCAGATATTGTTGGATGCTCAGTGATGGATGTAGATCTGAATATAGATCTGTTAAACTGATGCTCATCTTAAAGATGTTGGAAGGGACTCCATAATTGAACACTGTTCCATGGCATCATAGCCCAATACTGACGCTTGACACTAGGCATGGTGACACTAAATAAACTGGATTAGGGAGTCCGGGTCCTTTTGAACATACAGTTCACTCACAGAACAGCCATCCAAGCACAGGCAATTATATTCTCTTGTGCTCTCCGCAAAGTTTCTCCACTAAACCTTGTAAAGAAAAAAACTGGTTCGTGGTGTAAAAGTACAGATGATGTCCCCAACATGCTCAGAAAGCTTATTGTGGTGTCATTAATCGAGATAAGTACATCGTCATATCGCCCATCACCAATAAATACCCCAAAATACCTCCAACAAAACAAATCCGCAGAAGAACGAACAGAAGAGAAGTATAAATCCCAGTCTGTTTCTCAGCCCTTCTCATCTCTTCGGTCCAGTTGCATCCAGGAGCATGAGGGTCAGCAGTCTGGCTATCAGCAGGATCTTTGAGGAAAACCGCCAGGCTGTTCAGTGTGTACAGGGGACAGAAAGCAGGTTTGCCACCAACACTAGTGCATTTTCATCAGAATTTCATCAGCATCTGAGTCGCCCTCTGCTGGACACTTGAAAAAGTATATCGGTCGAGGATTACATACAGCTGCTTGCTTGCACCTCAACAGGAATCAGAACTGTAATAACATTACAAAAAAAAATCTCTTAAATCCACGGAGGACGTACCTACGCACTGACATACCCACACAGCTAAGCTTCTACAGTTACCTTCATATTAAACAACAGTATGAGGCACACATTAAGCAACTCACTGTAAGATCCCTTTTATCATTTCCATCTGACATCTTGAAGTGCTGCACTGAAAAAAAAAAAGTGATGCATTAAATTCACTTCCTGAAATATGCACATAATTTCCACATGAATTTGAGATACTACAGCCACGCAATTACCGTTAAAACAGAAAAATAAAACTGTGTGGATCTGTTTCATTCTTGTGTTTTCATTCAAGTCAAGTGAATGCATCAGTTTTTTTTCGCTGCCCCAGTGCCCTGACAATAAGCAAGGAAAACTGAACTGTAACTGTAACCCATTTAGCAAAAATTCCCTCTTCTCAGTATAAATCTCCAGGCTTGTTTATCTCAAGTATAAAAAAAGAAATCCTCTCCTAGGAAACAGAGAATCTCTCTCTCTCTCTTTCTCTCATTCATACACATACACACAGAAAATAGGAAAAGAAGCTGAATTTCTTTCTCCAGTGAGTGCTGTTGGCATGGCGTGTGGACAAAAAGCCAGCTAGTCCAGCAGTATGTCCCTCCTGCACGGGTTATAAGAGTCTAGAGAGATGCAGGGGCATGTGCCTGGTGAAGGCAGCCCATATGTCCATCTGAAGTCTTGCTCTATTTCTTTTTCTCCTGCAAGGCTGAGCTCTAGCCCTTCGGGCTCTTTTTTGTCTGAGAGTTCCACATGCCCCTTTTGGAGTGATAATAATGGAAGAAGTTCCGCAATCTCAGCCTCTCCACCTCCAGACCATTCTGCAGCACTCTAAAGAGGGAGAGAGAGAGAGTAGAAGGTGAGGAGAGACAGTGGGGCCTTGGGTCAATTTGGTTTAAAGCCAGGACACAAGCGTGTAGAAACAGTTTTGCACTTGCTAACATAGTTTTACACATCGTTGCTGTTAAAACTTTCAATCTACAAAGTGATCTTGGAACTAAAACCTTAACATTAATGTAATTATCACAGTATAATGACCCTGGCCCATTTCTAATGACCCATACCTCACAAGTGAAAGGTTATCACAGACACTGTGTCTGTGGGCCAATGCCCCTCTTGCCATTCATGTATTAAATGCTTACATTGTAGGTGCATTCCCACTGTGAATCAGGAATCAGGAAAATCACATTGTATGATTTGTAAAGACTGTGTTGCTTCCAGCTTATCTAACTCCCCAACCCCGTGAGCACGTGACTACTGTGTGCCAGAAGCCCAAAAAAACAAAATGTGCATTAAAATGTAACATTTCTATATTCTATGGTCTTAACGTAACAATATTTGTGAATTTTCATTGAACTATATTATTAACAACAAAAAAAATTTATATTTCCCCTTTTTAACCCATTTGATCAGGTTTACCAAAATAGCCTTTAACTGGCTCTTACATTATCCGGCCCCTAATTGGTTAGGTGGGAGAACTAAGCAATTACAAACTCAACACTATTCATTAAGAGCCAAACTAAATGCAATGTCCATGAATAACATTTTTTCTTCTCAGCGCTCGGATGAAGCCTCTTCTAAAAGGCATAACTTGTTAACAGGTCTTTCCAGAAAGCTGCTTCGAGTCTTTACTTTCAGTCTTCTAACTGTTCCACTCGAGTCTGGCAACGTCTCAACTACCCTTCCCATGAGCCAGGAGTTGCGAGGAGAAGAACTGTCCACCAGCAGCACAAGATCTCCTACCATGAAGTTTTTTCTCGGCTTCATCCACTTCTGCCGCTCTTGAAGCAGTGGAAGATATTCACGAGTCCACCTGGTCCAAAACAAATCTGCAAGATACTGAACCTGCCTCCATCTTCTTCTGTTGTACGCATCATCTTTGTTGAAAATACCTGGAGACATGAGGGGCTGTGACTTCAGCAGCAACAGGTGGTTGGGTGTTAGAGCCTCAACATCATTTATGTCATCTGAGACACTTGTGAGTGGTCTGCAATTGATGATGCTTTCGACTTCACACATTATCGTATGAAGACAATCTTCAGTCGGAACTTGTTCTTTCAAAAGAGCGCTGAGAATTCGCCGTACTGTTCGAATTTGTCTCTCCCAGACCCCACCCTGATGTGAAGCAGCTGGGCTGTTAAAGATCCACTTTATACCCTTGGGTTGTAAGACTCTTTCTATCTTGTCATTATTCAGTCTTTGAATGGCTTCCCTCAACTCTCTTTCGGCTGCCACAAAATTTGTGCCATTATCTGATCTCATGATGCTGACTTGACCTCTTCTGCAGATGAAACGTCGAATTGCATTGATGCAGGAGTCTGTGTCAAGACTGTCTGCAATTTCAATATGCACAGCTCTGACAGTAAGGCAGGTAAACAGGACACCATACCTTTTAACTGTACTCCGGCCCCGCTTAACATCGAATGGGCCAAAGTAGTCGACACCAGTGTTCGTGAAAGGAGGTTTGTCTGGTAGAAGACGGTCTTCAGGTAAGTCTGCCATCTTCTGCTCCCCAACCTTTCCAGAAATCCTACGGCAAGTTTGACATTTGTTGATTATCTTTCTGACTGCCGAATTAGCTTGAGGAATCCAATATCTGTGTCGCAGCTGCGACAGAACGTAATTGCGACCGCAGTGTCCATTTCTTTGATGGATGTCCCTCAAGATGAGTTCAGCGATTTTGCTATGCTTAGAAAGAATGACTGGTTGCTTAGCATTTTCTGGCAAGGCCGATTTATTGAGTCTTCCGCCAACCCTCAGTGTCCCATCTTGAAGAATTGGGTCTAGTTTTAACAGCTGACTGCTACGATTGAGCTGTCCTCCCTTCTGTAGGATTTTGATTTCCTCAACGTAATGCTGTTTCTGGCTGAAGTGAACAATTTCTTTTTCGGCAGCCTCAAGGTCATCCAAAGCAAGTGTTTGAAATTTCTCCATGTTTACTCGTAGCTTTAACCTTTGTTTTGCAGGACGATCTCCATTATCCTGGATTATTTTTATGTTTTGTTTTCTTTCTTCTTTTAACCTCCACAGTACTTTCTTTAGCTTCATCATCCAGGCCACTGATCTTTTTAGTTTATTCCAGTCTGAATAGTAGTCAATCAGATGGTTCATTGGCTCCATGCTTTCTTCAACTTTCAGTGTATTAACGCTTGCTGATGTCTTGACTTCAGGATCATTTTGAAGGTTTTCCTTCTTTCTCACTGGCTGTTTTGGCCATTCATTTTTGTCTAGTAGATAGTTTGGCCCGTGAATCCATGAACCTCCTTCCAGCAGGACTTTTGCTTTTAAGCCTCTGCTTGCTTGATCTGCAGGATTTTCTGCTGATGTTACATACTTCCATTGTGACGATTTGGTTGATTCTCGAATCAGTGAAACTCTATTTGCAACAAAGGTTTTGAAGCGAGATGTTTCATTGTCAATGTATCTAAGCACAGTTGTGCTGTCCGTCCAGAAGACTGATTGTTGCAGAGGAACATGAAGTTCTTGTCGCAGTAATCTGTCCATCTTCACTGAGATCACTGCTGCAGTCAATTCAAGCCTGGGAATTGTGACTTGCTTGAGCGGAGAAACTCGTGATTTCCCAATAAGAAAACCGCAATGCCTTTTGCCCAGTCCATTTTCCATCAACAGGTAAGACACAGTCCCATATGCATAATCTGATGCATCAGAAAAATGGTGCAACTGGGCAACCACAGTACGACCAAAATCTGCGGGCTTTAAGCATCTGTTCACATGGAAGTTTGAGAGGAGCACAACATCGTCTTTCCATTTTCTCCAAATTTTTACATGCTTTTCATCGATCTCTTCGTCCCAACCATGCTGCTCTTTACAAAGATCTTTCAACAAAAGTTTTGCTGGCAAAATGACTGGTGCTAGAAAGCCAAGAGGGTCATAAATGGAATTGATGACTGACAAAATGCCTCTCCTGCTTATTGGCTTGTCTTGCAGCTTTATGGTGTAAGTGAAAGTGTCCGTTTCTATGTCCCATTGTACACCGAGAGTTCTCTCAACTGGCAAAATGTCATGCCTAAGATCCAGATCCTTCACTTCACAAGCTCTGTGTTCTTCAGGAATTGACATCAATACTTTCCTACTGTTACTTGTCCACTTTGTTAAGGTAAACCCTCCACTGGTACACAAAGCACTAAGATCACTGACTAATTTTACTGCATCTTCTTCTGAAGCTACACTTTTCAAACAATCATCTACATAGAAATTGCACAGGACAGTTTGAACAGCTTCTGGAGACGATTCTTCCCTGTGATCCTCTGCCGTTCTTCTTAGTGCGTATGAGGCGACACTTGGTGAGGAAGTGGCCCCAAAGAGATGCACCATCATCCTATATTCCTTCATGGGCTCATCCAGCTTACCATCTGGCCACCAAAGAAAGCGAAGAAGATCAGCATCTCTTTCTGGTAAGTTGACTTGGTAAAACATTGATTCAATGTCTGCCATCAGTGCTATTGGCTCTTCACGGAACCTTAAGAGAACACCCACTAGTGTGTTAGTCAGATCCGGTCCCTGTAGTAACTCCTTGTTTAGAGACGTATCCTGGAATGAAGCCGTACAGTCAAACACGACTCGCAATTTTCTCTTTTTCGGGTGATACACCCCATGGTGTGGTATATAGAACACTCTGTTGTCATCACGGCTCAACTGGTGTTCTGGCACCTGCACTGCATAGCCCTTGTTGATGACGTTTTCCATGAAATCTTTGTAATCTTCAAAGAATTGAAGATTCTTCTTAAATTTCCTTACCAAACATGCTATTCGCTGTTCCGCAACACAACGATTGTTTGGCATTTGGAGGTTTTCATACCTGAGCGGTAATCCAATACTATAGTGTCCATTTTTAAAGGTTGTTGTCTTTTCTACTGATTGTAGAAACTGTTTGTCCTCTTGTGATATTTCCTCTTTGTCGTCACAATTACGTTCTGGAAAATCTATGTTGTACTGTTGGACCAGCAGCTTCTCAACTTCCACCAAAGAGATTCTGCTTACTGTGAAATGTGGTTCTTTGTTTTCTCTGTAATTTTGTTCTTTTCTTATGGGTCCATTCACAACCCACCCAATGGTGGTCTTCACTGCATAAGGACCTCCATTTTGTCCATTAATGACACGCCATGGTTCCATTGCTTTCGCACAATTGGCTCCTATAAGCAGGCCTACCTTAGCCTCTACCTCCGGTAGCCTCACTTCATGTAGATAAGCCCACTTCTGAATGTCCGACTGTTTGGGTATGTTTCCACTACCCACAGGTATACTAGTGTGAGTAAACACCCTGGGTAAGTCAATGAACTCTGATTCTTCCAACCCACACACTTCCAGGTTCGACAGAACAAAACTGTTCATAAGTTTCTGTTCTTCTGGTTTTTCTTGACTCATGGTACTTAGGAGTATCCGTGTAGGCTTTCCTTTAACATTCAGTTTCCTTTGCAAATCTTCAGTGCAGAATGTTGCCGTGCTTCCTGGGTCTAAAAAGGCATATGTCTCTATATATTTATTACTCATTTTAGATTTTATCTTAACTGGTACTATAGAGAGCACACAGTCCTCTTCTCCAGCCCCTGTAAGGCCACAGGTCTCTTGGATGATAGGAACTTGAGCACATTGTGCCTCATTAGCATCAGTAACATTCTTCTTTTCTGGTTCTACAGAACGTTCCTTTTTCACTATGTGCAGAATGTCTGGGTGCTTCAGTGAACATTCTTTACACTCAATTCTTCGTTTGCAGAACTTACTGAGATGACCGGAAACCAAACATCCAAAACATAGACCTTTTGACTTCAGGAAGTTTACTCTTTCTCGGTGTGGTTGATTCTTAATCTGGCTACAAGATGCAAGAGTGTGAGGCTGCTGACAGTACAAACATGGCTTCTCAAATGCACTCACTTGTTTGATTGAGTTCACCATTCTAATGTTTGTTTCTGATGTTTTTTTGTTCTCAGTGGAAATGTTGGTGGCAAAACTGCTTCCACGAAATTCTTTCTTTGCTGGATACTGCTCTTTTGTGCCAGTTTTTCCACTTGTCTCTGCACGGTTGTCTGAGATATTACCAAAAAGTGGGTCCATAGCTATTTTAGCTTGGCGGTCTATGTAATTCACCAAGTCAGTAAATCTTGCCCTTTTACCCCTTTTTTCTTTGAGTTCAAATGCCTCAACACGCCAACGTTCTTTGATTTTGTAGGGCAGCTTGGATATCACTGTCCGTAGATTGGTAGGATTATCCATCTCTTCCAAAAATTCAACATCTTCCATGATGTTACGACATCCAGTCAGAAACATAGCATAAGCATTTAATGCTTTTCCATCATCATTTTTCACTTGCGGCCATTTGAGTGCTTTCTCAATGAATGCATTTGCGATCCTTAGCTCATCTCCATAGTGCTTATGTAACAACCGTTTGGCTTCCTTGTAACCTTTGCTAGGAGTCATGTGTACACAACTGCGAACTAGCTCCTGGGATTCGCCTGCAGTGAACTGTTCCAAGAAATACAACTTATCTTGATCATTATCAGTCTTCTGCTCTACTGCATGTTCGAATGCTCTTATAAAAGCCTTATACTGTAGTGCATCACCTTTAAATACAGGAATGTCCTTGGTTGGCAACTGAGCCAGCTGCTGCTGTTTCACAAGTAATTCAGTGATTACATTCTGCTTCTGCATGACTGATAATAAATCACCACTTCCAATACTTTGAGCATTACCTTCAGGACTGGAAACAGGATGAGACTGTTGTGGTAATTGTAAGTTCTGCGCATGTTGTGGGAACATCATGCCAACTCTTTCTTTGTTAACTCCTCGAGTTTGAGATCTTTGTATTGATGCATAACTGCTCAGACCATCTTCGGATCTTTCATATTCCTTCAGCACGTTTAATTTTGCTTGGCTTTCAGCTAATGCAGTCTCCAGTTCTAACTCTTCCTTTTCGGCTTTGACTCTTGCCGTTTCGACCTCAAGATGTTGCCTAATCCTGGCCAACTCTAACTCAAGTTGTTGCTTTTTCTTTAACGCTGCAGCACGTTCCATTAAAGCTGCGTGTTCTGCTTCTTGTTTAACACGAGTGGAAGAAACTCTAGATGTCGTAGATGCCCTACTCACTTGAGACGCACATCGGCTAACTCCAATTTGAGACGCACTGTCACTTGGGTTTACAGCTTCCTGTAAGTCATCTGTGACATGCTCCTGCTGCACAGCTTCCTTTGGCATCATATGTTCATGATCATCAGCTATCCATTTTTTGGTTGTTTTCATAAATTGTCTTATTGATGCCATTTTGGGCTCAAACCAATTGTCCTGGTCTAATATTTTTTCCTCTTCAGACAAAAGACTCATAACTTGGTTATTGTGCCTGTTAAACTCATTCAGGGCCAATGCAAAATTGTTTTCCATCTCTTCTTTCACATTTTGAAGATTTTGAGCATCACTCATCATTATCTCTATCTCTTTTATTTTGCTTGTGATCATTCCTAATGTTCGTCTTCTTAAGGCAATACATCTTTGCAATTTTTCATCCAAAGCCTTCTCTGTTAACTTACATGTCCTTTTTCCTTCTCTTTCATCTGCCATCTTACAAGTTGCAGGGTGTATTGGCTCAAGTTGAATGCACTATTTGTCTTCTCTTTGAAAATTTTAAGACGTAGTGTAAACCACCTTATACAGTGCCAAACCTGCACATTGACTGCATCAAATCCTGTTTTACAACATACAGTCCCTTAGGCAGAGAGAGGAAAAGAGAGGAAGGCTTGGACAGCTCAGCACGAAGTCAAGTTTCACTTTCTTCTTCCACTAAGCTTAACATGCATCTGAAAGACGCCCCTTCTCTTCTTAAAGCATGAAGTGACCAGGGTTTTTGTTACCTTCTGAAGAATAATCCGCCGAATTATCCAGGTCTACTCAAGCCTCCTTAAATAGCGCTTTTTTTTCTTCCACGCGCTAATCTGCCCCCTGGCTGTCTTAGCATGGTGCAGCAGGTTCACCACATTTCTGTGAAGCTAGTTTTTTGACTTTGTAACGGCGGCACTCCGGCTCCTTTTCTCTTCGCTATACCACCTTTAGGAGTCAGTCCAGCAACAGGTAGAGAACGCGAGCATGTACAGGCACTTTTCTTCTTCAAAGTACGTTTAATGTGCTTTTCAAGTTACATGACAAGACTCGGTCAAAAAACTGTGTTGCTTCCAGCTTATCTAACTCCCC
>JBBPDB010000128.1:4705592-4720398 GCA_037974465.1 Brachypetersius altus
GAGAGAGAGAGAGAGAGAGCGCTTGTCCCTATACTTTTGTCACCATATTTGTATGACAGCTCTGTCCCAGTACATTTGTTCATACAACGTTGTTTAATATCCATTTTTTTAAAGTTAGTATTTGTTTAACAATCATTGGTTTTGTTTGTGTAATAGATTTGGTGTTTGCTAAGCTATAGATAATTACTTTACATTTAAAAAATAAAGTGTTATTTCTGTTCTCAGTATGTTTCGTTTTTTTAATTAAAAAACACTACAATAAGTACCGATAAGAGTACCGTTAAAGTACCGAACTGATAAGTGGTATTGAAAGAAGTAGTAATACCGTTAAAACCTTAACGATACCCATCCCTACCTATAAACATACACTTTAGCACACGGAAAGTAGCTAAAAAGTAAAGTAGTAAGAATACATAGTTATTTTTGTTCAATCCTTTATTATATATTAATGATTACTGTTTTACTGTTTTGGTAAAACATGTATTGAATGCATTTCCAGGGCAGGGATGTTCAATCTTATCCACAAAGAGCAGGTTTGCTACAACAAAGGAGCTCATGTTTAATTGTCTTAACACTGAAACCATTTGATTAAACCATTAGTACACAGCACTGACCCAACAACACTGACCCTATGTGGACGAGACTCGCTTGTCTTGGGGTGATCAGGAAGGCACGGGCATCCAGCACTGAAAGGTTCTGATCAAATGGGGGCAGCATTGCTCAATTTCTGGTGGTGCACTTATGCAGTTGAAAAGCAAAGTGCAACAGGTGCAGTAAAGGTTCCTCAGACCTTTTCTAAAACGTAAAACCTTTCCTGCCTTATTGCAACCTCATAATGCTTTTTCTTCTCTTTTTATTGATGTCTTTTTGCTCTATATTTCTTTCATAACTTGAAAATGTCAGCCGCACTGGCTGAGACTGATTCATGTGCAATAAATCAATAAAGATTTTAAAAGCAAGTCTTTCTCTTTTCCTATAAAGTTATTATATTTCTCACATTCTTCTTGTGACATCAATGTAATGCATCCATTCAATATTGTGCTTTCTTTTGCCTGTATTTTCAGGAACAAAAAGTCCTGACTTTCTATGAAACCAGAGCTGATCTACAACACCTGGACCAACAAAACACTCCTGCTGCTACGTGTTTAGTGAAATAACAAAGTCATTTCTGTTTGGTTGATGAGGTTAAGGTTAGGATGAGGTTTAAGTTTGATTTATCATATATTGGTAGCTTTATGTCATTCATGTGAGATATAACAAATATTTAATTGTGTGTTTGTGTGCGTCTGACACTTACAAACTGCAGGCCCTGGTAGCGGGCGATGGGAAAGTCTTTAACTACGTAAGTGGGTGAGTACAGGCAGGAGGGCAAGACGTTCTCCAGCCGAGATGAGTCAATCATGGGTGCTGTATAATCAGAAAGACAGAAATGGGGAGGTTGTAGTTGAGAATATTCAGTGCTCCGCAAGACTAGTACAGCATAAGAAACAGAGTGTGTAAGAGAAACAGTGATAAAAAGAGGCAGACTGATGCTCACTCTTGAAAAAGGTGTCACGGGGGTCTGGTTTCAGCATGTCGGCGCCATGCCGGCTGCTGGCCTCAGCCTCCCCCGGGACTCGGCTGTGGCTGGCCAGCGTCTGAGGGATGTGATCCACACTGTTCATCTTTAGACTGCTCTCGTCTTTCACAGAGAGAGGGGAGGGAAAGAGGGGATTATGTGTACACTGTTTTAGTTCCCTATTGATAAATGGATAGATTAAATTTTCCATCAACTACAGCACCATTACAGAACCATTTCAGCCCGTCCCTGTGGGAGAGACGAGAAGGTGTTTCAAACGCATTTAATTTCAGTGAAACGCAAATATGCACAGGCATGACCTAAAAGTGCCAAATGAAATTAGCTTGTTCTTGTGTTCTTCTCTTTTTCAAGTTGGCTAGACTGTCTGGTCTCAGTCTTAGATTGCCCTGTTTCCTGATATTAGGGCTGCCTGATATATTGTTTGTAACCCAACAACAGATTTTAATACGCAATTCACATGGTGGTATATGCAAATGCTTGGATACCTTTCAGTCAATCTATTATTGTAATTTGTTTGAGGATTTTATCTTATTTGTTTCCTTAAGTCTAATCCAAGTCGGGTGTGACTGCCAAGCATAAAAAATATATGACCATTCGAACCCCTCGTGATGTGCTTACATTCAACAGGCTGATCTAGGTGTCTGACTGAGGAGCTGAAACTAAACATAATCTGACAAAATAAAAGTAAATATATATAACATGCTATAAACAAATCCTTCAAGTCAAGAAAGTCAAGGCAAGATCAAGAAAACCAACAAAAATCTCAGAAAACCGGCTCATATTCTGGCCATGTTTGCACAGCTAAGCCTTCAATATCACTGCTAAGAAGGACTTGGCTGGCATGGGAAGAAGATGCACTGGCTGTGTAACATCGTCTAAACAGAAGGGTCACCAGAAGATAATCTCACCACGAAAGTCAGTATCTGAAGTATACAATACAACACGGATAAGCAAGAGACAGATCCAAATCTAGTGAATTAAGACTGATGAAATAAAAATAAAACTCGTTGGCTATCACGACCAAAAGTTTGTAAGAATTTTCACAGTCAGTGAAGAAATTAAAAAAAAAAAAAAAAAAACAGGTTACAAAGAAGACAACAATTCAAAACATATAACAAAATTCACCACGACTTCTTTCTAGCTTAGGAAGTAAAAGCTTATGGGTTTGAAATCCCCTTTACCATCCCCAGACTTCAGTATTCCTGAAGATATCTGATAAGATCTTAAACATTCTGTACATGCCAGACAACCTAGGAATATTTCTGAACTAGGAAAAGTGGAAAAAAATTCTAAATCAGAATGACTTTTAGTTGGTTACAAAAAATGCTTCCTGCAAAAAGGGGTTCTAACTGAAAGCATTCCCAAATGTATACATATTCAGTCTTTTTCAATTATTAAAATTCAGCCAATAAAAAAACAGCGTGCAGCAAAATCTGCATAAATATGTTTTATTTACGTTTATTCCCTGTTGATTTGGTGTCAACTTCAGTTCTATTAGAAAAAGGTACACCAGTCAGTCATAACATGAAAACCACTGACCAGTGAGGGAATAACATAGATTTTCTTGTTATAATGACACCTGTCAAGGCGTAGAATATGTTAGGCAGCGGGTGAACAGTCAGTTATAGCAGCTGATGTGTTGGAAGCAGGAATAATGGGCCAGTGTACAGATCTGAGAGTTAAACACACCCACACTGTGCATGTGAGTATCAGAACTGGACCATGGAGCAATGGTAGAAAGTGGCCTGGTCGGATGAATCATGTTTGTTCTAACATCACACTGACATTTTTGTCCATATCTCAGATATTGTTCACACTATTACCTTCTTAACATATTTTTGAAAACACACATGCACAGATCTTTACCAGAGAAGCTAAAGCGTAAATGAGGTTAAAATGGTTACCTGTTGATTACTGACTATTCTTTGTATACATGAAAGCTTTAAAGACAAGAGAACGGATTTTAATCACAGCCATCTATCAACCCACGCACCCATCCAATCATCCAGCTATCCATGCATCCATATTCATCCATCATATATCCATCCATCCATCCATCCATCCATCCATCCATCCATCCATCCATCACTCATCCAGAGGCACGATTTATGAGCGTGTCAGATTGTGGTCTAATTGGAGACAGAGTGTGTAATTACAGCGAAAGCAAACATCAATGAGTCCATAGGGGCTTAACAAGGCAGGCCAAAGGTTCCAGTGTTATTTACAATGTGTGACCAGTACAACTAATAGAAACACTGGAAGCTGTACTTGAAAAGCTGCTGCAACAGCACACTGTTAAAAGCACAGTTAAAAACACCCCAATTTTGATGTATTTGTTATGCAGGTTTTATTATGCAGGTTTTGAGTCCACCTCTTGTGGGCTGTTCTGCTGTTTTCTTTTCACTTTTCTGTCCTGTGCTCTTTTCCAGTGAGGATGTCAGCAGTACATGTTCCTAAAACAAGCTCGGACCCAGTGTGCCGATAATCCCTCCCATTCCAGTACTTATCCGAGTCAGAGAGAACAGGAGGTATCAGATAATGCGAATGCATCCAATCTGCAGGGTGTAAAATGAGTCACAGTGTCTGGAGAGTAGAGCACAGGTTGCTAAGTTAGCTCTTCTTAATATTAGATCCCTTGCAAACCCATTTTTTGATGAATTATTTTATTACAGTTCATGGGCTTGAGCTTCTGCTTTTAACATGACGTCTGCTCGCATTGGAAGGAATCTAGCAGCCAGTCCTTCACCTTTCTGGCCAGCACACAAGACATTAATAAAGTTTTGTGACTTTACATCATTGGAGTATTTCTGCACAGATGAGAGGGGCCTCCAAGAATGTTATTAATAATTGTCTTCAGTTTTCTGAAGTACAACGCTAATTTTAATGATGAATGTACAGACATGTTATCTTTTACTTCCACCGCTTCTGATCACTTCGTTATTGCCTGTGATTCTAACATAACGATAATTTCAAGGACAATTATATCAAGGAACTCTGTGCTATACCAGACATTTTTGGACTCTCTCAGGATGTATCTTGCAGTACACACTGTCATGGCCACACTCTGGGTGTGGTTCTGTCAGATCGTTACTTTTTGTTCTTTGAAATGTCGACCCCACTTGAAATCAAGCCCAGACACGTTGTTTCGAATAAATATTTTATAAATGACACCAAAATGCTCTCTGTACCATGTATATAATCTGATTCTGTTGAAGCCTTGCTGGGTAACTTTGACTACAAAAAATGTAGCATTATGGATAAGGATGCTGGAATTTAAGGTAAAAACTGTGTCAACTGAAAGCACCTCGGAGAAATGCGAATGCAACTCAACTCTAAAAGAGAGACTGAAGGAAGGCTGAACACAGATGGTAAAAACCAGCTCCAGACTGACAAAGAACTCTTCATAGAAACAGTTGACAATCCATTTGTCACCAGCATTACCAACAGTAACAACTGAAAAAAACCACGGTTAACAAAGTCTGCATGTTCAACAATAAGATTCCATAATATCAGTCAGTAGTACATGTTTTTCCCCACTATCACATGAGGATATAACAAGCAAAAAATCCCTGTATATTCCTAATAGTAATGAACTGTTATTCAACACAATGAGTCATCGCGGATCATGCACCTGTAGTCTTGACTCATTACCAACCGATGCTCAGCAGGTTGTAAACATCCCAATCATGTCAGGCATTCGTAACACATTGAAAACTGCAGCTGTGAAGCCTTTCCAGAACCTACTGTATTCGGTTATTATATACCTATTTCAGATCTATCTTTCACTGAGGAAATTAGTGGGAAAATCATCCTGGAGCACTTAGTTCTTGTCCTTACAACATTCAGTTAGGATTCCAGTCTAATTATAGTAAGACTTGTCTAATTGGTGTTATTAATGACATTTGCTTAAATACAGACTCTGGGAAATTGCTGGTTCTAAACAAAACGTTCCACGGTTAATTATAGATAAAACAGAGATTATTTTTTTTTTATTTAACAATGACAGGCGCAAAAAAAGTCTATCAGTATTTGAAATCCTTAAAACCTAAGGAATTACTAAGAGACCTTGCGACTTGCTAAAATGAATGGACTTTGTTCTCAGTTTTAGCCGTCAGGTCAAAGCAGTTACTAAATCAGCATTGTACCACCGTAAGAACATAAAAAATTTAGATTAAAATGAGCCTAGAGAAACACATCCATGCCTTTCATTCTAGGAGGATTGATTACTGTAATGATTGTTTTACTGGACTCTTTAAAAAGACATGCTAAAAAGCTAAAGTTCAACTGCTAAAGATGTCAACAAATCACCCCCTTTCTTAAATCACTACACTGACTACCAGTATGTTACAAAATAGATTTTAAGGTACTTCTAATAATACTAATAATCTATAAATCGTTTTATGGTTTAGTACCCACGTATTCATGTGACATACTGCAGCAGTTAGTATATAGCAGTTATACAGTGTTGAAATGTAAAGGTATTCAGGTAGTCCTGAATAGGTAAAGACTAAATATGGAGTATCGTTTAGCTATTGTGCTGCTCCTAAATGGAACCAGATGACAGAGAGGCTAGACATTTTCACATCCTGGTTGAAAGCATTACTATTTAGCCAGGCTTTCAGTTCAGCTTAACGCCTTGTTAGCTCTACTGCATTTCTATACTGCAACAGCACCCTATTGTCCTGATTTTTTTTTTAATTTTAGCTTTTCATTTTCATGTTTAATTTTTTTCCTCTTACAAATCTATTTTTGTAATCTTGTTTAATTGCTTCTCTTCTAAATATGATGTATTAATTAAGCATTAATCATGTTTTAATATATATTCTCTTTTTTCTTTTTAATTAGAAATTTCTTTGTATTTCCTCATTTGTAAGGCACTTTGAATGGCCGCAGTGTATGAACGGTGATGTACAAACACTTAGCACAGGAAAATGATTGCCTGTGGTAATAAACCATTCTATATAGCAAATAGAGGTCGAGTTGAAAACTGCAGGATTATCGCCTTTAAGCAAGCAAAAGTGGGCGCTCATTTAGAACCAATGCAGGCATGGAGAGAGTAAAGCCTTGTGCTATGGACAGAGACGTACAGAGACTAACAGGACTTACATGTAGCTCAACTGGCTAAGGCACTGTTTTACAGAGTTGGGCTTTTTCACAGGGTCTCAAGTTTGAATCCCAGGATTGCCACAGCTATTTGTAACTAGAGACCGAAATTGGCTTTGGTCTCGCTAAGTGGGAACGAGGACTTCGCTGTCTGTCTCTCGCTTGCTCTCTCTCCCTCAGGCTAGCCAGTGAGGGTGTCTGTTAGGTCAGTTTTGCAGAACTGGATGGTGAGTTCACTCTCCTGTGAAACTGCTTGAGTGACAGCTGGGTGCACTGGCTATTTATTCCACAGAGGCAATGCTGTTAGCCATCAACCAACCATGCAATAAGAGAGGAATTAGCCACAGTGAACACTGTGAGAAATTTTTAGAAAATTAATTTAGCATGGTGCAAATGAATTTAGCATGGTCACAAATCTGAGCCCCATTTAGCTTCTGTGCACATCCCTCAGCCAGGGTCAAAGAGTGGCTTTTGCTGAAGCTGTATATGCCTGACAGACACAGTAAACGAGTGGCAGTGTGAAGGTGAGGGGCATACACATATATATTTCAGAATAACATTATGAGACCAGCGTTCAGTGTGAAGGTTTGAATACTGTACAGAATAATCAGTGATGAAATCCTCGTCACTGATTAAATGACTGTTCATCTCTCAACTGAAAATGTTTTGACATTGACCTGCCAGTTTATTAGCTCTACACCCTGTACCTACACTCACTGGCCATTTTTCTACACATACAGGGCTGTGACAACCTCTTGAGCCATGCCTTAATGTTTTATTTTGGTTTGAATCACCTTGTTGGTGGCATTTCATGCCTGTCAAACTGTCTTATCTTTGGCATACTGAGTAGATTAAAATGAAATATTTTTGCTTAGAAATAACTTGTTGGTGCAAATTTTGGTGCAAGCTATTTTATACCTTTCAAACTGAAATGAAAGAAATGGGAACAAATGTTTTACCGGGACAGGCTGCAAAGTCTCTAAAGATATAAGGAGCCTAGATAAAGGAGCTCCAACCACTCAGCATTCAGCACCACCAGTATACTGATCACCGCCCCATTATCCGAAATCATCTGCTCCTGTTTCTTCACTGGTTCATGTCTTAAGTTAGATGTGCTATGAGGGACTGGACTGAAAGTTTCTGCAGTAAATAATACAAGAAAGTCTCTCTGTGTTTGAAAAATATGAAGAAATGAGGGGTGGCTCAAGTATCACAGTACAGGGGAATTTAGTATAAACTGTAACATAAACTGAGATACAGTGCAGTTCATAACCCTCTAGTTTGTCTGTTAGTAAACAGGAACCACCATAGGACCACTGCTGAACAGCTTTTATTTGAGTGGCGGGAAAGTGCAGCAGTTAAAATAACTGCAGTCTATAAATATCTATAACAGTCCACCTATAAGGTGCCCTCCAATGAGTAAACTGTGTAATAAAGAGACTAGAAAGTGTGTAGTCATCAACAATGAAGTGTGCTTTTCTGACTTCACTGGGACTATTGTCACTCCAGAACACTGATCACCTGCATGTTTTACTAAAATGACAACATTATTATTCCATTTTTAAAACAAAATATTGTGATAATAAGTGGTCTTATTGGTGGGTCACTGTAGAGGATCTCTTGTATGTAAAAGCACCATTAAATTTCTGTAGTACAACAGGCGCTGTGCGTGCCTCCAGAGAGGAAGAGGTTAAGCATGGAAAACCCCAGCTTTTGCTGGCTCTGGTTACTAAGCAACCCATCTCCCACAATCCCTTTCTCCCACCTCCATAAAACCGCTGTGGGAATGAACGTGTAAACACAAATTAAACTGTCAAATTACCTGCCTGAATGATTTCAGCTTTTTGCAATATTTAGAGCCCAGTCTAAGCCAGTCAGGCTGCCCGGGGTAATGACAAAAACACAATTTAAACAGTAGAAAATAAAGAACGAGGGAGGAAACAGAAACTCTTTAATATACAGCAGTCAAAAGTGAGTTTCATTCCCATGGCAACAACATGTAGGACAGTTAAGACCTACCGACTGATAAGATCTGCCTCTCTCTCTCTCCTTCATTCTCTCTCTCTCTCTCTCTCTCTCTCTCTCTCTCTCAAGTAGTTTAAAGATGCTCATTTCTGTTTCACCTGAGTTTAAAGCATAATGTGCTGATTATGCTGGGAAACCTACCCTAGTGCTTCTACGAGTTTGATTTGGCTGTGTCACACGCAGCAGCAATTGACGGATCAAGTCTGTTTCCACACTGATAACACGTAGTGCCCGACTCCCTGGGCGCATAATAGCAGACGCGAAACCTGGAAACTGCTCAGTCACGACTTTTACCACCATGTCAGTGATGAAGTGCCATTTCGGCTTGTGCCTAAGAGCCAATCCAGCTCCAGAATTCAGGCAGAATGGCTTGCAATTAAAATACCAAGTATAAGCAAGCCTATTTAATACTGCTTAATAACGGTTTAGGGCTTGTGTGTGATGGTTTAGGCCTGCAGTCTGTATAATGCTAAATGACGGGGTATAAGCTCCCAATGCGTATTAGCTAAAAAGCCTTGTAGCTCCAGTGCAAAACTACAGAGGAAAATCTCAGACACCAAACATGGTTTGGCTGACTGACTATATTTGTGGATGGGAAAACTGTTTACATTTAATTTTTTATTGCTTTAAGAGTCAAACATATCAGGTCAAGCTAATTGAGTCACATTAAGCATTGAGGGCTGTTACTGAGACACACAGCTGTTTTTGCAGCTTGGTTCAAGAACATGGTGAATGACTGTGTGTGTGTGTGTGTGTGTGTGTGTGTGTGTAAGAGGGGCTTACCTGTATATAAGGAGATGTAGGCAGAATCAATGACTTCATACTTCAGACCCGGCAGAAAAGGGCGCCACTGTAGTGAAGAGGAAAAATAAGAGAGAGAGTGAATGTGTGAATGGGTGTGATTGATTGATTGACTGATTGATTGACTGATTGATTGAGTGATTGATTGATTGACTGATTGATCTTCTGCACGGCAGCGCGTTACCTAGATCCCAAATAGGTATATTATGAGGTTTTTTCTATGTCTGTAGTCTTTTCGGTGATCGAAACATGTGTGTGTGAGACGTACAAAGACCCACATACAACCGCTGCGCACATCTGGAAATCAATGAAAGAGTAAAAGACAAAAACTTGACTGCAGGCGCTCTGACAATAGAGTTTCGTGAGCTTGGCCTGTTCCGGAAGCCCACTCTCGAGTCGCATGCTCCAACCATCGCAGCTAAGAGACACCGCAAGAGGTGTGAGCGAGCCCGGAAGTGCGGCAAGCGGGGAGGCATCCGGGCTAAGCAACAGGCTAATCCAAACAGGCTGTCCTACTGGCAAACGTCCGCTCACTGGACAACAAACTTGACCACATCCAACTCTAGAGAGCTGCACATCGCGAAATGAGAGACTGCTGTGCTCATTTTTAACGAATCCTGGCTGAATGACAACATCCCCAAGGCAGCCATTCTGCTAACGGGGTTAACTGCTATCCGTGCAAATAGAGACGCGAGCAGAACTGGAAAAAACTTGCGGGGGCGGACTGTGCATCTACATCAACACAGAATGGTGTGGAAACACAGGTGTGATTTCCAAACACTGTTAATCGCTGGTGGAATTCATGGCAGTGAAGTGCAGGCCTTATCAGCAACCTGCAATCACACCCACCAAAGTGTTTTTCATTGTTGCTGGTGACTTCAATCATGCAAACTTAGACTGTTTTGCCCAAATTCCCACCAACATCTCGACTTCCCAATCAGAGGAGCCAATACACTGGACTTGGTGTACACAAAAGCCATCTCAGGTTTCTGACCACGTGTAATGGTCACACCAGCATACAGCCCACAGCTGAAGAGAGCAAAGCCGGTTGCAAAGCTGATCAGAACATGACCAGAGGGAGCTACTGAAGCTCTGCAAGACTGCTTTGAGTGCACAGACTGGAACATCTTCAGAGAAGCAGTGACCACTGGTCAACACACAGAAATGAATGAATATGCTGAGACAGTGACGCTGTCAACAAATGCACCAGAGATGTCACCGTCATCAAACCCGTTAAGGTGCATGCAGACCAGAAGCCATGGTTTACAGCTAAAAACATGGGATGCTGCTTTCAGAGCAAACAATGCTGAAATGCTCAGAGCAGCCAGGACCAACCTCTCCTTGGGCATCAAGCTGGCAAAGCATGAGTACGCTAACAACCACTTCCCCTGTTCAAGGGATGCAAGTCGCATGTAGCAGGGCATCCAAGCCATCACTGACTACAGGACCCCGCTGCATGCGTGAGACGCCTCTCTCCCGATGCACTCAACTCCTGCTACACCAGGTTTGAGGCCCAGAACATCGAGCCTGCGCAGAAGACCACCCCCCTCCAGATGACCGAGTGCCTTCACTATCTGCAGCCAGTGTGAGAAAGACTCCTTCCAGGGTCAACCCGCGCAAAGCTGCTGGACCAGACAACGTACCCGGCAAACCAGTCACCAGACGAAGGGAGAAGTAGAAAGACACAGAGAGGGGAGAGAGACATAGAGAAAGGGGAGAGAGAGAGAACAAGAGACAGAAAGTGAGAGAGAGAGTCAAAGAGAGACAAGAGTAGAAAAAAAGGACTTGGTAAATAACTTTTTCTCCAAAAAGACGAGTGTGGCCTTCACATCTGCACTGTGCTCTATTGATTAGGGGGATTGAGGTTTTAGAGATCAATGCAGGAAGCCTGGCTGAAAGAGAGCGACCGGGAAGAAGATGCTGCAAGAGCCTTCCTTTACCTCACACTAACTGCACGCAAGGTCACCTTCACACACATGCCTGAACACACACGCCTGTACACACACACACACACACACACACACACACACACACACAGAGGACATGTCAGACTACTCATAGCAAGGTACTGCCTGCATACACAACTTCACCCCTAAAGCCCATGATACACACGCAGTCCTCTGGCAACACACACTCACCCAGCGAATGACAGGCTACAAGTCTTTTAAAGACATTCAGCAATTACCACGTCGCTTCTCATTATCCTCCTGCTAATGAGGGGAGACAGGGCATTTTCCATGGTAAGAATCAAGACCACACATACATATACACACGTACACACACCCACACCCACACACACACACACAG
Organism: Brachypetersius altus; assembly: GCA_037974465.1. NCBI lineage: Eukaryota > Metazoa > Chordata > Actinopteri > Characiformes > Alestidae > Brachypetersius > Brachypetersius altus. Next base: position 4,717,408 of record JBBPDB010000128.1, read on the forward strand.
GTAAATTCTTAAACATAATACACACACCAAGTCATGTCTTTGACCAATATGAACAAATATTCCAGACAACCATAATCCAACATGACTGTTGATCTCTTTCATTATTAATTTTACTATAAACAGATACTATAAAAGACATATAGTATAGTATATAGTATATGTCGTTTTTACAGATACTATTACTATAAAATACATATAGTATAGTATATAGCACAGTTGTAGACATAGCATAGTTCCAAGTAAAAGTATGCAATCCTAGCCAAAAACAGAAACACATCTCAGAATTTTATGATGCAACATTTCTGATCATTTTCTAAACTATGGGGAAGCAAATGGAAAACAAGAATACAATTGAGTACATTTTATGTATTTTATATGTTTTTTCTTAATCATTATTTTCCAAAATGCCATATTTTACTTCAACAAGGTATGTATACTTATTTTAAGTTTAGAATACAGTGTCTTGTCTGTTGCAGGCTGAAGGTCAAGCGGGGCAGAGCCAGAGCAGCCGTGTGCTTTGCTCTGGGACACACAGGACACAACACACACCATCAACACCATCAATCACTGCTGCCTCTGCTACTGCCAGCTCATTTCTCAAACCCAGCTAAACTTTCTGTCTACCTGCTTTCTCCAAAAAAAATCCCCAAAACTGCCGCATAACTGGGCAAATCCAATTACGCATGCTTCCAGAAGTTTGGAGATGCTAATTTCTCTGAGTTTAATCTGAGTTTAAACTCATCTGAGTTTAATCCCTCATGGGCTGATTTTGCAAACGCTGATTAAGTGGGGGAACCTGCTCTACCGCCCCCAGGAGCAACCCGGCAGACACTTGTCAAATCAAATCTGCTGCCACCCTGATAAGATTTTCAAACACAGATTTTCTAAATCCATTCAGACAGGGTCTTTGGAGAAGTACAACCTTGAGATTACGACCACCACCGGATTTTAATCAGATGACAAAATTGCCCTCATTCCAAATTTTACCTACAACCCATTTCTACTGAGGCAAGCAAGAAGGAAGACATACTTACAGGTTTTAAAACACGCTCACATTATATAAGATCTATCATGAATAATTCGATCAATTGAGTCTTTGTAAACTAAAAATTAAAAGTGAATGCTGTTAAAATGTAAAATACTTGTAGTTTCCTTGTGATTATTGGGAAAACATTGCCACTTTATTCACAAGCGTCTCTGAAATGAAGTTATGTGGGTCACCTTGTACAATCATAAGAAGAAGACAGTTTTCTTTACATGTCCCTGGGCCAAAATCATGAGACTAGATAACCCTTTATTGGTCCCACAAGTGGGAAATATGCAGTGCTCAACTGACAACTACACCCTTTGAAAACGAAAGAGAAAAAAAAGGAAGAAAGAAGAATTGGAGCTGATGTCCAATAAGAATTGATTGATACGTAGTATCTAAGTAGATATGACTGAGCCAGAACTTACAATTTAGGAAACACTAAAATAATAAAGGATAGTGGACTCAACCAATCATGTTTTAACTGACAACAGAAGCCCTAGATATGTCACTCACTGTCAGGAGACTTTGAGTGCGTAGCTGAAATAATTGTTTCAGCACCGCTGCACATTTTTAGTAATAGGTAAACTTAAATGTAATTTAGTGACAAATTATAGGAGATGGATCGAGCTTATAGCAAGCAATATTCAATTTAATGACCCCACAATTCAGAAAAGCCAGTGACATTTGGAAGAAAACGCATTTTAATGAATATAGAAAAAATACTAGCAAAACTTTTCCTATGAAAATGAAAAATACATCTACTTTTAAAAAAAAAACTCAAGACCTTCAAACCTCCTGAAGCATTCTCACATATTTATTCTCTCAGTTGTGCCCTTCCATCTTTATGTTAAACAAGTCTCAAGTGCATTAGCGGAGTGTATTGATGAAAACCATTAGCACTTAAAAGCTTTTCCTCAGTGATAAATGTGGGCGTCTCAGTTGGCGGAGGAAGGCATGATCAGAGCAGCTTTTACAAAGAAAAGGACAAATAAAAAAGTTACAAATTGACAGAGAAAGTTACAGAGTTGCGAGTGCCGTGCCAGCATTAAAGCTAACCATGGCTGTTGTCTCTGCTCTGAGTCTCAGGACTTCGGAGACGGCCCATGTGGGAGCAGAGCACAGGGACGCTTCTCTGGCCCGAACTCTTCCACCGCAAAGGCCAGAAATCAATACTAGGAGGAAAATAATAAAATGTACCAACCGAGGAACAAAACGACAGAGGCAGCCAGCAGTATTTAATCATGTTTGGGCCTGGCATGCAGGGTTTGTGACAGTGTTACTTTCCTCAAATGGGCCACGGCCTCTCCTTGGCAAAGACAAACCTTTCTCTAAGAGAGAAGCAAAGACACAGTGCTGCTCAAACAGCAGCCTATTCTGTTCTCAACTATTTTTTTTTATCTGCACCGTTTGAAGCATCAGATGCTAAATGTCCTCTGCAAGCCACCTTGTCATCGTCAGTTAGGAACTTCCATGAGGAAGGGAATTAACATCACTTAACATTTCTGCGCTGAATAATGCACTGTAGATATACATTCTGAAGGTGGAATATTCTTCGCCAGATAATTATGCAAATATCGTTCCAGGAACAGATGCTAAGTATTTCATTATAAGGGCACATTTTTGCAATGAGAGGCTTGAAACTGATAAAATACATTAAAAATACAGGCTGCTTTACACTTTCTGGCTGACCTAAACAAACTGGCTTCTCAAGTCCACCCACAAATGCATTCTTGAAGAGCCACTAAGGCAAGGTTAGACAAGCTTTGCAGAATACTGGCAAATTTCCCATTCAACCTAATGAACTTGTCGAATGTGTCGAAGTTTAGATTTGTTACATAAGATAATCTTTCCTGTTTAAAGCTGTACAGCTGAACTATGTCGGAAATCCATCCATCCATCCATCCATCATCTGCCGCTTATCCAAAATCGGGTCGCGGGGGCAACAGCCTAAGCAGGGAAAC
>JBBPDB010000128.1:4720933-4732153 GCA_037974465.1 Brachypetersius altus
TTCCACCGCCTCACAACATCCCAAGTTGAAGTCAGCAGTGCCCCGTCTCCACCATATACAGTGTTGACGCTGCACTGTCGGAAATCATGTTGATCCAATCTATTCTAATAGTTTGATCATTCACACATATACAAAACAATATGTGTGAATGTTGACTGAAAGGTACACAATTTGAATTTAAAATGGATCTGAATCCCTTTCGTCTTTTTTCATCTTTTCAGAGCGATGAAACCTGAAATATGCCTCCTTTTCTTTTTTAGTTCTGTCTTTGCTGCACTCTGGATGAAACTTTCACTGGTTTGGCCTCCTTTGACTAAACTTTGCTGAATGTATTTTACTCAGAAACGACCTGCACCAGTACTTTTATATTTTTTGTCTTCACTTTTTACTTCAATTTTTTTAAATTAACTTTGTAAACTTCATAGTTTCTTTGGCCATATTTACCTCCCTCAGCCATGTGACCTTTACCTTACATTAATGCCAGTCTGCACCTCAGTGGGAGAGAATTGATGGAGAATTGAATCACAGCGTGTCTGAAAACAGAGGTACGTCCAACAGCAATGAATGTTGATATATATGTAGTTCCTAGTAATAGTTTTAACACCTTCAACATGAATAAAACACAGACCACACAAAACAGATCCGTTTTCCTGCTTAAACACAAACTCTACTCTTATTCCAAAAAAGCACTACAGGACCTCTCATGCTGCACCTGACTGTTTTGAATCACTGGACAAGAGCATCTGCACACATCTAAATGTAAGGTTTAGAGTGTATTTAGTACACAGTTGATCCCTGAGCTCTTGTGAAAGTCTGAATGTTATTAAAAGTAGGCTACTTTCTGCTGCTCTAGACTTTGCTACGACTGGATACGTGAGCAGTAAAGCTATAAGTTTAAGGACAAAAAAGCTGAACAGGAGAAAAGGAGAGAGGGAATCTGTGATACTATCTAAAAATAAAATCAAATTGATGACATTACTGTCCTCCTGAAGGTAGGTCATTCAGGGAACTGTATAGTGTTATTGTAGTATTAAGCATCTGTATTCAGTCTGATCAGTTTTAACAACTTATGCACGATGAAAAAGAGTAAATGCACTAAATGTGTTAAAAATATAGGTTTTTTAAAAACTATTTTATGCTTCCTGATAAAACCTCAGTAAACTGCGGGTTTCAACTACAGATGCATTCTTTCATAGCTTCTAAGGTTGGACGAGCTTTTCAGAATGCGGAAAAACCCATTCAACTTAATGACCTTAGGTTTAAATTGTTACACTGTTTCGTAGCATGTTAGTAACATGGCTCTGTTACATGTCGTGTCAGTTATACAAGAATACAGTAAAACACTGTATTTCTGTTTTCTGAAATTTTGAGTCTCCAGGTCGCAAAAATGTTTCCAGGGGTGTTATGTCAGATTTTACTGTAATAACTTGCATTACTACTCAGAAGTCTCAAAAAATATATAATAAAGTGGCCCTTTATAGTAATGTGTGAATACACCAGAGCACACAGTGTGAACAATGTGAAACCCATTCACCAAGTGAAGCAGTGAGCAGCCACCATCACAGCGCCCAAAGAGGAGTGTGTGGGGACGGTACCTTGCTCAAAAATACCCCTAGCAGTCTTGGGATTCAAACCCATGACCTTCTGATTGCAGGAGCAGATTCCTAAAAACCAGCTGCTCCGATACCGCAAACAATGCATTCTAAATGTGTGCGTTTCATTGAAACCCGAGTTGTGTAGCATTAGGCTGAACAGGAGTTTTACCAACATTCTGTAAAACTTCTTCAACAGCTGCTATAAAGAACATTTATTCACGGGGAGTTTGGATCGGTCAATTCCAAACAGATCCTGTTATTCCATTATAAGGTTTTGCAGAGCGAGCTTGAAAAATGATAAAACAGGATGAAAATACAGAGCATACAGCGTTTTAAGCTTCCAAATTCCACAGGTGGTTGATTTTCCCTCTCTCCAGTGAAATCGTCAAGAGAGAATGCCGTTTCTCTCAAGTGAACCCGGTTGCTTTCCAGCTTCTATGTCACACGCATCATTTAGTCCTGGCACCCAGTTTACTCGCACTCTCCAGGCTGAATACGGCTTTTGTCTTTGGCTCTTGACTTCAGGCCCTTCCACCAATCAGAACCCACAGAACAGCGAGGTGTTGCCATGGGAGACCCACTGTAGGATCCATTAGCAAGGAGAGAAAGAACAAAGACAAAGATGCACTACTGTCCACAGACTGTGACATCATAGAAAACTGAGAGATGGCTACTGGGGAAGCCTGCTGCCCTGCTGTTTATGGGTCTTCTCATCCACTTGTCGATGGCCGACGGCACCTGATTCTAATCTCGCTGGCTCGGGCGTTGATTCTGGATGCGTGTCTAAGATGCTAGCATTTATCACATACATGCAGATTTCCATGATGCAGCGATTTGAAGATCAGTGAATGTGCAGATCCGTGTGAAATCGGCTTTATCCGGACACACTGCTCTCTCTCTCATCGTCCCCCCTCATCTCTCTCTCCCCCATTCCTTTCACCCTATCTCTCGCTCTCAATATCTCTCCCTTTCAGCCCGTGTGCTGTGGACTGTGTCCTTGCTGCCGGGCTTATTGGGCAGGACCGTGGTTGTTATTTTTGGCTCCTAATGTGATAAAATTCATTTCTCTCATCACCCTGATGATTTCCGCCAGCGGAATCCACAAAGCACCGCAAGTGCTTGTCATGTCCGAAGCGTTTCTCTTGGCCCGCCTTGAGCACTAGATCCGTCAAGCAGGGCCGATTAGCGAATAAACAGATGGATGAATAAATGAGTACACAGAGTAGACCTTTTTCCAGGCGAAAACAAAACACACTATGACAGAATGCGCTCACACAAACACGACACATATTTATAAAGAAATGCTCACAGCGAAGGTCAAGGTTAGCCGGAGGCGACTGCGTGGGTTCTGTAAATGTGTGGCGCTAAAGGGTGTAACGGTGGTGCGTTGGCAGTGATATGAAGCTACAGGCTAACTAGGAGGACTCTGGAGAGCTCATCAGGTTGGACCAATAAAACAGTTCATTAATAGCCAATGTTCTCACCCACAGTCTGCTAAGACACAATAACAACTTCAAGAGTAATGATGCTGTTCTCATTTCTTTCTTTATTTTCTCTCCCCTTTAGCACCTACTGCCCCCTTCACCCTACACACACACACACACACACACACACAATCCAAGGCTATGTGAGACTTCTGTCATCCATGCAGGTGTGAGACAGGGAGTGGCAGTGACTGAATGACTGCTGTTTCTGTTCTTTCATTTTGGAGTTTTTATGAGGTCACCAGCCTGTAGTTCAACATATAGTCTGAGCAACAGAGCGAGTGGAGCAGCTGCACCCTCTCTTTTATAACGGTTGGAGGAAACATGCTTTGCTGCCTCACATTTAATTGAACATAAATGTCACTTTCAGTGTAAAAAATAACATGCTAGCAGTTTAACCAAATCATATGTTTTATATAAAATGAAAATGTCACTTAAGAGCAAGAGCAGTGAAGGTACCTCTCTGCTGCTCCAAGGTTTGATTCGGCATGGTGTTGGCAAGTGAAAGACCGGAGAATTAAAATGTTCTGTATCTATACAGTTTTAACCAGCATGCTTTAGCAGTGAAGTGAGAATAGTAAGCTAGTTAATGTCTTGCTAACGTCCCGAAAGTGCTGCTCTAGGAAACCTAGCCTTTTTAGCCTCTATAGAGCCTCCAGCTCTGTTTCTCACTCAAATATTCTGTTTCACTTACAAATACATTAAAAGAAAGAAATATGGTCTTATTTACAATTCCCATTGACTTTAATAGAACAAACTAGCTATCTATATATATAAGTTTGTTGAAGTAAATTACAGTGGCCCCTTATAGACGAGTGTGAGCACAACACACATCACAGCACACAGTGAAATTCTTTAACCCATTCAGCAAGTGAAGTAGTGGGCAGCCAGTGGTGGTATGGCACCTGGGGAGCAGTGTGTGGGGACGGTACCTTGCTCAAAGATAACTGAGTGGTGCGACCATCAGTCCTGGGATTCGACCACACAACTTACTGATCACAAGGGAAATTCCTTAATAACTAGGGCACAAGCTGTAAACTTAATAAAGTAATTTATCCCATAATTATTTTTGCCAATTCTTTTCTAGTACATGTACTATTCAAAATGCTAGCATTTACAAGCAAATACAGCTCAAATTAACTCAAATTAGCACCGCATGTATTTACATGGTTTTGACTCAACAGGAATGCTCCACAATCGCACACCTTCCACACTCTCGTTCCACACTTGTGTTACAAGCAGTAGGAAAATGAAGGCTCAGACATAACTGAAGAAAAGAGAGAAACGAGATTGGGCAGGACAGAATAAAATGGATAGATAGGCTTTTGGACAAACAGGTATTTCAGTACTGTGTACAGTACTGCATGTGTGTAATGTATATTGGACAGATATTGCTACAGAGCTTAGCTCAATTCTGAAGCAGAGAATGACGCTCTCTATTCACCCATGCTGCCCTGTCAAAGCGATTTTCAGTAATTCATGCATGAAAAGGATAAATTGAGAGGTCCTCTATTTCCATTTATTTGTCCAAATCCACTCTGGTCTTTTGCTCATTTTCCATCTCCTACAAGGGCAGGAAACCAATTGAAGTTCCAAAGTTGCCCTGCATCCCTGAAAGGGCTCAGGTGTCTGTATTCAGCTCGCCAGGGCATTACAGCCGTCTGTGATTACACACTGGTCCTTTTCTTGTTGTAACCGAACCCACAAGCCACTTCAAGCTACTTTACAGTCATGAGGTGATTAGTTCAATATGCTACATATCCACATTTGACAGCATTCAAACACCTCACATAAGAACACGTTTCTGTCAATTAACAAAATGTTAAACTCCTATTAATTCCATAAAAGACTGTTGTTACACTGTGCATTTGGTGACCACTAAGCATGAAAACATCTCATAACTCTTGGTCAGGAATGTACTTGCTGTCATTTACCATTCATATGAAGATTTTCTACATAAAAATGTATATTTGTAGGACAAATTGTGAATTGTATATAGGTAGCCCTACAGCCCACAAGTGTTTATACCAATATGAGCACCAATAGCCCACCACCAAAATGTTTCACCCCATTATCCAGTAAACGCAATCATTATTAGGCACTAGAGCCCGACCGATATATCGTCAGGCTGATATTATCGGCCGATATTAGTCATTTTCCAAACTATCGGTATCGGTGTTTATAATGGCCGATAAATGAATACTTCAAAAATAAAATAAAAACGCGCCACACATCCTGCAACCTGCTGATCCAGCCGGAATCGGGCAGAGAGAACCAGTTATCCGCGAGTGAGATCATCGGTGAAGTGTGTTCAATAACTAATGTTAGCGAAATCTCTCAATGTTTTTTTGCGCGTTTCTGAAAAAAAAAAAAAAAAAAAAGCCATTTAGCCATTCATTTTATATATCGTGTGGTTCTGTAGCATTAGACATAGCTAAACAGCAGTTAAGAGTAAGTAGCTAGATGTAGCTATAATAATTTCGCTCCCAGGATTAGAACAAGGCCAACGTTTTTCTGCTATAGTAGTAAAGTTAAGTGTTGTACCCAAGTTTGAACCCTAAAGTTTGAAGGATTTCCATTCTGTGCTCAGCAGAGAAACACTGAACAGATCAGGCTGCTCCCACTACCGCTGTCTGCTCCATGTGAACTTAAGAGTCGTATTGCCTGTATAAATCACTTCAATCATTCCTTTGTGCTCCTTTCCATCTCCGGCTGTGGGCCTACACGCTGAAATCATTACAGTGGCTTATCCCCACACAACACAAACAGACTAACAGCCGTATTAGCATCATCCAACAGAGACAGCAATAAAAGCCAGAGGCTGGGCGGTGAATATATGAAGTCTGTCATTTGTGAGTGTGTTCGTGGCATCACTCACAAGGGCGAGAGAGTCGTTTTTTGTTGAACTGCGCAGAAAGTCAGCGTTAGAACATAAGTTACTGAAATCCCTTTTCTAGTCCATAAACCCCAGACAATTGTTCATTCAACAGCTCTCATCCATCAACGTACAACATAAGTACTATTCAGATAGGAGAAAAACGAGGTGTGGTAACATTCTTAAATATTCTGTGATAGGAAGAATTTTCAAATTAGTACGGAATCTTTCACACACATTTCATTTAAAAAGGGTTCTTCAGGGATCTTTCTCTATAGACTCTGGACTTTCTACAAACTCTTTTCACATGTCATGCTTTGACACATGTTGCAGGGAAAACATTACAAAAGTGGTGACGTTTATGAACGAGAATATAGAGGACGCATTTATTTTAACAAAATCATTAGGGTTGTTCCAAAGCTGTTGTTGATTTAATCAACCCGTTTTCATCTGCTGAGATGAGTAAGATAGACAAATTCTAAAACCATTTCTTCAACTAACATTAGCTCTCAAATGTTTACTGGTATGTAGTCAGTTTTGTGCAAGTTGGAAGATATTGTAGCTGCAAGTCAGGAGATATTCAGTTAACTATAAATGACTTCTGTGTCTGCTGTTGGCGTGAGATGTGCTCTATAAGCTAACTAACATGACAAAGTTAAACTACTTTGTGTCTGAGCAATTATATCAGTGTCTAATCACTTTTACTAAGGGAACCACCAACTGCCGTGTCTTAACAAATGCATTGTGAGATTCTGTATATGATCATATCCTGATCACCCTTAACTTTTCTGATGATTATGAAACTTTCTGTAAAACACATAACATAACTAGAGCTGGTTGGAACGGCATTTACAGTGTTTGAACACTCGTTAGTATTTCTGGACATGTACTCATTAATCTAAAAAGTAATATTTACTTTTATAATTACTTATTTATATAAAATATGAATGGAATATTATATGTTACTATAGAAGCCATTGTTATAATGCATCACTGCATACTGCCACGTCTTCTTACCACGTCTTCTTATCATTACACTGACATCCGATAATTTAAAATCTGGGTTATTTTTACATCATATTGCAGTTTTTAAGGTTTGCTGTTGTCAAGTCACTCATTTACTGGTGAGCAAACACAAGTAGATGATTCCTTCTCCTTGACTCTCTCAATATGTAAAAAATAAAGAAAGCACAAACTCCCCACAGGCCAGGTGAGAATATGTCAGTTGACATATGAGTGATGTAACACTGTGCTATTTCTAGAATGGATTTTACAGTAGAAGCTGGTGCGATGACAAGCACACAGTCTGTAAAAAAGTAAACATGAATTACTTGGACAGGAATAAAAGCCCACAGCAGTGTTAATTCCACATCTCTCGTGTAATCCCATCTGTGCACTACTTCAGAAGCTCTAGTCTGAACACACGCGATGAGTTGATGTGAAGCGTTAGTTATATGACAGACAGTACTTCAGAATATAGACATTGTGACTCACCCCAACCTCCACATGATCTGAGCCCTTGTCATCCTGCTTGTGCAGAATCTCAAAGTAGTATCTTCTGGAGGCGATAAGACTGAGGAGAGACAAGACAGAAAACATATGAATCAGTCTATTTATAAGCCAAACCATCCATGGAAATCTCTTCTTGAAGCATTTTTGTTTGTGTTTGACTGGTTCACATATATGAAGCATTTGCACTCACAATATGCACATATATACCATATACTGTCACGGTTCGGGCGGCGGCCGATAGGGGCCGCTGCGTTTCTGTTTTTTGACTCTGTTTTCTGTTCTTTTTTTGAGGGCTTTTGTTTTGTAGGTATGTTCTGTTCTGATGATGTCACGTGTTCTTGTGTTCCAGATGTCTTGTGTTTTTTTCCTGATTATGTTTAGCATTTAAGTCCTGTTTGTGTGTTTTCTTGTCATGAGTCCATCGCCTTATTTACGCCTGAGTTTCGCCTCAGTGAAGCCTCGATATCCTGAGTTCATGCCCTGACTCTATCACGTATCTAGTTCACGTTATCTGGAGGCCCGCGTGCCTGTTTATTTTGTTCCTGTGTGCTTAATAAAAGTATCAGCATGGAGTTCTGGTCTGACGTCTGGTCCATGCCCCGAGGTAGCTCAGGACTGAGGAGGGCTAGCCCCCTCAGCCCTGACATATACAGCTTACTCCTCACCAAATAACATTCAATTTCCTCTTTTGTTTTATTAGTTTACTGTGATTTTGTTTGTGACACTTTATTTTAATGGACCCTTTACCTCAGAGACAAATGTTTAATTTGTTAAACTACCTGGTGATACCCAGTGGTAGGGTTAGGACTAGGATTAGGACCAGGTTTAGGGTTAGAGTGGCTGTAGGGTTTCGATTTTAGGTTGGAATAAAGGTCACAGTGAGGTTTTATTCATTTAATTTAATAGACACTAGATTCACTGTAAGATAAAAGACATGAGCAACTAAAATGACCTACAGCAGATATGAATATAACATAAAACAAAGCAAAGCATTTAAAGAAGTGGCACTCTCATGTCCCATTTGGAGCAGCTCAAGCAGAGGTACAGATGCCAAACGATGACTGAATGTGACAGCTCCATTTGAGGCCTCCTCGTTTTCAGTTTCCGAACCCCCCCCACCTCCGCCCCCGTCCTGTGTGGCATCACTCGCCTAATCAAAAACACATCACTTCCAATTGGCCCACATCTGCTGTGTGATATTCAGAATTAGACCCTCGCCTGGTTTTACACTTCGTTAGACTTCCCAAAGTGCAATTCAAAATACAACCGTCAGCCGCCAGCTCGCTTTCCCACATCACATGGAGCCAAAAATACAGCTTTATCTGAGGAGCAAAAAAAGGGTTTTGAAAGGCTGTGCCAAGGCCTGGCATGATGCTCCTCCTCTTATTTACATGCCCTAATTATTTTATTTGGTTTACTTGCACCCGGGCAATTTCAAGGATGGTATTTACAACAGGATGCTCCTAAAGAGTAAATTTGCTCATAAATATTCATGACGGAGGCCAATGCATGAAATGAATAATTCAAATGTGAGAATCAGTGTCTTGTTTGTGTGTGTGTGTATAGGTGTGTGTGTGCGTGTGTGTGTGAAAGAGAGAAAACTGATTTACAAAAATAGCAATAGCAAGGACAATGAAAGTGAGACAGAGAGAGACAGATAGAGAGAGAGGAGGGAAACCAAACAGGATACTATCCATCATGATAGACAACACTATTTCCTTTCAGAGATCAATGGGAGTGTACAAAAAGTCCAAGTGATAGAAACTGAGCATCTTATGAGAGGAGTGAAGAGGAGATAAGAGAGGAGGAGAGAAGGACAGCGAGCAAGACAGAAAGTGAGACTCTGGAAAACTGCAGAGGAACCCAGAAGACAGAAGAAACTAACTGGGGAAGACGTGTAAAGGCCAATATTCCAAGGGATGGAAAGTCAAATGAATTAATTAGAGGTGGGAATCGCTACAAAGACAGAGACACTATTAAAAATTAAGGCCACAATACGAGATTATTCAGCTTTTAAAGCAGACGGTGTGTTATGTGTAGGAGTCATCTTGGCAATTCTCACTTCCCTTCCAATCTCTGCTGTGATGCAAGAAAAAAAATAAGGTCATGCACTTTTTTTGGACTTCAGAAGCAACATTACTACAATAGACAAATGCCTCACAATAACAGTACATTTACTTTAATTGAAATGTTATGAAATAATAGTAAATACATTAATATCTATTAGGGATGCAGCGAAATTATTTTTTTGGCTGAAACTGAAACTGAAACACTGAAATAAATTATTATTATTAAATTATTCAAAGAATAAATCTGTTACAAAACTATGAAAATATTTATTTAGCATTCAAACAATGCATAATATAAAATAAAATTTGAAATTAAATATTTTACTTGGCCACACTCATGAATAGCCTTAAAGCAAAACAGCTGAAATATCATACAAATAAATATCTTCTCTTATAAAACAATTGAATTCAAGTGCATTTTAATATTCTGAACGAAGTGCATGAACAAAGTGCATTCAGAACAAGTGCTTTAAAACTGCTGTAGGCCTATAGCAAAATTGCGTATTAAAACAAAGAGTGGCAGCCCATACATTAACTGGAATCATTGGAAAACTTTCTTGCCTTTTCAAAAATACAGACGGAGTGAGTGTGCTCAAAGGGTCTTGCCTCTTCTCTGCTTCATGCTCTGCATACCGATCTGGATGTTTTGATTTTATATGACGTAGAGAAAGTCTTTGTGGATGCATCCCCTCTAAAAATTTCGGCATTTTGCGCTTTACAAAAGACTTTCAGCATATTTTTCCTAAATATATCGCAATGTGTCAAATGGCTGACATTGTTCACTCTAATCCAATCTGGCGTGTGGAGGTTGCGGTTGTTGATTGTGTCATCACTGTTTCGAACACTTTTTAAAAATTTGTTGGCGCAATATTCGGTGCAAAACTAATACCTATACTTGGTACAGGTAAGCTGATATATTCTTTATGCCACAATTTATTGCAATAATACAACGGGTACATGTTGATCTCTGTCTCAACATTCATTCCAGAACTGTACTTTAGATTTAAATGATTGAAAAACACCTGGCCATGGAAGAGCTGAGCATACTGGAATTGCCCAATTACCTTTGAGTCCCTAAAATGTGGTGATAAATGCATTATTGTTTAAATTATTTTTATTGTAAAGTCTTTGATTATAAAATCAGTAGCTTCAATGACTACCAAAAATAATCAGTTGCGACAGCTTCAGTCAATCAAGAATTCTTCACATTTTCCACTACATGACTATTATGCTTGTACTATTTTGTTAAGAAAGTCAATCTGGATAAAAGCATACAAGCACCTGCTAAATGAATACATTTGAATGAAAATGTAAATTTAAGTGGGCAAGTATGTGTGTGCTGCATCAGGGTTTAGAGAAGTGCTCAGTCAGGTGTGTGTGTGTGTGTGTGTGTGTGTGTGTGTGTGTGTGTGTGTGTGTGAGTGTGTGTGGGTGGGTGGGTGTGTCAGACAAAGCAACTTCCTCCTGCACACACTGCCTGACACACAGTGCTGCTCTCATATCCTGCTACCATTCATCAATCAGAGCAGGTGTGCTGGCACTGCTGCAGACAGAATCACCGCCTGTTCAAACTAGCCACAGCGCACACACACACACACACACACACACACACACACACACACACACACAGTCTGGCCTAAACCGTGTAAATGTATGGTCTACCTATCCACAGAAGCAACACTCCA
>JBBPDB010000128.1:4734519-4746119 GCA_037974465.1 Brachypetersius altus
ACACACACACACACACACACACACACACACACACACACACACACACACACACACACACACACACACACACAGTCTGGCCTAAACCGTGTAAATGTCTGGTCTGCCTATCCACAGAAGCAATACTCCACATTCAGCTTGTATAGATCATTTCAAAAAACATTTTTAATTCACTTTTGTTGGAATCAGCTTCAGTATTATTTTATGAAATTTAATGTGTATGCATTTGTCAGGTTTGGTCATTATTATTTGTACATTTACACTTGTTTGACCTTTAAGGAAACGCCTCAGAAAATGAGAGGAAGTTACTAAACGTATAATACTAGAGTTCATTTTATAATAATAAAGTTCATTTTAACATTGCTTTGTATTTTAGCACAACAAAATAACAAAATTCGACTGCAACTTCGAACACGTTGAGAACTGGCGACGTTACACATACCCAAACACGATCCGTCTGAAGGTGATTTTATTTCATCTTATTTATCCAGTGTTCCATTTTTGCAAATTTTCACAGACAGCACAATCCCACTCAACCACTCACAGCGGCAAGTGGCACTGGCTTGGGAACAATAAAGATGACTGAGTGACTGTTTCAACGGCAACAATATTTTCGACAAAAGTCCAAAAGGACAGTCTGCCTCCTCCTTTGTCAGGACATCTGTGAACATCCGTGCTGTGTGTGAAGCCCTACAAGGTGAGACAAACATTGTGTTCTCTTTTTTCTTCAAAATAGAAAGCAGGTTAATTAGTGTCCGTTTTTCCTGTTTAAGGAGGAAAATATCTACTTCGTACTTCAATGCGTGTTTTCATAAAGCATCAAAATAACCAAACAAAACAAAAATCCAATCCAACCGGATACAAAATTGCAAATACTTGCCACTTCCCTGACGTCATGTCAAATGTGTAACAGCCTTATGACTGAAATCTATAATCAGTCCATGGGGAACTGTCATAGTATTCAGTGTTTATTCGATTAAGATGAGCAATATGTGGACTGTTATAACAACTTAAACTCGGGAGGCTTTATGTGTAAAAAAGGCTGGTAGGAACAGTGTAATCTTGCTGGTTGCTGTTTGTTTTCTACTATTATTAGAGTGAAAAAATCATTTCTGACATACCGCTGTAATTTCAGCAAGCAGTTACTGCAGTCACTAGTGTTGAGTCAAACTAATATCTGCATCAATGCTGGCACCCGATTACAACTGAAATTGCGATACCATGGCGCAATTTCTAACCCGCATGCATGCTGCTTAGCGATTTATGCATGCGTGCCAATGTTGAGACAGTGTAACGTTACTGTGAAACAACAGGGCCAGTGGTCAAAAGAGCGAAACTAAACATGGTGAAATTATGTTTAGTCACTCTTCTGATTGCTGCTGGAACCAACAGCCCATTAATATCTGATTAACACCAACTGTAGTTTTATGTTACACCCGTGCTGTCTCGATCGCGTAGTCCCTCACCCGAGTACTAGGGGTAACTTAACTCGAGACAGGGTAAGTATGTGGGTTGTGTGTGAGTGAGTGTTGAGGGGGGATCTGGCAACCCGAGGGCTGTCAGATCCTCCAGCACAAGTCCACCTGTGTTGTGTCAAAGGCATAATGAAAAGGAAGTGTCTGCGTCGTGTGATTGGTTCGTGAGTAATGTTGTGAGTATTTATTCCCAGTCGATCCAGACAGACGTTGTGTGGACACCGTTTCTGTAGACCGTATAGTGACTGGGAAGCTGGGGTGGCTGAGGCATGAAGAGCGCAGGAGTCAGAAAAGACTCAGACGGCGAGAGATCCACGACTGCGCCGTGAGTGTAGTTTGTGCTAAAGGGAAAAGACTAATCGCTATTGTGTTTTGCAGACTGAAGCAGACTTGCCACGCGGAGCTAACAATACTGTGCCTGCCTAACCCTCGCTCATGCTGTGGTGGACTTCATGCACTCCACCACTCACTGAAAGAAAATAACTAGGACTTTGCCGCAGAGACACTTTCCAGAACGGAAGGACTTCTTGTTTGCATTTTGTGTTTGGTTGAACTTTATTAAACTATGCAGAAGCAATACGTCATTCCTGTCTGTGCGTCCTTCCCTACCCCAGTCTAACACTTTAAAAAGCTGAAAACCTTGCTATTCTTATCTGTCTTCTTTTAAATATCGACACTTCCATTGCACTTTCATTTACTGATCTACTTTTATTCACTTTCTATGCATTCTTTTTTTTCCTCTGTATTTTGTTTTATTCTATTTTAGTTTTTTATTCTACTCCTGTAAAGCACATTGATTGAGCTTTGTGTATGAGAACGCACTATATGAATAAGCTTGACTTGACTATATTCAAACTGCAAGCTAAATTGTAGCAGGTTCATTACATAAGATCGACTATGTTATGTTATAACCAGAAGCATTTAGCAATAAGAGTGCACTGTATTTACTGTGTGTATACACTAGATCATTTGTTTTTATGCTACTTTTTGTCTTTTCTGTTCCAATGCAGTAAATGATTCGTTTTTCTCAGCCGTGGTTCTAAAGGCACCCTGCCCTGCACATTTCAGCGATTTCCCAGGCCTTATTTCTGGCAGACTTTAACAATCTCATGAAGCTGCTTTAATAAGTAGCATGAGCCCTAATGTACCCTAATGTTACAGTTATTGCAAATCGATGAGTATGCAATGTTCTTCATAACAGCATTTTATATGCAGCGGTGCTTGAAAGTTCGTGAATCCATTATAATTTCTACATGTCCTACAACATCTAGAGATTTCCACAAGTCCCAAAACAATTCTAAAACAATGCGCAGTTTAATGTGCAAGCTTAGCAAGGAGTGAATAGTGAATAAATTAGCTGCATCAGGTGTGTTGGAAGTGAAAACACTCAAATGCGCAGGGCAGGGTACCTTCAGGATCAGGATCGAGGAACACTGTTTTAAAGCACCAATCCTAACCGTAACCTCACAAGCCACAAGACAATGCCAAAAATAGCTGAGAATTTTTTATATATGAAACAAAACACTGATTTCACCAAAACTTAAAAGTAGAGTGATTTCTAAATATCAGGATTTATAGGCATTTAATAGTTTGTTTTGGAAGGGATCTACTACAATGTATGTATTTGATGGAACTGCTGTTTAGTGTTTAACAGACTGCAAAACTGTGGTGCCGTTTAACATAATGGCTCCTGTTCAATCACACAAACGCATACACACACACACACACCACTTAGCCTGCTTAGAAAATGGCACATGAAAGCTTGATTATAGTCTTTCGCTCACACACAAACACACACACACACTGTTCTGACAGGAGAAGTTGGGAGACATAACACACTTTACCCCGACAATGGCAGTGAGTGAGTAAGAAAGAGAGAGAGAGTAAGAGAGAAACAGAGAAAAATACGAACAGAAAAGAGTAAAACATGAGAGACAGAGAAGAGGATTGGAGGATGAGGTCTTAACTGTGCGTCTAAAGGATGGCAGTCTTTGGTTTTCATAATTAATGAGTGGATTTAAGGTTAGCCATGTACAGATGTTGCCTTACTGTATTATATTAGAGTAATAATGGAAAGAAAACCACACACACTTTATGAGGAACCATAAAATATGTGCATTATTGTTATTATTGTTTATTGTAATACTGTAAATACATTTACTTTTGAATATGCCTTTAACTTTGTGTATTTTAAAACGATCACATGAAGTTCCGTGTTCCGAATATATACCATATTATTTCTACTTTTACTCAAATGAAACGCTTCCAGTCCCAAGCACTTCCAAAACATTTTGCTATTGTTATCCACTATGCTATTCACCTACATTAAAACTGAGAAATAAATACATTCATCAAACTCTTGAGCACAAAAATCTAAGACTTTTTACAACAGGAAACCAGAACAAACATAAAGAAAATCAAGAGAACTACAGACTAGGAACCCAACTCGTGGTACAAACGTTTACAAAGACTAACAAAAAAACTGCAAAAAAACAGGGCTACTTATCATTGCTGTGTAATGAAAACCTTTCTATCTCTGTATGTATTTTAATGACAATATATAAAAGCAATATAATAGGACACTGAAGCAAACAAACTAGACATGGAAGCAGACGCATCATGATGATATGCATGAGGTAGGAGAAGTCCAGGGCAAAGTGGAGCCATGGTGGAGATTCCATGACAACAGAAAGACCTGAGATTTAACTGACTTCTACATTCACTGACTACAGTGCTGTACAGAAACATGGAGCATATCCAGTACAATCTCATGAAGCACTGTGATATGTTGCATGCAAATGGTGTATTCTGTTATGGCAAACTGATGAATTTCATTGTTGTTCACTATGAAGCCTTTAGAAAGTTATACATTTCTGCATAAATATGACAGTTATGTTTCAGGCCATACTTGTGCTAAAATAAAGGGTTCACAAACTTTCAAGCACCACTATAGTACAGTAGATATTGATCTCTTTAACAATGTGGTGTCCGAGGTTCCAGTAAAGAGAAATCATGATTAGGAAATCATGGGACCATTCCAACTTATCTGTGCAAGGAAGTGACTGTGTGCAAGAGAGGTGGAATTTTCTACAGCCAAAAAGGAGCTGTCTCCCATTGACCAAGGAGTTTTAACCCACTGAATGAGAATTTTTTCCAGCCAGTTGAGGAGCTCCCTCAGTCTGAATGAGTAACTTTCTCTCACTGACAGAGAAGATTTCTCCAACTGGCTGAACAGCTTCCTCTTACGAAATGTAGAACTTTCTAGTGCTAGGAAATATTCGCCACTGGCCAAGGAGCTGTCTCGGGCCGACTGAGGAGCTTCTCACCTGCCAGCTGAAAAACCTTCCCTTCTTTTTCTTTTTAAAAGATAATTACACACCTGATGGGACACATGACATTTCTGCTGTATGGTGACCACTTTTCAGCATCAAATCATTTTAATAGTGATTCAGCAATGGCCTACATTTGACAGACCAGTGCACCTCTCTTAAGCATGGGTTCCTGCATAAGCAGATCCTCATGCTGTGCCAGCCTTTAACATTCCCATGGAGCAGAGCAAGCTGCTGCTTTCTCAATTATTCAGAGGTTTCCGAGGGTAGAGGGCGAAGCGTGTGCTGGTCTCTGAGCAGCATGCAGAAGGTCTGCCTGCAGTGCAGTGTCCGGATCCGTCTGGCACACTGGAACTCCGGCCTGGCGCGCTGGCCCTCTGTTTAAACACTCTTTCTGTTTAAGCTCACAACTTTCTGGAGCTCATCAACTTTTCAAACTTGGCCTCTGCCCCGGCCTCATCTCAACTCCTCTTTTCATTTTCCTCTGCTAGTCTTCCTCACCTCTCCCTTCCCCACTGCTCTCCTGACGTAACTCTCCCCTCTTCATTCATCTCACCTCACTTCACCTCTCCTGGATGCTACACTCATGCTTTGTGCCCAGACTCTTTCAGCTCTTCACTGTCCTTTTCCAGTAGCCTTTACCCTCCAGCTGTGGCCTCCTTTTCCATTCACCAACAACAAGCAAGGGGATAAAGCAGCATTCCTCTTTACTCATACTGGAAATAATAATCATGATTAAAATAATCACTACTCCATTTGGGTTGCATTTGTTGCTGTTTGATTGCAAAAGGCAACACTATGTGAAGCCAATTCAGCATTAAGGATTACACATAAGTTGGAATGTACAATAGGTAAGAGTGAAGTAAAAAAGTTGGCGATTGTAGGCACCCCAAGATCATATGGATGGTTGGTGAATGCATTTTGCCGACTGTGGAGTTTGGAGGAGGAGGAGGAATAATGTTCAGGAGCTGTTTACACAGGTTGGGTGCCTTTTTTTCAGTAATGAGAAATCTTAATACTACAGTATTAATCATCACATGCTGCTACTCTCTTTTATTCATTGCGCTTTCAGAATCACCTGCACTAATAGTTGTTATTTATTTATTTTATTTTATTTTATCTTATCTGATATTGTTATATGATATATATGATATTATATTTGCACTATTCTACTGTTCGGTTCTTTTAAATTGGTATTGTATATCTTTATTCCTCTTGTTCCTCTTGCTGCATTGAGAATGTTTATGACAAAAGAATTTCCCTCGGGATAAATAAAGTTCTTATCTTATCTTATCTCATCTTAATGCATTCTACTATGCCTTGCCAACATTGCAGCAACAATTTGAGCAAATATTTTCTGTTTTAGCAAAACACGATCCCCTTGTGCCTTGTGTGAAGCTCAAAAATGGTTAGCTAAATTTGTTGTGGAAGAACTTGACTGGCCTGCAGGGAATTCAACCCCACTGAACGCTGTTGAAATAAATTGAAATGCTGATTGCGAGCAACTTTAACATCAGTGCCAACCCCCTAATATTCTTGTGGCTGAAATGAATGCCCGCAGTCATGTACCAAAGTGTTGGCCAAGTAGTGAATCAGCCGTGTAGGTGTAGAACAAATTTGGCCTAATATTCCCATGAAAGCAAAAAGAGCAAAGAAGCAGTAATAATGAAAGGAATCAAGCAGATATACAGGCACTAATGAATCTGACTAAGCCATACTTTGAGCCTCAATTCTACAAGACCTGCTATAACACTACGATTCTGAACATTTTTCCTAACCTCTACCATACTTAAAGTATGCACAGGGCTCATTCCAGTACAACTCAGGGAGTTACAGTATCATTAAAATTCATGCAGCTCCAGATTCATTGCTGTGCATTAGCGGTGAGTCATCTCCATGTGAAACGCTACACTTCTGGGATTGCAGCCACAACACTTCAAAGAGTTTGAAATAGATGCTAGTCTGATGTCCTCAAGGGAACGGAGACTCCACCAACCCAGGAAACAGTGTGAGGATCAGAGTGAGTCATTAGCACGTGCTAACAGTGATAGCACAGGGCTTCTATAACAGATTCGGGCCTCCTGCTGAATCACAGGATGCCCTGATAGAGCCACTGTTTTGATCTAGTAGACGGTAGACAATTAAGTGTCTGATACAGCTGTGGAGTTGTCGATTGAAGTCCCAACTCTTCTTCCTCTCTGGCACGTTTTCTTTCTTTTTCTCCTTTCAACAAGTTCGACAAAGTCTACAGGCTGCAGTCATTCACTCCCACATTCTCCTAGAGCAGTGGTGAATGGGTTAAATGCAAAGAAATAAATTCACAGTCTTCACACAGTGTGCTGTGCTGTGGTGTGTTCATGCATAACTACAAGGGGCCACTTTACTTTCACTTGTGGACAGTTCTCTTCTCTCTGTTCTAAAGTTTCAGCTTCAAGCCTTTAGAAGACACTTTTTTCATCGCATTACTTAAAAAAAAAATTGAATTAGTATTAAATACAAGTGTCAAAAAGTAATATTTTCTCCAAAGCTGTAAAATCCATTTAAATACATTGTTTTTATGATGTCATAAAAAAACAACAACAAAAGAAACCCTACAGTTGAATGAAGCTGAATTCATCAGGCTTCACCATCTGTCCAGCAGACAAATGTTGGTTTAGCGAACACCAGCAGAATGCTAATTACCTGAATGCATTATACCACACTGTGAAGTTGGGAGGAGGAGGAATAATGTTCAGGGGCTGTTCATATCAGTTGGAACCCTTTATTTCCAATGAAGGGAAATGTTAATACTTCAGTATTTTGAGGCAGGTCAACAAAAACAGCTTGTTTAATTCTAAGAGATTAAGAGTTTGGAAAATGATTGTGGAAAAATAAATTATGGCTTGTTTTACTCCTACAAGCACAACAATGTCAGAAGTGGACCTGCCTTAAATGAACTCATTTTTGTCCAGGTTTAACAGACCACTGCTTTAAATCTTCCCCTCGGTTTGACCCTTCTCCACACCTGGACCTGGAAAGAAAGAACTCCCTTTGCTTCATCATTTGATGACCTGCTGCTCAGCCAATCCTTCTGTATTTCAAGTCTTCGTTCTGAATGCTCACAGCTTTTCAAAGACTAAGGTGCCCATAAGAGTGTGGAGCTGTGAAGTCTAGCACTCTTGTATCAGTTAATCCGCCTCTGGGCTGCGGACAGATTATATAATGCAGCGTGATTAGCGAGGGAATGGCTGTTCGTGTGGGGGCATTTGGATCATGTTTTTTTATTCTCTCCACAAAAACCTCCTTCAGGATTACAGAGTCATTAATATGCCAGAGGACATCACTGCTCTTTTCAAAGCAGCGCAGAAAAGAAAAGATCAAAATTCATTTCCTTTCCATAGAACTTGTGGTTTTGCCTCACAGAGATGCACAAAGCATGACTCAGATAAGAGGCAGTGGTAGAGGCAAATGAAACATGTAATAAACTGAAAGTAAAAGTCTGGCAGGTAACTGGCCAGAGACAAATAAAGACGAGTTAAATGCTACGCCTCTGCAGAAGCGTTACCAGAGGCCATGGTGCTGCAGTGCATGTATACAGTCACCAACCACTTTGGCTTTAAATATACAGCCGATGACGAGCAGCTTAATTTCAGCACCTGGATATTTCTATAGACGCTTTCTTGTTTGGATTGGAAGCGTTAAAAAGCAGCAGGTCAAACTAAGCCAAGTAAGAACCAAAACAGGTAAAAAAGTGAGAAGAGCATGTGCTCAGTTACATAAACTCACTTCCTTACGAGGATCCTTTTCAATCTTCCTCACCTTTTCCTGAAGCAACAAAATGCATGTGGTGCATGAATTACCATTAATGTTTTCCTTAGGTAATGGAAACGTACCCTTTTGGAAAATGGAAAATGGAACATTTCTGACCTCTAGACATTCATATGAGATGAAAGAACTAGGCCATCCATACTCTAAGAGGGTGATACCATTTTGAGGATTGTATTGATGCAGAAGGGAGAACAGACATCTGCTTTGTGTCTGATGAGGGTAAAGATCAAAGAAGCTCTATCAAGATCAACATTAGGGAGACATTGTGTGCAACTATATGTCAACACTAGAAAGTCACCTGTTATTCAAAATGCCTACATGCATACATGCACACAAAACCATCATTAACCACTATTAATTAGAAAGTAAGTGATTAATAAAGGAATGTCAGTGGAATGCTATACCAAAGAGTCTACAGACTTTCAACATTCTGCCCTACTACAGCTGCTCAAGTATAAGTGCTATTACTGTGAATTAGAAAATTCCAGAAGAAACAACACCTCAGTTGTGAAGTACCAGGCTACGTAAACTAAAGAGCACATCAGGGGCTAAAGCACATCCAAAGTGCCTGCCTTCTCATCACTACTATGTTCCAAACTGCCTGAGGAAGGAAACCAGCACAGTGACTGTGTGGGGGCTTCATAGATCGAGTTTTCATGGCCAAGCAGCTACACACAAGCCAGTTGGCTGGATTAAAGCCCACTGTGACTGGGCTCCAGAGAAGTAGCTCATAGCTACAAGACTTTACACATTAGCTTCACAGAAGCTACAAGAAGAATTTATAGTAGCTACTGAATAAGGAGATTTTATGTTTTTGATGTTTTATGCAAGAGGGCCAAAGTCTGGCAAGCACTGCTGGATCTTTACAAATCTGCAAGGAGAGAACGAGGCAGTTGTGTGAGGAGACAGATATTTTTACTGGGCGCTCTCACAAACTGTTACAGCCAGCAGGGAGAGTCTTCACAGTTAAATTATGTTACATAATGGCTGACTTGAACTATTGTCATGGTTCTGTCACATCTCTTTCTCTCCTTGTCTGTATCCCTGTTTCTCTCTCTCTCTCTCTCTCTCTCTCTCTCTCTCTCTCTCTCACTCTTTTAAATGTGATTTACCGTGACCCCTGTTGCACACCCTCTCTCTCACTCTCTCTCTCATTACTGTAGCACATGGAGCTCTATGCTATGATAGACAGTACCACTAAAATTCCCATCAATGCCCTCTTGCTCTGTTCTTTTCACTGCACTTGACAGATCAATCATCTTTCGCTGGAGAAGGAAATATGAGGAGTGGGAGCAGAACACTAGCTGAAGCTAAACTGCAGCCAGATGCTAACCTCACCAGGGCATAAGATATCCATCATCCCTCAGGAGGTACACTCATCTGTTAGTAACCAGAACCTGTCACAGATTCTTCGAACAGGCCAAGGATTGAAAAGATGAGGAAAAATGATCTTCACCTTGACATTTCAGTGGTTTGCCAGTGCTCAGAGATACTGAATTCACCAGAAAGTCAAGCTTGTTTCTGCCTGCTCTCCTTCCCTGACACATCAAAAGAGTCGTTTTGGTCTGAAATCTGCACTAAATAAAGTCTAGAAAAAGCCCTGGGTCTGGACTTATGGGCTAGGATATATTTTCTTCACTGAACACATGTGAGATATATGTATGATAACATAATGCTAGAAACTAGCTAATCTATGCATGTAGTAAGAAGTGAACAGAGCTGGTGGCCTAGTAGTTAGGGGGTTGCCCCTGAGATCAGAAGGTTGTGAATTCCAATCCCAGGACTCCTAGTGGCACCACTGAGGTACTCTTGAGCAAGGTACCATCCCCACACTCTGCTCCCCAGTCTCTGTGTTCCTGGCTGCCAGCTGTTTCACTTGGTGAATGGATTAAATGCAGAGTTTCGTGCTGTTCACACTGTGGTGTGCTCTGGTGTGTTCACGTATGACAAAATGGTCACTTCCCATCAGTGCACATTATTCCATGCAAAGCTTTTGATGATCATAGTAACACAAAGGGTAGGACCAATCCAACAAATCTGTGTTTAATGGAGAAAAGTATGTTATCATGTTCATTCAACCCTTAACTGACCTAAACAATGCTTCCACATGAGAGTGTGGAGCGTGAATCTCTAATGAGGCACAGCTGCGATTTTAATTACACTGTTCATTATTTAACTTTGTCTTACATTTTGATTGAGCAAATCAAATATTAATTAAATCTCATAACACAGTGCTTGTGAACCGGCAGCCTGAATCATGCTCTGCTCTTATTGGTGATAAAAAGTCCAGTTAATTTGAAATAATCACATTTAAATTGAAATCATAATACTGGTCACAAAAAGGACAGCTGGGTATTTCCCTTAAATTGTTCAGTCCTACTGTATCTACACAAAGTCCAGGTCCTGGAGAAAGTGGTATAGAGGGATGCTAATCAAAGAGTTTGCAGAATGAATAATGCAGTGGACTTAAATGTGAGTGTGCATGCCTGCAGCCAAATCTGATGGGACGTAACTTGACATTTGCCTATTTGCTGTCCCAGATTTTAATAATACTTTGCAAAGGTCTGTTTACATAAATCCTGCCTTATCTATCATAAATCAATTCTGGAGCACTCACACGCTTGTTTAACGAGATAAACGCAAGATACACTGTTTTGGACATTTTTGTTCACAAAATTATGAGTGATTTTCTTTGTACACTGAGGCTTATACCGTGCCCGAGTGCGTTTGACCACCAAAGCGCGGTTCGTTTGACTAGTGTGAGGGCTCCGCGGTTGGTTTAGCCGTCCCTGGCCCGCTTGGAAGAGGTGAGCCAGAGCACGGTTCAGTACGGCTGTGTCCAAAATCGCATACTTGCCTACTATATAGTATGTGAAAAGCAGTATGCGAGGCGAGTAGTATGTCCGAATTCGTAATATGGGAAAAACAGTAGGCGAGAAGTTCCCGGATGACCTACTGCTTCCGGCCGAATTCTGTAGTATGCATTGGATGG
>JBBPDB010000128.1:4751737-4766760 GCA_037974465.1 Brachypetersius altus
CAGGGAGAGACTGTCCCCTGTAGTTAGGGAATGGAAGTCGCTTTGGATAAAAGCGTCTGAAAAGTGCCGTAAATGTAAATGCACCATGAATTTACCACAATCAACATCGAATCTAAAATCTCATGTAGAGGTTCACTGATTGTATTGTAAAACGATTATAAAAAAGATCATCATTGCTTACATCTTAAGGACTGAATAAAGGAAACATATTGAACATTCTGTGGAATTTCTGTGATTTGAGATGTTTCTTGAGGTGTTTCTAAATGCTAAGCAGTGGCTTTAAGCTTCTATCACCTGTAAGCCACACAGCTGCTGTGTATAAAAAGGTATTCTTCCGACACCTGACAGGTCTTGCCTGTTAAAGTATATTAGGGGCAGGGCGACAACTGCGAACACTGAATTGCTGGTCAATTCACTGCTTTAAGGCCAGGATTTGGCAGGGGTGAATCTACAGTGAAAGAAACAGAGCACTTCATTCGCCATCCTTTTCTGACTTCAAGGCAGAGTCGGTGAGAGGTGCAGGGAAATTTAAGTGTACTCACCTCTCTCTCTCTCTGCTTCACATCAAACCATGAAGGATTTCTGTATAGTTGACAGCTACAGGTACCTGGGGTGTTTCCTGTATTTTCTGAGTGATGTGAACTTTCTTCAAACATGAGATTTTCCCTACAAAACTCATTTCAGTCCACCATGACCCTGAAGCCTCTGCAGATGGAACGGGGCGGATGTGGAGAATGCGGGAGCAATAGAGCCAGAGAGCCATTAGACATGGGCGAGAATTTATTCCCTGCAAATGCTCTCTCCCCCTTTTCCTCAGTAACCCCTGTCTTTTTGTTCCCACTTCATTCTCTTTTCAAGCTGAGGAGTGCTCCCACAATTGAAAAGAGAGCGTTAGCCCCTGCAGCCATGCTATTTTAAACAGAGACCAGTCTATTGAGACGCGGGCCCTCCAGACAGCTCTCCATTTCAGGGCACCGTTGCCACTCCGATGCCTGCTCTTCGACACAGGGACTGTTTTTCTCTCTCTGCCTGACTGGATTTCTCACAGAGCATTGAAACTAGTCCATCAGAGACTGGGCCTACAGGAAATCACTCTCAATTCTGGACGGGAGGCAATTATTCAATGAGACAAAGGGCCACGTGCCACCTCGTCTTACCAATCGATCACACACCTTCATGGCAGGATATTGAATGTCCTGTTATGCATGTGTGTGTGTGTGTGTGTGTGTGTGTGTGTGTACGCATGTGTGTGGGTGAGCCCAGACTTCTCTCAGCCTGAAGTGATCAATATACTGACCCTGCAGCACAGCCTGTACACACATACACACACAGGCTTCAGGCTGGGTGACTAATTGTATTCCATACATTTCTCTGCTAGCCCCTGCACAGTGGGCCCTATCACCAGAGGGAAATTTAATTAGCGATTAGCCGCTGGCTATGCAATTTGATTAAAGTCACACACACACGGGGAAAGGGCTCCTGGTCCACTTTCTCAGCTTCCTATTGGACATTTGCGTGCAGTGTCCATGGAGATCTTGGTCAGGGTGGAGCTGACTGAGCAGGTCACTGACCACTTGTGTATTCAGAGTGCAGAGAGAGAGACGAGAGGTGGCAGGGCATGAAGGTCAAACAAATATGGATTACTAATAGAGAAAATGCATCAACCTGAGGCTGAACCAAATTTGCAATCAATTACATTCAAACCTCATGGCCTGTGGCTGCTTTCATAAACCATATTAAAGGAATGGTTTGGCAAAAATCTGATTTATATCATTCTCCACTGATCCTTAATGTAGTCCATCAGCCAAGACATAGTTGGGTTCCAGATTTTGCTTCTTTAGTTACAACTAGAGCTAATGTTGCTAACAAAGGAGTCAACAGTCACCCAAATATTTAATTACATCCCAGAAACCTTTCTCAACCTGCTTAAACCACATTCAGCTTTTCATTACGGTGCTGCACGAGGTGTGGACACAGTATGAATTACTGTCAAAACAGTAGCTGTGCTGTACAGGCTAACACAATAGAGATAAACAATAGAATATGTTTTCATAATCCACCTCAGAGTTCTGATCTGGAAACAGTTTTCTGGGACAAGGATTTTCATAAATATGAGAAATCAAATATTACAGATTGCAAATTTGTATACATCCCACTTAACTGTTTTTTCTACAGAGAATTACACAGCTGACCTAAAGAAAAGCGGAAATGTATGACCTAAACGTCCTTAGATCATTTCTGGAGCTTCCAGAGTCAAAGGCCCTTACTCTTGATGCACGCACTAATTTTGCTGT
This sequence comes from Brachypetersius altus, assembly GCA_037974465.1. Taxonomy (NCBI): domain Eukaryota; kingdom Metazoa; phylum Chordata; class Actinopteri; order Characiformes; family Alestidae; genus Brachypetersius; species Brachypetersius altus. The sequence goes on from JBBPDB010000128.1 coordinate 4,754,032, forward strand.
CAGTTTATTTGCTTTGTAAATAGTTCTTCAAATCCCTTTAAAGCACACTGAACTGGGGCTGTAATTTGAAAATCTGGGATTCAAATGTGTTGAATCATTTCCATACTAATCATAACTGATTCTCAAGGTCACTGGCACACAAAAAAACCTTCTGCAGATGCATTTTCTGGACTTTTCATTCCATAGTCACAGCGAGAGCCAGTGGAACACAATTTATCATGCACTGATATCAACAATCTCACAGTTACACATTTCAACATTTAAACCAAAATAGGCCCTCTGGTGGACCAGCAGGAGATCAAATATGATGTTTACTTTCCCACTTCCACAGAGCTCAGAATCTGTGAAAATATGACACAACTGAAAGGCAAACCTCTTTGATGGCCAGGCTTTGCCCAGCTGCAATACATCAGAACGGCACTCAGGAGCACTTTGATGTAATTATGCTCAGCATGTCCGTTAAGAGACATCAGCGTGAATACCACGTTGAAATACAAGGTTCTTGTTAAACATTCAACTCTAGTTTTAAAAAGTCTCTTGTTTTAATTAAATCCATTTAAATTTTATTACACATTTCATTACAAATCACACGGCTCCATTCTACCCGTTAGTCTTTATGCACAGTCATTTCTGAATGAACTGCAGGGATCTGTAATTGAGTATCAGAAGATGCCAGCTGAAGGTCAGGTGATGTTGCGTGTTTGGGGAAGTGACGGATTAGTGATTAGCTGTTGGGTGTAAGTAAACCTGCAGCTTTGGGAAGAACATATAAGGTGAGAACCTGATGTGCCCTGTGGTATTAGAGACCCATCTCAGGGTTTGTACTACAACCTCATCCAGTGACAGAACACTTAACAAAGGCTGGGAACTGGAAAATATGGAAAGCTTTCATTTAGGTTTTTATTATTTAAAGGCCTGATGTATGTAAATGATGTTAAAGCTTCAAAATGTATGTTCACTCTCACCCCTACACTGCAAAAAACAGCTTTTTTCAGAGATACTGACATTCAGAGGTGATTTTTTTAAGTCTTGTGCTGTCTTTTGAATGTGATGCAACAAAACCAGTCTATTTATTTCTACAGGATAAACAGAGTTTAGAAAATTCGGAGCTGTGATTGGTCAATCTGTGGGTTAGAGGCTCATTTGCATGTAGTAGCCTTAAGCAATACTGTCACGGCTCGGCCAGTGGCTGGTAGGGGCCACTGTTTTGATTTAGTTTTGGGGCTTTTATTTTGATATTTTGTGCATGTTTTGTTTCTCATTTCACGTTTTCAGCTGTCCTGTGTTTAGTTAAAGTGATCATGTTCGGTGATTGGTTTTCTGTCTGTGTCTGTTCAGTATTTAAGTTCTGTTCTTGTGGGCCGTGGTTATCGGTCCATCGTCCCACATATCTCATGTCTGTTTGTGATTTATCGGTCATCGCGCCAGGTTTTTGTTCCTGTGGTGTTTGTAAATAAAGAGAGGACAATCATGGATGCCTGCCTGTCTTCCATAGGGTAAATCACACAAACAGTAATATATTTGCAGTGAAGTCCTGTAAACATTAAGAAAATACAATAATTTACTGATAAGAAATAGTACGATAATGTGCAGTACAGTTGATTTACAGTTCCTGGTCTTTGTGCTACCATTTACTTATTTAAAAATGTTTTTTGCAAAACAGAGAGTAAACAATAACACTACAAAAGCAGTAAGTTATAAATAAGGAGCCCAGTACAGTATAAGGCACAGGATAGTTGGGCACTAATCAATTGTCCTTTGCATTCATACATTTGGCAGATGCTGTTATTCAAAGCGATGTAAAATTTTATACTTTTTTTATTCAGAGGTCATTTATAACATGAGTCTTGCACAAGGAATTACTGAGTCTTGAATTCCACTGTGTTATTGTAACTCAGCCCAACAAAATCCACATCATTGTTGTCTATCAACCACCCAAGGCAGTGGGAACCTTCACTGAAGGACTGGAAATCCTCAGCTCATTTCCAGATGATGATTCTCCACTCATTCTTCTTGGTAACTTTAACCTCCCAAGTGACAAGCTCTATACCTGCGATATCCTGGAGCTTCTCCTGTCTTTATTTTTGTACCTCGACAAGTTTCCTCCAACCCATAACATGAATAGTGTCTTTGACCCTTTCTTCATCAGAGCCAATGTTTTGACTACCTCTCTTCATCTGTCCAGCCATCAGCTTTAGTCATTCATATTCTCTTTCCAGAGCCCACTGTTGTCTCTTCAACTGCTCACCACAATCTTCTCCACCTGTTCTTTCCTCCGCCATCCTGTCATACTTGACTCCACCCGGAACGTCTCCCCCATATCCTTCAACTGTAGAAATGACTCCCCTCTCTCCCCTCTCCACTCCCATTCAACCAACTTCGTTCACTATCTTCTCAGGAGACACACAGTTTACATCCATCACCTTCTTCACCAAGAGATTTGACCATATTCATCTTCTCCCCTGTAGTCTGTAGTGCTCATTTAACAAATGGCTCCACAGAAACCTTCAAATCAGCTGTAGCCACACCAATCTTAATAAACCTCACGCTCAACATCACTGGTGTGAACAACTACAGACCTATATCTCTTCTCTCCTTTCTCTCCAAGGGTCTGGAGCATGGGACATTTAACAAACTCACCCTATTTCTATCTCAAAGTGGACATTCTACAGAAACTGCACTTAGAAGCTGTTACTGAGGGCCTTTGTGCATCCAAAAGAGTCTTCAGTTCTATTTCCTCTAGTTCTTTCTGCAGATTTTGATACTGCCAGTCATCAGATCCTCCTGGGTTCTCCCACCAAACTCAGAATCTCTGGCTCCACATGGTAATGGATTGGGTCTTACTTTGAGGGTTGCAGTTATAAAGTGCCATGGAAGCGCCATGAAGTGTCTGCGCCATGAAGACTTATCATGGGTTTCAGGCCTCAGTGATTTGCCACATTCTCTTTTCCTTCTTTTCCTGCTCTCCTGGTGATATTATATCTTCAGATGTTTTTTATACTACTGTTATGCTGATAACAATCAGCCCATCTCTGCATGTCCGAATTAGATTTCCTCCTGGATGACAGTTCATCACATTAAGCCAAATCCCAGTAAAACAGAGCCCCTGTACATCCCAGGTGATGCACCACCCAGACTTGACCTTGTCATCACTTGGGAATGCTGTCATCACTCCCACACCAGAAGAAAAAATTATTGGTTAAAGAATTAGATAAAGAATCAGTGATCTCTCCCGAATGTGCAGCTACTTTTATAACATCAGGAGAATTTGTCCTTTAATACTATATAGACAAGTGAAAGAACAAAACCGGCAACTCTGTAGTTTAAGTCAAAAAGAAAACCAGTAAAGAAAAATGGAACCAAACATTTAATTAACTCATATGTAAATAAATCACAGTGTAAGATGTATGTTGGTGAAAATGAGTTCTGAGCTCTTATTTGAAGCTGGCAAGGCTGCTGTGTTTTTTTTAAGTGAGAAGGTAAAGAGTTTCAGATCAAAAACACTCAATGAGGGAGTGAAGTCCATAAACATGCCACATGGAGGTTATTAGACTATCTTGATAAACTTGAAAGTACCAAAAACTGTTTTTGGATAGTAGGCCGTGAGAATAGTACAAATAAGCTTTTTTTTTTAAAGCTGCATTGACTTGTAATCAGAAGAGGTTAATTTTAAACATATTTAGTATTGCATTATTTTAAATGATGATGTTAAGATAAAGGGAAAAAGTTGGGGGCATGGGGGGGTGCCCTGCTGCCACTGTGAATATCTGGACCATCTTCTTGGTGGTCCATACCGGTCACCAGTAAAGCGTTTTTACAAGCCTTGACTTCTGGAGGTGGTTCCAGTATCACCCTTCTGTCCCATAAAACACTGAGGGGATGGAAATGATGAAGTGCTGAGGAGTGAAGTTATCTCCCACAGGCCAGAGACCACCTCATCCCCACACTTGGCACTTTCCCATGAAGTGAGCGAATACTGCAGAGCTGTATGCACTCAACATACACACCGGCCTCCTGGTCCGCAATGTATGGGTGGCCACCTGCTCAAGATGTCAAAGCTCTATTTTCCCTTCTGTACTCTCACATCACATTGAATTCAAAGTCCAAGAGCCTGGACCACACTAAAAATCTTTCTAGGTTACTTTTCAAAGTGAAGGAAATTTGTTAAATTGACTATGTTAAGAGTACTTTTGTCTTACAGCTTGTAGCATTTATTTAAATGACTCTCAGTTGCATTTTATCTGCTCATCAGAGACTTTTACACAAACTGGTGGAGTGCACACCCACCCAGATAGTAATGCAGAACATAGCAATGAAAAACTGCATTAAATTACAAAACACTGCAAATTAGATACATTTTACCAAGTCTTTTGTACCCCACTGTATATTACACCAACATTCATCTTTCAGTCTCCTTTCAGTCTCCTCTGGCCAGCAGTGTTGGTGTAATTTCACTCATGTGGAAATGGTGAACACATTTAATTCACATCAATTCAGGTCTCCATTTTTTTCCTTCAGAAGCCGACAATAAACTTCATAATAACATCCTTTCATAATAAAATCAAAAAATATTTTTTCTTTTTTCTGAAATTCTTTTACATTGAGAAGAATTGCCTCTAGGCCATGAAACATATATTTAGGATCGCGCCTCTTTCAGAGAAGAACTATGCAGTCTTATATTTTCTTTAAGTGGGGGGTCTTAGTCACAGACATGTCATCAACTTAATAGCTAACAGGACGAGGAAGAGAACCCATTTTTACAGGGCTAGGGTTTCAGACAAAAGCAATCACCTCGCGAGTTCAGACGAACCGTCTCTTCAGTTCATTGAAGGTAAAGAGCCAGTGTACATAAATACTTCTCCAGTGGAGATAGCATCTTCCTTAGCTGCTATGCCAGAAAGGAGAACTCTCCCACAATCAAAGCAAAGATGCCCTGAAAAACATCCCACTCCCTTTATGAGTGACGGCCATCTGCTGCTTTCCTCCCCACTTCTCTTAAACAGGAGGGGAATTTTTTTTCTCTTTTTTTCCTTCTTAACCAGCGGTGAAATGTTGAGGAAAAACAAATGAAAAGATAGCTCTTTGAAAAGTGATCCCAATCTCAGTGGCCTTCCCCCCTCCTCCTTTCACTTGTGCGGGCTTGATGAAAGACTATCCCTCTCTCCATCGCACGCAATTCTCCCAAACCTGTCTGGACGTTCGAAGGGGGGGAGGGGGAAAAGGGTCAGAGAGCAGAAAATGAAAGAGGGTCCCACAGAGAGTATGGACCGAGTGAAGACAGGTTAGAGAGAGAGAGAGAGAGAGAGAGAGAGAGAGAGAGAGAAATAGAGGGGGGGTAGAGAGAGCGAGAGAGAGGGAGAGAGAGAGAGAGACACACACACACAGAGAGAGAAAGAAAGTGAGGGGGGTATCTGTGAAAGAGTAAGAAAGAGAGGAGGTAAAGAATGAGAGAGAACAAAAAAAGGAAGAGAGATTGAGTTAGAGAGAGTAAGAAAGAGAAAGGAGGGACAGTGTGAGTGAGTGAGAGAGAAGGAGGAGGGTGTGTGTGTGTGTGTGTGTGTGTGTGAGAGAAAGAGAGAGAGATAAAAAAAAGAGAGAGAGAGAGATAGAGAAGGTTGAGCTATGTGACTGGAAAGAAACCTATTACAGTAACACAAACTATAGCAATTGAACTGAATATAAAAGTGAGAGAGGACTTTTTAAACCTGAGGCTATCTCGATAAAAACTGAATATGTACATAAATAGTTGGCATTTGCTAATCATACATTTATTGCCACACCACTAGTGTCTTATTACAGTACAAACAGTGTAACATACAATAGTGTATATTATATTTATAAAACATAATCAAATACAATATAGGGTTCTTCAGCATTAATTTCCTGCATTCCATCTAAAAGTAGTGGGTCTTTGAAGGGTTGCGTCAAATGTCTGCTTGTCCTTTTGGCAGCCTCACCCACAATGAATTCTCGATCAATTTCTCTTCCTCAGCTGCTGTTCAATCAGAAACTATTATAAAAATATCTAACAGCCTAATAAAAGCCTAATAACAGAATTAAAGCCATAATCAGTTTTTGGACGGTGTTGGGAATTGTTGGACTCACTTTATCACAAATCAACCAGCTGAATCAAGATAAAGTCTTTAGAAGTTCTCAGGTGACTGATTTTCACTGAGCACATTTTCACAATGAACAGAAAACGATTCCCTGGTCAGAGAGACATAAGAAAAAAGATTACAAGGTCAACACGTTGGAAACAATAGTTGTGTTTATGATTTGAATATGGCCATATTCATATTTTTTTAGAACAAATGATCAGTAAAACATTGATGCCATAAAGTTATCAGTAAATTAAGTGATAGAGTCTCTTATAGAGTCTTTTTTGAAATTCACAATGCCTCTGCAACCTCAGAGCCTATGGAAAATCCACAGTAGAGAATTAAGTTAGACAGAATACAGGAGTGAGAGACTGATTAAGACGTGGTGGTCTGTTCCAGTTCTGGCTGAACTTTGCTGATTTACTCTGCTTTCTATCAGAATGTCGAGTGATGAAACGTGGAGGGCAGTTTCTACGGGCTGCACCTGCAAGCCCAGTTCTGCCCCTTTAAGTTTCAGAGATTTTCTCAGTGGTTAAATGTTAAAGCATTTTAGATGTGACAACATCAAAGCCAGTAATGAATGCCTCCCTCCTCTCCAAACAGGCATCAATCATAAAGTAATGATACGCTTCCTTGTGTGCCGAGCAGCAGAGATTAACACGCTGCCTTGCATTCCTTACGCCTGACTTCAGCCTGCCTCGGCCCTCACCTACCAAAATATGAACGTGGAGCTCACTGAGGGACTGCTATGGACTCGCGCTTTGGTTCTTGAGGTTAACACAAGGCTCTGGGAAGGGAAATTCCGCAGCCGGTGTGGAGATGGACCTCCAGAGACATGAGGTCGACCCTGACCTTTGAGTGAGGTCTGCTGACTGGGGCTGGAAGGGCCTTCACAGCTTTCTGCCCCTAATCAGAGGGGTCATCACACACTGTAAAAAATCTGATGTGTTTAACCTTTGATAAAAATGAAGGCAAAACTTTGTGTGGATCACTCTGTGATGATTTAACTCTTAGAGTTCCAAACCCCATCTTAACATGGAGCAGGATGTTGGTTTGCATTAAATGCAGTTAAGTTCAGTTCAAGTGTCTTCACCAACACTATAATAATTAGATGAGGGGCTTTTGTGTATAAGATACGGTGCTTTAGTGTCTTATATAAAAACCTGTGTGTCAAAACCCTGAAAAATAAATAGAACATGCCACAAAATATTATTTGAGCAATTACATCAGCAAAAATGAATCATGTTGCTGAGAAATCTTGTTTGGAAAACTGCAGTATGGACCTGGTAAGTGTTCCTCGCCGCTAGGTAATGTGAGGGAAAAGCACAGTGTGCTGCCAAAAAATGTAATGACAAGAAACAAGAGCCAATACTGAGTGCACTTTCCCAAGAATTAATACATGCAAAAGCGTATGAAGACAATTGTAAAATGGTTTGAAAAATTGACTTTTTTCAACAAACGAAATATTTAAATCGTTATTATTTAGCGAGCAAGGTAAAGTCATGCAGCTAAGTATCCAAAATCTTGACCAATGCACCTTTATGACTGCAGACAAACCAAATGTTAAATGATTTGCACCTATCATTTTTGCCTGTTGGGCTTTGAAGATGCATTATATGGACAAAAACCACCAGAGACTTTAATGACATTGCATTCAAATACATAGCCTTCAGTATGGAAGCTATAACAGCTTCCACTCTTCTTGGAAGGCTTTCACAAGATTTTGGAGTTTTCTTCATTTAAGAGGTCAGGCACTGATGTTGGTTGAGAAGGTCTGGCTCACAATATCCGTTCTAGTTCATCCTAAAGGTGTTGGATGGGGTTGAGGTCAGGGTCATGTTTGGACCAGGCAAGTTCCTCTACACTGAAACTCATCCAACCATGTTTTTATGGAGCTTGCTTTGTTCACTGGGACACAGTCATGCTGGAACAGAAAAGGCTCTTCCCCAAAATGTGTCCACAAATTTGGAGATCAATTTCTCATCTTTCCAGTGAAAGATTGAAGTACGCATAGCCCAAACCCTGAAAAACAGGTGTGTCCCAATAATTTTGTCCATATAGTGTACATATAAAGATATATTTAAAAACATATGTTTCTAACTATATTTACATAAATTACCATCCCACAAAATCTTCCAAAAACACATCCTTCTGTAAGCACTCTCGAGACGAGATTGATTAGAAAATCATCCTACGTTGGTTTATTATCATGCCATTATCACAGTACTATTGCTGAGCCTTTTATCACTTAGACATATTTAATGCACCTCAACAAAAGCATTAAAGCATTAAAAAGCATTGTCTGATCTTCATAGTTCAGGAAGCAAGACAATGAGGTTGACAGAGAATGAACAAATTTGTGACATGAAACTATTAGAATCCATACCAGAATTGGCTCCAATATTCAAGTAATTTATGAGGAGTTTTGGAGAGGAAGAGGAAAAGGTCATTAGCTATCAAAGAAATCTCAGTTGTACCAGAAGTGCTAATTAATTAGCAGGCATGTTTATAATGTTTTTGAAGGTTTACATTGTAATGGCTGCCTGCGTCTGTGACCTATTGACACTTTTGTTTGTCTAATACCTCAGTGCAAACTGACTGAGTGGGTGTGCGGCCTCTTGTGACCCCTTTCTGACCAGTTTTAACATGGTGCGGACAAAAGCGGGGTCACGGAGTGCTCCGGGCGCTAGTTTTGGTGATTTTTTGCAGCGTGGAGAGTAGTAGAGAGGTCAGGGGTTAATGTGAATCCCACTGACCCACATAAACACTCTCGTTCATTCATGCCTACTCCCTCATAACTGAGCCATGACTCACGGCACTTGAACGAGAGAGAGAGAGAGAGAGAACACACAAGGAGTAGGAGATGTGAGAGAGCACAAAAAAGTGAGAGAGAGAGATGGGAAGAGAGCACAAAATAGATGAGAGAGAGAGAGAGAGAGAGAGAGAGAGAGAGAGAGAGAGAGAGAGAGAGAGAGAGAGAGAGAGAAATGTTTTTCACCTGTAGGCTGCAGTTGGATATTAAAGAAGGCATCTCGGGCGAGTTAAGATGAGCAATTATCCTTTTCATCACTCTAAATGGAGCTGTAATCTCCGTCACCACCCCCACTGATAATTGGCTCCAAAACAACATTTCGGCTTAATGGCTAAATGCACATCAGTCAGAAAGTCAGAGCAACAGAATGCACTTAAAAATGCTGCAGTAGATTCATAAAACACTTTGAGGCTGGACTTTGAATTAATGGTCTCCAGAATTGTTGGCATCCTTGATAAAAATGAGCAAAAATGGTTCTAAAATATCTTCTTCTGTCAACTTAAACTTTCACTGAGTTATAAGAGACAAATCTAACTCTGCAATCCGGTGAAATTATGCGAAGAAAAGTGATTCCATTTTTGTCTGAAAATTGTAGCCTGTCTGCAGTCTTGTAGTCTGGGTGGTGCCTCTGTGCCGCGAGTCAGCAACCAGACAGGGTGCTCCTTGTTATGTTCTGCTGCTGCTGGGCTGCTCCCAGGGTGGCACAGTTAGGCTTTAAAATGTTCATCATTAAATCTAGCTTAACAAAACGTGACCTTTTTCTTTGGTAACTGTAAAGCCCAGGCTTCACATACTACCAGATATACTGATCAGCCATTAAAACCACCTGCCTAATCTTGAATACGCCTCCTCAGGTCAACATAACAGCTCTGACTCACCAAGGCAAGAACTCCACAAGACCTCTGAATGTGTCCTGTGGTGTATGTCACTAAGACATTAACAGTAAATCCTTTGTGATGTGGGGTCTCCATAGATCAGACTAGCTTGTCCAGCACATCCTAACAGATGCTTGATCAGATTGTCATGTGCCTCAAACCATTCCTGAACAATATTTGCAATGTGGCAGGAATCATTTTCCCACTGAAAGAGGCCACTGCTGTTGGGAATACAGCTGCCATGAAGAGGTGGGCTTGGTTTGCTAGTTAGGTAGGTAGTGTAGGGGGTGGTGGTCTAGTGGGTAGGATACTTGCCTCTGGACTAAGAGATCATGGGTTCGAATCCTACCTTCAGCTCACCAAGGAATGTGTGTGCTGGGTTCCTGAGCAAGACCTTTAACCCCAAGATGCTCTAGGAAGAATGCCCCCTGTAGTTAAGGACTGGATAAAAGTGTCAGCTAATTGCCATAAATGTAAATGGTATGTGTCAAAGCAGCATGAATGCCAGGTCTCAAGGTTTCTCAGCAGAACACTCTCCAGAATATCTTTCCTTCTTTCTGTATTGCATCCTGGTGCCACCTCACCTCCAGGCAAGCGAAGTATTTGGGGCTCTTTCGGTAGTGGACAATTTGTGTTACACTAGCTCTTCTGTGGCATCAGACTACACATTCCTTGGGCCTCATACCTTGGACCCCATTCCTCAAAGTAGTACTGCATACTACGAAGACCCCACAAGACCTGCCATTTTGGAAATGCTCTAACCAAATCGTCTTGCCATCAAAATACAGCCCCTGTCAAAGTCACTCAGATCCTTACGCTTTCCCATTTTTCCTGTTTCCAACACATCGACTTTAATAATCTATTTTTCACTTGCTTGACAGATCCCCCTGTAATGAGGTAATCAGTGTTATTTGTTTCACCTGTGGTTTGTTGTGGCAGATTAGTTCATGACAGAGCTATGCAAAAGTTGTCTGATGGCCAAATGGGACGTTTTCTTGCTCTACAGATCTCGTACCAATTCTGTGAACAGATAATTCAGATGCTTTTGAAATGGGAGCGATGAGAGACAATTATTAAGACTTAGGCTTAGTCCTCAGGAGAATAAAACACAGACCTTCCCTTCCCTGTAGGAGGAATGAAGTTACTAGACTTTTTAAATTATCGGTTTGAAAAGACTTTATTGATTATAAGTACATACATTCGTATATTGTTTGATCATTTTCAGGTACATAAGAGTGTTTGTAATTAACTTTGTACCTTTTTCTCATGCCAGTCACCATTACAGCCTTTAAGTCCACATCTCTGGTGGGGGAAATTGGAGTAACTAGGAATTTAGGAATCATATAGAAAGGCATGTTGGAAGAGTTCCTTTGGCTTAAGAGAAACAAGATCTATTGTGTTAAAGGTGGGAACTTTCAGTAGGGATTTTCATAAGGTGAAGAATATCCCAGTGAAATAGAATCTGTTTACATTGTGCATTGTATCTTATTAGGGTAAGACACTTTGTAATCTCTCCATGGTAGGAACTGTAGGAACTCACAGACAGAACACATTCTTTACACAAACATCTTGGCAAGTGAAGCTATCTTGAAAGTAGTCAATTAATCTAACGTTTCTATTCAGAGATAAAAATGTCCTTCCTAGCACTTTGCACACGCAATTAATCAGACTGATTCTAGACAAGCTTACTCAAGTGAGCTTATCATAGTTTAGCCTATTGGCAGGTCATTTTGATTCCAAAAAGAATTCATTTATTAGATATTAGCCACCATTTGAGTAAGATAATGACCACTTTTTGATAAGATGCTAAGCCATACTTTCAAGGACGCCTTTTTTAGAAACCTCATAGCATGCACAGTGAATGTTGTTACCACTTATAATTCATGTGCCATTCTCTTTTCCCTCTAGTCTTACACAAATGCTCAGTCACCAACGTCACGGTGACACCAATTCCAGCAGCGCCAGTCTCACCCACACTGTAACAGCACAATGTCAGGATCACTGCTTTGTTTTGAACAATGAACCTCCAATACATTCTGCTCATTGGTTTCTATTGTCCGAAATTGACCAGCGATCAATAGGGTAGAGGGTGACTGATCAACTGTGAATGGCCACACATGTGATCCGATCTGTAATACAAGCCTATAGGCCTATAAGGTAGGAGGAAATCACAAGTGGGCCGTGTGTAGAAGTACACAGTAGCCGTTTCTGACAAGTGGTTACTGGGTGTAATTTTGAATCTAAAGGCCAGCACCTGCCCCAAACACAGGCTTCTTCTCAGATACTTTCATAATTCACAGTGATGTTAAGCCACTTTCTGTGATGTTATGTAACAACATTACCTTTGGCTTGATGAGTAGTTTCCAAGATATCCTGTTGTTAATTAAGATCTTACATAACACGATGCATTGTTTACTAATTGAATTTTACAGGCTTGCATCATAACAGCTGGAGCCAGTAATGGTTTCATTAAGAGGGCCTGTTTGAATATGCTGCTGTTAGGCTGCTTTAAGGGCCTTAGCTCATTTCTCTCCAGCTTAAGTATCAAGCATGTGTAAAAAGATCAGTGTTCCTCTACTGGCTGTCCGCTGTCAAACGAAAAAATGGTCACAGATGAATACTGAACAATATCAGACAACACACTGATTCTGGAAATTAATCTCTTTGTGTAAGTTTCATGTGTATAGAGTAACCCCCCATGAATTCACAGAAACCCTGCAAATTTGGAGAAATCACAGATATCCTCCACATTTGTTTTGCTTTTTTTGTGGCAATATATAATTTTTCATACATTTGAGTTCTAAATTATTAAGAAAATATAAGAAGAGAGAATGCAATGCAGAATGAAACCCCATGAATTTAAGGGGTTATATATATATATGTGTGTGTGTGTGTGTGTGTGTGTGTGTGTGTGTGTGTGTGTGTGTGTGTGTGTGTGTGTGTG
>JBBPDB010000128.1:4776984-4789717 GCA_037974465.1 Brachypetersius altus
AAAATATCAAGGTGAAAGTCATCATAGCTTGCGTAGTACAGACCCAGCTCCCAACCCAACTTTGTGAATAGATTAATGGCGATATTTTTTTTATCGCCCGATAAGAGTCTCACGTTAATGCAGCACGTTAACGCCGATAACGGCCCACCACTATAATAAACGTAAATGTAATGTGTACTCGCAGCTTTATTAACAGCATTTTCATACAAGTGTTTTTTTTCTCTTTCTGTGCAGCCTGCAGACCGGTACCACCTGACCCACGGCCCTGTACCGGTCCGTGGCCCGCGGGTTGGGGGCCACTGCCCTATGCAACTAAGAACTAAGACTTCAGCAGTAAGTGTTTCTGCCTGTAAATAGTCTGTATTAAGACTAATTATAACCACCAAACCATAAATAAAGTGAGTTTGTTTATATCTTGCATTTGTCCCAACAGCAGCATACTTGATTTAAAACATGCATTAATTATTATATTCATTCATTAATTCATAAATCATACTCCCAGACTGGATGCACCACTGTGTGGTACAAGAGGAGAATAGTAAAGATCAGAACTGAATGACATAAAACACAAAACCATGTTATCGCACCAGTACAACTGCATTAGACAAATAAAGGCACTTTCTTGCACTGTTTATAAGAGGTTTGTTTGTATCACTAACCTCACAGTTTGTGGCAAATGAGACACAACAAGATCAGCTGTCAATCATTCTGTTGGAAGCCTACGGGTTGATTTGTCGTAATGCCTCTCGAGCTCTCCGTAAATGACCAGGCATGCTCCGCTCACATTATTTTAAACGACACAGCCACAGCTAGCCTACAACGATTAGAGAGGTAATTCCATGGCACTGCTGGCCGCCTGAAAGACGTTTCTCAGTCCCAAACAGGCTTTCAGAAACCACAGAGCAAATGAAGTCTGCCCCTTCAAGCCAATCAGAGAGCAATGAAACAGAAACCTGAGGCGGCTGATCCAGTGAGATATCTTACTCAAACAACATCAGCCACAGTAAAGCTGGGGCACAGCAGCCTCAGAGGCCCATTGGATCTACACGGCCATGAGCCCACCTAATCCAGTGATACTATAGCACTCAGTGTGTGTTTAAAGCTTAGTTGTGAGCAACAGAATAGGCAGACAATTTTGTGTGTGTGTGGGGGCTTATCGTCTATCTGTCTGTCTGTCTGTCTATCGGTCTATCTATCTATCCATATATATAAATGTCTCCATATATATCTATATTTATACACATGGTGTCAATTATGCTGGACTGCTGGACAGCGCTACATTTCATAAATACCTGGAGTTGCCATAGGACCCAATTCATAATAACAGTAAAGAGCAATGATGTGCCCTTACTTCAGGTTTCCATGGCAACTTCTTGTGCTTCTGAGAGAGAAACTTCCGAATCTCGGACTGATCTCTGCCATTAGTGCCATCAGCGTGAAACTCATCCTCCTGAGAGAGAGAGAGAGAGAGAGAGAGAGAGAGAGAGAGAGAAAATCAAACACAAATATACGTGATCACGTATTAACAGATGAAAACTGCAGCTACAATTCAGAGCCTTTTTGATCATGATGAAGTGTTTCTACGTTAAAAAAGCTCTTGTGTTGGTCATATTATAAAAGTTGATAGCTTTCTTTTCTCTGTGGTATCTAGGTAGACATAACTAAGGCTTTCCGTGAGTGAGGCCTTTAGGCACTGCATTGAAGTTCTAGCATGCCAGCTATTCACTTTTGATTTGCAGTGGGTGGAACCAGGGCGGAAAAACATCCCAGCCCTCTGGGGACATCAGACACATCGCTGACTGGCAGGCAAACCACTGGTAAACGGCGGCAGCTCTGTGCCAGGACTCTTTTCTGAAGGAAACATTCTAGAAATGCAGACAATGTAAAGTTTCTGTTAATATGTCTCTAACCAACTTTGTTAAATGGCTGCCATTGATGACCTTGTTTAATTTTGATTGGTTAACAAATGCGCAATGCTGATGGTCCCAAATACTTCTCGTAATAATAATGTTTATTCGCTGCATTTACTTTTAATTTGACATTTTCTGCTTTATCTTTTTTCTTTAGGGTAAACTGGCAGAGAATGTAAAGAATGTGTTGTTTGTTCATTCATTTTCACTTGGAAAATCACCAAAACGTTTTGCATACGACTGTACCTGCAATTCTTTTGGACTGCCATTGTTCTATTCACGGCTCTCACGCGATATATTATGGAGTATATTGTAGCTAATGTGCATTTAGAACTGTAGAACTGACTTGTTCTCTAAACTCCGACATTAAAAGGAAAAAATAAGAATAATTTGCTCATAATTTAGCAGAACAATGCTTTCAACAATCCAACATTTGTGTTTGAGCGGCACTGCGGCTAAAAGGCACTTTACTTCCTTTTAATGTTAGTGCGTAGGAGACGAAGGCCGTCTTTAATGACGATAAGGACGTGTGACTCTCCTCATATCTACTGCAACACACACACTTCTCTCTGTGTAGCGCCTGGACCAGCACTTCTGAATCACTCTTACCTTGCGTAATGAAAACATTCACCTATGCTTAAGCACTGCCATTCTTTTTTAAATTCTATCTCTCCATAAATGTTTCCAGCGCTAAACGAATGGGATCTTTGCACAGAAATCAATGCTAAACTCATAAGAGGGACATTTCCATTAGGGGAGAGCACAGTCATACATTTGGCTGTATGTCAAGGCGCAGCACTTCTTCTTGTCTTAGCATTGCATCAGCACAGCTAAGTGCTGTGCCAGAGGACATGATGGCATTAACTGGACATAGAATGTCACTTTCCGATTCCTCTGCTGTAGCTTAATTCTGTTTTTTTACCCACACAGAGTATGTCAGACTGCAGTCCTTTGGTGATGAGTTCATGTCTTAACTAGGCTGAGATGTCTGTATATATAGCTGCAAGTTGAACACTTCAGGGAAAATGTGTCCTCAGCTATAGTGAATAATAAGGGAATCACTTGGGCAGATTCCAGCAGCAGAGGTTGAGCATGGAATTAAACTTATTCAATTTAAAGCAAACCATGAGTTGAAATGAAAGCTCTTAAAGAATTCCAGTGTTTTAATGAATTCCATTACTATGCAGATTTAAATGGTCAGAAAAGTGACAGACACATCCAAATATAGGCATTTTTGTGATACAGTGTTTGTATATTGTTTTTAATGTAATAAGGCAGTGAAGTGTTTTGGAATCTTTGTCTCGGGGCTCAGTGGTTTACTTTTAAGCCTTAAAAAGGTAAATTCATCTGGTTATGTCATGTGACCTTTGTCTTGTAGCGGTCAAACCAATGACCATGTTCTGCTGTGTATCAGCGCAAGAGCAAGAGCGAGGTACTAAAAAATACCAGTATGTTAAATAATGTAATGCAGGAAATAATTATTGAACGTGTCAAAAAATATGTTTCCAGGGTTTCCCAATTCCCAACCATTCCCAATTTAAAGTAATTGATAAGGCTATGTGTAATAAAATGGAAAGTGAAAGTGACCATTTGTCATACGTGAACACACCACAGCACACAGTGTGAACAGCACGAAAACACACTAAGAAAAAGCCCTACACCATTGTAACCAGCTGAAATCTATATGTAGTTATAAAGTAGCTCTTCCTCCTATCTGTGCAAATTTATATCAGCTGGGTTAGTACATACTGATGGGCTATAAAAAGGTCGTACAAGAAACATCTCATGATGGGTAAAAGCAAAGAGCTTTTCCAAGATATTCACAATGTTATTGTTGCAAAACATATAAATGGGACTGGACATATTTTTGCACCATTTGAGTCTTATAGTAAACTCTATTGGGGCCTTTATCTGCAAGTAGAAGAAACATCACTCCACCATCAACTGGCAACACACTGGACCTCCTTACAAGATTTCTGGCCAGGGGGTCAAAAGGACAGTCAGAGTAGTTGTCACTCAGAAAGAGCTCCAGAAACACTTAGAGGCAGCAGGTACAACTGCTACAGAGAAAACAATAGGCAACATACTCAACCGACATGGCCTCTATACGCACTCACCCAGCAAGACTTCATTACTGAAGAAAAGGTATGTTGATGCTCATTTACAGTTTGGACATTTGGACAAGGCTGAGATGATGTGGCCCAAAACTGGAAAACACTAAACCAACAGTGACGTTTGGAGGTGGGAGGCATCATGGTGTGGAGGTGTTTCTCATCTCATGGAACTGGCAGGCTCCATATAATTGAAGGAATGATGAATGAGGTCATGTGCTGAGAGATGACTGGCGTCCACCAGGATGATGAGGTCGGGTCGACGGATCTTGCCGCAAGACAACGATCCAAAACATACAGCAAAGGAAACACTCAAATGGTTTCAGAGAAAGAAGCTGTTAGAACAGCACAGTCAATCAACTGAGCAGTTGTGGGAGCAACTAACAATCAGGGTTCACATGGAGGCCTCCAGGATCATCAAGGTTTGAAGCCAAACTGTTCAGAAAGAAGGGTCAAAAATCACACTTGAGAACAAAGGCTTTCCACTACATACTAAATACATTTCAGTTTGTGTGTATTTTCAGTGTTTTCTCATGTCATTTCACTTTATTACACAAAACCTTATTTATGGACTCTAATAAATGTTTACATTTAGAGATTTAATAATGTCTGGTGAAAAACACTCTGCCTCGCACAGGGTTTAACACATTCCCATTCAGATATGAACGTAATTAAAAGCTGTCGACAGAGAAGGTTTACACAGGAACATTGTGAAACTGTGAAACTATTCTCCTCTTTTGTAGCACATTTTCCCCCTTAATTTTTTAACATTTCATTTTAGATTTTATTATTAAACATAAAACTGCATCAAATTGTGCAGCAAACAGAATATATTTTGGTGCCATGGTCATTTAGTGACGTGACTTGAGATTATTGTACGATTACTAATAAAGATGTCAAGTATCTGAAATGTGCAAATAATGGAACATCAGTTATTTGTGGGAAGAAAATAACAAACCCAATTCAGTCTAATAACAAATCTAGCCTGAACCAGCACACACTCTGGTTCAGGCAATGTGTCGTCATGTTCTTCCTCAGAGGTTGTAGAGTGTTTGAGTAGTTTTAGGATGAGGGCCTACTTCGAAAAGTTCTGCTTGAGGGCCTACTTCGAAAAGTGCACTGCTTTACTTTAAAACAGCTTAATTTAAAGGGAAAAAAATCGCATAGGTATCCACGGGTATTCAAGATTTCAATTTCTGTACTATATTAGAAAAGAGGAAGTGGTTATCAAGCCATCTCTAATTGGTATAATCCATAATGATAGCATGAAATGACATTATGGATCTCAAAAATATATTGATTATATTGGGCTCTACTTAGTAAGCTACTCTCATTCCTATCCTTAGGCATTCCTATCCTTAGGCATTCCTATCATTAGGCAACCGGCAAAACTGCTCTCAGATCAGCCGACTGGAGTAAAGAGAGTGAAGTGGGCTCTGAGATGGATCCTGAGCATCAGGAAGCAGCTGGAGTTGTAGTAGGCATGGAATATCAATGAGGTTAATTAATTCTCCTCGTTAAAGAGTAAACAGGGCCGGTCTGAAAATGAGAGTCTGGGGCACATTTTTCACGTCGGGGTTATTCACCAGCGCAGCGAAAAAGCGGGCCCCGCCACAAATCAAATTTTAATTTTCTCAACCCGGTAATACGCAGGATAATGACCTGCACGAGTCGGATCATCACTCTTCCACATCTCGGATTCGGATTTGAAAACAAATGTGCACGGCTAAAGCGACCCTTTGATCTTAAACGTCTTCATCAATTATAGCAAGTCTTCAAGTCAAAACAGCAACTATCAGCGCGGTGGCACTGGAGATTATGGGCTCTGCTGTGAAAAGTTTCTCTTTGTCTTTACCTTCTTCGCGAAACGACAGGAACATTACGCTCCTCACACTTTTACAACTTGCCCTATTAGCATTCACTAGGCGGAAACCACACTGTGTGCATATAGAGCCGGCGCATGCTGTAATTTGGGAACTTCAAAATGAATGACTCAGACCCTGCAAAGTGCTCATGCTGGCTGACTTACTGTCCTTTACGGTCGTGCTAAACGCAGAAGGCCACCCATCTTTCAGGCTTGTCTGCATGGGCCTCAATGGATGCTACGTTGATGGAGGGCCTCGAGCTTAACTCAATTTCTAAACACCAAATTAAGTTAGGAGGACACTGACCAGGACAGAGAGCATAGGAGAAACCATTGGAGGAGATTGTACTGGGCCAGAAGACACAAGACACACACTGTGGAATGACTCTGCAAAAAGAAATAGCAAAAACCCAATGCACCAGAAAAGCCAATTTGTATGGAAAGGGAAAGGACTTTTATTATGAGCACTGTATATTAACTGGGCTAAGACTTCATATAAATCATAATGACACTGGATCTGATTTTAAGCATATCCTCATATGACTTAAGCATATCACTAGATTCCGAGAGGAAAAAAGAAAAAATATGTGAAAAAAAAAACGGTGATGAACAAAGATGAATAGATAAAAGTAGATGTGAAAAAGGCAGAACATTTGACAGGCACAAATTGAAAACCTTCCTAATTTGTTGCCAGAGAGTGTTTTGTTGATGAGAAAAAGAGTCTGAAAACAGTGGAGGATTCGTCATCAAACTGCAGTGCTCAGAGAGAAAGGGCAAAAAGTTGGAGAGGGAGAGAGAGAAAGAGGGAGAGAGAGAGAGGGAGAGAGAGAGTGAGGGTCTTTCAAGGTACTTCTTTGTGAAGCAGCAATGTACCCAGATGTTCAGGGTGGCTCTACTAAAAAGGGCTTAAAAAAACCACACACACATACTCATACACACACATACACAGCATAGTTGCTAAGATACATTTCAGACTGTGGTACAACATGTACATTCAATTAAAATGACAAAAACACTTCTTAGGGCGGGCCAGCATCTCATTACAGCATTATGAGAACATCACACACATTTACACACAAAAGAATAAAGCAGGGTAGGAGTGTTGCATTAACTTGCAAATATGCACCACAATAAAGGATACTTGATCCCTATGGATTCCTAAAGGTTAAAGATCGCTATGATACTACTATTATTACATTGCTACAGTTAATTACATTGCTACCTAGCTACAGACTTTAGTGAAGAACTAGTGTTACTTATTTCTAATCCCAGCTATCAGTACCCATCAGAAGGGCAGCTTAATAATAGGGCAAATAATGCTATTTTGTAATGATATAAAACATTAAAATTATTATTATTTTATTGCAAAAGTCTGCAATATCATGCAGTTACCAGGATCTAAAACATCATTATGTGCAATATCTTATTATCACGTGCAAAATAATACACTCCTATCCATCAGTTGAGTTTAGCAAGTCTCTTAACTGTAAGATATTTGTCTATAGTAATTATACCCAGCATTTGTGTATATAGCACAGAGTATTTCATATTGAATATTTTTTGTATTTATTTAGACTTCATATTTTCTATTGTTCTTGTCTCTGTGTCTGAATTGATGTAACATTAGCAATTTCCTCCAGGATCCATTACGTTTTTTATTGTGATTCTGACAGACTGTTATCTGGGCAATGGTGGGCACATCCCTGTTGTGAATCCACTGTCAAACAAACAATGTTATCATAACACTAGTAACTATTTGACTATTAAGTGGCGGCACAAACAACGGCTACTCAAACAGCCATTGACCGCTCGAATCCAACTCATTAGTAACGGAAGAGCTCTGCTGGTCTCTGTGAACCTGGAGACGAGAGGAAGGCTCATGGGGGGACAGGATGTGACATCATCGCTCACCTCTCCCTAAAGGACTATGGCGTCTCATGCTAATTACACACCCATTAATCACACTCCGTTCACCTCGGCTGGGAGCGCGGGCGTGCTGGAGAGGCGTAAACAGTAAACACGCCACTCTCTCACATCTCAGGCACTTTAAAAAGCAAGCACTGTCCTATTCCCGGCACTGGCAGGCCAACTAATAAGAGGTCTCCTGCGGTCACTGCTTGTTATTTCAACGAAAGATGAAGTGTAACAGCTGATTAGGAGCTTCTCTCTGGCAGGACAGGTTTATGACACATGAAGTGATCCAGTTCTCTATATAAAAGTTACATCAAGAGAGCCCTTATCTATGGAAGAAAGAGGTCTTGCTTGGACACTTTGCTAACAGGACAGACTACAGGCTCACACATTACATCCACATTCTCACAGCCTTTCTCCCACTTTTAACTTTTATTTTACCCTGCTTTCCTCCCATTTTACATTTTCTCCCTACTTTCGCCTGCTTTCAATACATTAAAGCACTTTATCCCCCGGCATACTAGAGGCACACACTCATATTTTGATGGAATTAAGGTCCGTGAGGCCCGCTCTCATGAGAATATGGATGCAAATGAAATAAAACAGTAAACTGATTCATGCGATGACACATTAGTGCAGGCAAAAGAGGTTTGTATTTAATGTGCACAGCCAAAAACATTATATGTAACATGAAAAGAAGGTTTAATGTTCCACAGGTGATCTTGTTATTAGCCTTGACCACAGTTCATTAAGATGAAATTCCTGGGGTAGTGTTAAAAAGGACTGTTACTGTTATACTAAATCATGATTTTAGAAGGTTGATTATTTGATGATATCATATTGAATTTCTTCATGCATGATGCAATAACATTGTTGCTGCTGGATTATTTAGTCGTCACTGTTCTGTTTTTGTTTGGGTGGCGATGGGTCGACACAAGTCAGTTGCAGAGAATTTCTTGAGCTCAGGTCTGTTTAAGACTCAAAACTTCAGGTCGGAGTGGGTTCAGGCAGAAAGTTATCTATCTATTCAGGTTCCTCAGGTTAACTCAATTTTGATGCCATCTTATTGTCATATGGTCCAGTATTGTGTTTACGGCATACTGCGGTGCTGGTGTGTCCTGCAATCTACCAAAAACATGAATGTTATGTTTTAAGACTGGCCTGTATTATTTAGACCAGAACTTACTTGTATTTATTTGGAATATGCAAATTCTGTGCTTCATCACGGTGCCACATATGGTTATGATAAACAGACCATATGTTCTAAAAACATGGAATTTTAGCTGAAAATTAATTGCTATAAAAATAACAGCTATTAACAATTTATTTGTCTTCAATAATTCACTGCAAGCAGCTATAAACATACAAATCTGAAGTTGTCTAATTGCATGGACCTTTGTTGTTACCACAAAACTCATGATGTGTTTACTGTTTTCTCGCTGAACCCAACTGATGAAAACGCACCCAATTCACGTTGTATTTGTTGCAGCGTAAACATATGACTGTGAAAGCAAGGAACTGTGGAAAATAATTGCAGTCAGCTTCAATAATTGCGATGAGGCAATTAAGTAATAACTGTGACGGGTCCATATATTGTGCGGCCCTAGGCCACATAAATGATATTATGTCCAATTTATTTGTTGCACAGTGGTCAGAAAAAATGTTGCTCCACACTCTGCATCAGCATTCACTCCTAACTAACTGCCTGTGCTGTGCATACACAATAATTTTCATGTTTTGCGCCATGAAAACGCCATGGAGCATAGCCGCTCTATACTTCTAGTCAGGAGACCTGATCAATATTTCCAAACATTACTGCTTCATTGCAAACCCGTACAACTATGCAACAGTGAATGAGCCTCAAAACGCATGCCTGGTGCAATATAACTGCTGCACAAAGATTTGTTCCCATTTGCACACAGGACAGACTTATTTTAGGATAAAATTGCATCAGTCACACCAGTTATTCTATCAAAGAGAATCCGGACTGAACTTTTCAGACTGAAATACTAGGAGGAGTAGCTCCCCCCCTGCCGATTTTCCTACGCATCGCTACCATGGCCGCAGTTACACTCGAGAGGAGCCTTTTTAACGAAGCCACTAGTCACACAGAACTTTATATGCCTGCTGCTTGGAGGAAACAAAGGCGCTCTTTTTGCATTAAGTGTGGGATTATTTCGGTTCTGCTGAATTATTCATGTGAGGCGCGTGACAGCAGGCAGAGGAAAGGGAGGTAAATAAGGGAGCGATGCAGTCGATAGCTCGCCTGATAGAGTGACTCCAATTCATTTAAAGCAGGATTAATAGGGCCCATAGGCATGCTGTGAGAGCGCTTAAGCGCAAAGGCCCTGGAGGCCGATGTATTGCAACCTAAGGGACGGAGAAACCATGCTAAAGCAATTAGCAGCTTCACACCACGGCCACACATGACGGCTGTAATTGATGAGTGGCGTGAGCCACTTTAGGGAAGAAAATTATCCTTCATAGGGAGAGCAAATGAAAACACAGGACAAGCATCAATTTTCCACTTTCTCTGCGTTAACCAAACAACAGTAAATTTAATCAGTGAGCTTTTGTTCTAAATGCATCTGTGCTGACCTTAACAACCCTGGGCAGCTTTATGATCTTTTTTGCATGAGAGAAGACAAAGCATGGCAAAGCTAATCAATGCCAACGTTATCTGCAACATCCTCCATGCTAGATGAGGCTGCTACGATACGCATAGTCACATTGTTTTTCAATGTGGTGTGAAAGGTGAAGCACCCTGCAAATCAAATACACTTTTTATGAAGTTAAAAATGATATTCTAATGTCTCTTGTGACATAATATTATACTCTAGGTCTATTAGGATTTGCTAAATATAATGTAGAAACAACTGACACTTGATCAATCAGTGGAATAGTAACATTGGCTGATACTGACATGTTTTTATTAATTTACACACATATATCAAGAATTACATGGAAATAACTGCTGACTTTCATTAGTGGCAACAGGATTCAAACCTATGATCACTACACAGCAATCCGTAGCCACTGTAAACTCAATAGGAGTTACATCCCTGTTTATATGTTTTGGACAGGTCGCCCTTGCAAAAGAGATCTGTGATCTCAATGAGACACTCCTAGTTAAATAAAGGTTAATAAAAAATAATTACATACATATATGAACAGACCATACTAATGAATTTGAATACAGCACCTTAATGGTTAAAATGACAAAAAGGTCAAATTTAGGATAGGATAGGAAAGGTCTCTTTGGTTATTTTCTACAACCAAATGAAAAAGAAGAAAAACAAGCGGCAATTAGCAGAAGCCAAGGGCACAAAAATGATGTGTAGTCCTCCAGTGCTACAGACCATCATTTATGCGTTCATACTGTTCGAGTTTGAGAAGAGTGACATATCAGTCAGTGAAGCGCTGTTTAAGTAAAGCTGCTGGAGTAGAAAATTAAAATCTAAAATATAAAGTTACAGCCTCTTAAAATGTGTGGCAGCAACAACATTTTCAAGTTCCTTGGACACTAACATACAGGGAGTTGAGACAGAGCAAATGCACAGAGTAGCTTTATTAGAGGCGATCTGACAGTCTTCACTGCAAGCAAGGTCATAACATGTAGGTGGATATACTCTAGAAAAAGTCATGCTCATAAAGAAAGGAGGAAATAAGACTACAGCTCAGAACTGACTCTGAAACAGCAGGGATGACTCTGAAAATCATCTCCCAGTGAATTCATCAGGCAAAGTCTTGGTCTGCTTTGTTTTGAGGGACGGTAAGGGTCTGGAGGTCATGACGTCATCTTCTGATGATGGATTCAACATTGCTTAACAGAACATTCAAACTCTTCAATATTATGCAGAATATTATTCAGCAGAATGCGCCAACAAAAAATGGCCCTGAGAAGGGTGCTCTGTATAACCAGAGAGATTGTCATTTGTGTAAACCTGGAGCTTTCAAAGCACAAGTGTTTGAATATTTATGGAAATTTAATATTTTACTTTTATTGTAATATTTTTAATGTTGGCAGACAAACAAACATTTGGCATTGAAACTGCCTGCAGAAGAATCAACATAAATGCTGTTTGAGGATAATTGGGTATATGATGTTGGCCTAGTGGGTGGGATACATTCCTCTGGAGCAAAAGATCATGGGTTCAAATCCTACCTTCAGCTCACCACCACTGTGGCAAGACCCTTAACCCCAAGTTGATCCAGGGAGACTGTCCCGTGCTGTTAGGGAATGGAAGTCACTTTGAATAAAAGCTTCTACTAAATGCTGTAAATGAAAACGCAAATGTAATACAGAAAATTGTGATAACAGTGTGGTGATGGTTGGAGTTAATGCAAAATGGGAAAGTCCATGTGCTGAAATGTCACTGAGGCAAAATCATGTACTTATTTCTGTGAACTTTGGTGCTCAGATGATCAAGTTGCATTGAACTACATGCAAAAAAAACCTAATTCGAATTCCCACTTCTGTCACTGTAAGATGCACAGTCCCACATTTTTGCATTGCAGTGTCATGATTTCACAATGCACTGTTACCCCTGTTTTACACCGGATGCGGTGCGTCTCCGACAGTAAAGTCAATGAATCAGTTTATACCAGATCCGATGCGTTGTGTCTCCGCTACGTCTCTGTTCCGTCACATCTCCGGCATTCCGCCGAGATGAGCATCAAGTCTAATTTTGACGGATACGGAACAGGAACGCATCACAGAACGCATGCGCCAACTCCAGACGACCCCTTCACAACGTGGAATTATAGTAAATAATTATAAAATCATACATATGACCCACATATTGTTGACCAGTGTATTTAAACAAAAACACCACAAAATGAATCAATGTCATTCAAAAATGGACTTTAAATGCATTAATTGTTTTCTTTATTACAACACAATAAAGTATGACAAACACAACATTAAACACAGCAAT
>JBBPDB010000128.1:4799637-4812137 GCA_037974465.1 Brachypetersius altus
GAGAGAGAAAGACTGAGACAGACAGAGAGAGAGAGAGAGACAGACAGACAGAGACACAGAGAGAGAGAGAGACAGAGAGAGAGAGACAGAGAGAGAGAGAGAGAGAAAGAGACTGAGACAGACAGAGAGAGAGAGAGACAGAGAGAGAGAGAGGCTTGTGAATGAGACGAGAGAAAAAGAAAGAGAGAGACTGTATGATCACACAACATATTATTTTGCATTAAGTTTGTTTGCTTTCGGAGTCTCTTTGTGGTGAACCGTTTTGACAGTGAGGGATGTTGGATTATAGGAGTTTTCCCTCTAAACCATTATAAATCTGCAGGAAAATAAGACATGGCACAGCACTGCCAACCAGAACCCAAACCCACCATCAATTACACACACACACACACACACACACACACAATATCGGGCCTGAGTGGGTGCCGACTGATAGGATAATAGAGTTCCCATACAGAAACCCACTTACACACACACACACACACTTACACACTCACTGCTTTCTCTCTCTCTCTCTTTTAATCTGATCTCTCATCATCTGCTTAAGCTGTTATGATGGATAGTCGTTGGCTATGTTATTATACTGGCATAGTTAGTAGGACATTCCATCATCTTTTCAGAAAGAATCATTTTTACAACTCTTTCACTCCAGCCCCATCCCTCACTCTGACCTTTGTCATTTTCTAATATTTGTTCAATGTGTGTTACTGTTTTTGACATCTCCAACATGATGAAACAATATGAATGCACTAGTTAAAAGGAGGGGCTCTGGTACTCGAGGTACCAAGAGGAGATCTGTTCCAACAATGCCATTAAAGTGCAAGAACTGCTGCAGATTCCCTCAAGAACCTTTCATTTAATGGTTCTTGAAGCAGCAGTTTCTGCAAATGAAATGTGAGAGAAGGAATTGTTTGTTTGTTTTTTCAACCTAATGTAATGGTTCGATACTGACTAATGTTTTGTCCTTGAATGGCATGTCCAAGCCAAGAACCATTTTCTTTTATTTGCCTCTTTACTTTATACTTTATTTACCTCTCCGGCTCTCACAGTGGATTTGTTGATGCTCTTAACTCCAGTTCACAGAGTTCATGTGCGTGGATGGTGTCATTGTATACTATGGCGATCACAATGATCTACCATAATGTCATCACTGGCTTCGAGAAATATCACCGAGGAAGCTCTCATTACAGTGTTGTGGGTTTGTTCCTGGCTTGCGAGTTGGACGTGTGTTTGTGTGTGAGTTTCAGAAAACTGTTATTTAGCATGCTGCGATGACAGACAGAGCTCAGATTACGGCTAGCAACGTTTACATTCAGTTGTTGTCTCTCTCTCTCTCTCTTTCTTTCTCTTTCTTTCTATCTCTCTCTGTCTCTCTCTGCCTCTATCTCCCTTTCTCTCTTTCTCTCTGTATTTATCTCTCTCAGGAACCTTTGGTGCTAGGTGTTACTTTTCGACTACCAAAGGTTTTATTTTCAAATGTTCCACTCTGTAATTCTTAAGTCTGAGTCAGTTTTTCTTGTTTTTTTTGTGACGTCTGTTCTTCTGGAGCACCTAACTTATATCTTCAGAAGTCTAAGACTTTAATGGACAAATATAATGTGTGGTTTTAGTCTCGCAAAGACTAGCAAACCTGTGGCTAAATATAACTAGTGGTTATATTTAGTCACAGGTATTCCCTAGTCTAATGGGAAAGTAGGCTTTTTACAAACATTTTGACTGGTGCGGCCTTGAAATCTTCTTTATAGGAGAAGGTAGATGGCCTAACCCAGACTGCTTGGAAAAAATGACTTGCTAAGAAGTGCATGGTGTCAATATGTTTTAAGACAAACACTCGACGTAGCATTTTATCAGTCAGTAATACAATTCCAGAACCTCACATTCCAGCAGGAGCCAATCAGAGGTCGTCTGATAATTTATTATAATGGTTCAGGGACCCTACATCATACAATGCAATATAATATAAGTCCTGCTAGCCTCACTGCTGAACATCAAAATCTGGTGGTTTTCATAGTTTTTCCAACAGGGTCAAGAGGTAAGGTTCATGTGACTGACTGCACTGACCACAGGGGCAGTACAACAAAAACAGACTTGCATGAAACAAACCTGTTGGCATGTGAGGGCATCTCATTTACTTTACTGATCAGGGTGGATTGGCTCTCTCTCTTAATGAAATAAGACTTACTTACTCATTATTCTGTTTTAAAAATGTGGTAGGACATGACAAATAAGTGGTAAGTACATCATAAATGTAAATGTAAAAATGACCCCTATACTTTTTGTCTTCATTTCTTCGGGAGGGTTTAGAGGATTAAGTAGGATGATTGGACCCCCTCTTTCAAAAAAATGCAAGTAATTGTTTTCTTAATATAGATTCTATTTTGTGTCAATATATGTGCTACACAGTTGTCCATCTTATCACAAAGGAAAGTCAGTCTCTCTCTCTCTCTCTCTCTCTCTCTCTCTCTTTCTCTCTCTCTCTTTCTCTGAGGTTTGGTTTCCGCTTGTTGGTCTCAGCTGCTGGATGGAGATAACATCTTAGAGCCACTGGACTTCCTTCTCTCATAACCCGATTACACACACACACACACAGAGTGTGAGTTAGAGTTCCCTTTGTTACAGTTGGTGGCCAACCGAGCTCAGTGTCTGCAGCCTGGGCCCAAGGAGGGGTGGGTGAAGGGCCTGGGTCAGATGAGAGAAAAGATGAGCGAAGTCAGGATACATGTGAGAGACTACTGTGTGTTTTTCTTTGCATGAAAACAAAAGGAGAAAGAAACTTGCATGTGGCACAAATTAACACCTGTTGGTGCGTTCTTTCCTTTTCTCTTTCTCTCTCTCCCTCTCACTCTCTCTTTCTCTGTCTCTTTCTCTCTCTCTCTCTCTCTCTCTCTCTCTCTCTCTCTGTCACCCCCCTCTATTCTGCCTCTTTAGTCAAGTCTACTCAAGTCTGGTGAAAATCTCACTGGCATATCTGTTCGCGCACCGTTTTTGGGTGCAGTAGCAGAGAATATAATTACACTCTAATCCCACATAATGGAGATGATGTATATATTGCGGAGAGAAAAATCAGGACACAGCATGTAACGAGAAATTGTGGCGGAATAATAGGCAAAAAAAGACAAAGATAGGATAAAGAACAGGAAATAGTTGGGATTAAACCAAGAATGTTTTTTTAACTTCACTTATTCCTTTATATTCACTTATTCCTTTGTATAATATGAAGCCAAACTGCCCCCCTAGACACACACACACACACACACACACACACACACACTGGTCAGGGGTTTGTAGGCCAGACTGGAGAAGTATGGAAGTAAGTTGCTGTACTTGCAACAGTGGTTTACCAGCCCCTGACTCGTCAGGTTTCAATTTGATGTGAAGACTAGATCAGTTTCCTCTGTGGCAAGCAAACAACAATGGTAAAAATACAGAATACAGACTTCTCTCAATCCTTTAAACATAGCTGTCAGCACACTAAGTACATTTTTAATGCATCCATATGACCACATAATGATTTCTGGATACTGTAGACACTCCTCAGTGCTTTATAACATTGCAATGTTTTGAAATCTAAATGCTAATTGTAATAATACAAGCATTTAAAGTAGCTCTTCTTGAGCACCACCAAAATGCACCATTCCACTGTTGAGTCAAAAACAAGAACAGGAACTATGGTTCTAGTTCATTTTAAACCACATTCAGCTTGAGAGAATGCTGGCATCACCATGGTAACCACTGTAAGCTGGTTAGCTAGCTGTCTTACTAGCTAGTTTGCTTAAAGCATTGATTAACATTAAGTGAAAGTGACCATTTGTCATACGTGAACAGCACAAAGTTCTTCCTCTGCATTTAACCCATTCACCAAGTGAAGTAGGGGGCAGCCAGCAACACGGCGCCCGGGGAGCAGTGTGTGGGGACGGTACCTTGCTCAGGGTACCTCAGAGGTGCCTAGTGGTCTTGGGGATCGAACCCGGACTTTCTGATCACAGGGCGGATGCCTTAACCACTAGGCCATCCAACTGCCCGCGCAATACATGCAAATACACTGAAGAAAGACCATTAGGACGGTAAAATTCCTAATGTTCCTTTCCAAATATCTGAAAAAGTACTGTTTAATTACCAAATTAAGCACTCAACATCTCCTCTATGACAGTAAGAACCCAATAATAATTATTCCTTGGGCTCAAGAGTAAATATAATACATCTTACTTATGGTTGCTAAAGGAGAATATGTGTTCTTGGGTAAACATTTCCTTATTTCTTCTCATTTACAAATGCCAAATACACCTCTAATTATAGCATAACCCATTACTCATCATGCAGGGTGGACGCACTTGCTGCAGTAATACTGACTCCAGCGCACTGTTATAGTAATAATAGAACGCACATTTTCATATTTTATAATTAGAGTTACTACTGGCCCATCTTTCAGGAAGACCTAAATCTCACTGCATGAAAAGATTACATCAGCAGGACCAAAGCGGATGCGATATCTAGCACAGGCAACATCTGGCGCTTCTTTAACCACATTTGGGAGCTTAGACACTACACGCATTCAGCTCACGGCTTCGATATAAGTGCTAGAATAATTCGGCATGTAATAGCGCTGTTACCCCGGCCATGGCCGCAAGAGAACCAGTAAGCTGCATGAAGCTTGCAGTGTTCAACTAAAGTTTATGAAGCTTAAGCATCTTGCTGTGAAGCATCAAAGCCATATTAATATGCAGTGTCTTCCCTCGGGCACAAATAAAACATGAAAATGCTTGGCCTGATTCAGTTTATGTTGTCATAAGTACTTGAGTGAGCCTCATATTTGTTTGCTAGTTTAGTCTAAGTGCAAAACAAGTGAACTGGAAGATGACTGCATAGTGTGCAGTCTAATAAACACATTTTTCCCCCAGAAATGCATGCGGCTTCAAGGTTGTAGCCTCCTATAGCGTGTTTTTGGTTAATTTTACGTTTCGGTGCATGCCTCATTAGAAGCTGTCACTGTTTATAGTGTAAATTAGCTGTCAAGCCTGATATTACCTAGCACATATTCCAACACATGTTTGAGAGATTTTGAAAAGAGGCCAAAAATAACAAGCCTTTTAAAGATTCCCAAATACTGTGGTGGAAAAAAAGATAAACTAGGAAACTTTTAGAAGAGCCCCTGAAATCCTTTAACAGCATGATCCTTCCAATTGATCACTGATGCAATAATGCAGTGAATATTTCATCTTTAATAACCATTTTTTAGTTTAATAGATTACCAGGCCTTAGTTGTGTTTTGTTGTATATTTGTGTTAACATACATACAGACATACGCATATCCACACACCTCTGTGCTGAAGCACAGAATTAGCAGATCTATTTTACAGGCCTTTTGATGCAAGAAAAAAATGTACTGTACAAATAAAAACACACCACTGCAGCAGAACAGACAGCCTTACACACACTCACACACACATGCAAACACATACACCCATCAGAGCAGCAAGAGCCTTGCTGTGGGGAACAGTGGAGAAAATGAGGACACGTCTGCTGCTGCCTAAATTTTGTCATATACAATTGAATAGGACTCAAAGGAACGGAGAGGCCTCACTGTCACTGGGACACACTGTCTCTGGAACTACCCAGCAAGCAGTGATACCAGGTCACTGAAGGTCTGTATTCAGACCACTTTACACCATTTATCCAAAGCGACTTCCATTCCCTAACTACAGGGGGCAGTCTCTCTGGGGCAACTTGTGGTTAAGGGTCTTGCTCAGGGACCCAGTGGCGGTAGACTGAAGGTACGATTCAAGCCCATGACCTCTTGGTCCAGAGGCAAGTATCCGACCCACTAGGCCACCACCATGCCCACAAAACCTGCAGTTTTGGAGATGTTCTGACTCCATCCAGCCATTATAGTCTGCCCCTCATCAAAGAGGCTCAGATCTTTACGCTCACCCAGTTTCAAGAACTGCCTGTTCACTTGCTGCCTACTATATACTGCAGATCAACTGCCATTGATTATCATGAAATAATCAAAATGATTCTCTTCACAATGTTGTAGCCAGTTTTTGAGTATGAAAACATATGAACATTTTATAACATTAAAATATGAAAATATGTCCAATTTTAAAAATTCCTTTCTTTCTGTTTGATAAAGGAATTTATTTGATATCAAAAACATTGTGTATCTATAATATACAAATGGAAATGGTAGTGTATACATGCGCACACACACACACACACACACACACATTTGTATTTGTCGGTTGTTTTGAACATTGACCTATTTCTTTGTTTAATGCTAGTTTAAGTAGAATGCTGCTCTTTCTTGTAAAGATATTCTGTTAAAAACTACCGCATCAAACCTGGGGACATTTGTTTCACATCATCCTTTCATTACATATTATACACAAACAGCCTTACAAAAGCAATATGCCAATGTCTTATGTAATAGCAGGTGTAAAATAATTTAATCATATTACTCCAAAGAACCTTGAAGGGTTTAGAAGGGCCGCAGCCAAATGTAATAGTTCCTGAACTTAATATTCCAAATATTATTACCGTCTTTAGCACGTAAGTGTGTATTTCAGCTGAAAAGACAGCATTTGTGAGGTGTAATTCAGAGGTCCGCAGCCCCATTAGGAACATTTTTGGATGCCTTATTTTTAAAGTGTAGTCAGTTTTGGCTCTTCATAGAAAGCCTACTCAGTATTCCTCTCATGGCTGCAGAAAGTAAACTAGCCCCAGCTCAGTACTGTGCTGAACAGCTTCCGCTAGGCTAACAACAGGACAGTGGAACAGGGACACAGCACCGGTGCAACATTGGCTGTCCCATGTGCAGGAGACAGCCAGCAATGCCCCATCGTTTATTTAGGGGCCCGGAGCACTAGCTACCATTTATAACAATAGAAAACTGGCCGAGGCCCATTTGTAGTCTCTGGACAGAAGGGCTTGGAGGGAGAGCAAAGGGAATCAATGGTTTTGCAGAGGAGATCAATCACTGGGCAGGCAGGATGGTAAAAATCAATGTGAAGTGAGGGCCACGGCTTGTTTTTTCAATAGGCGGCAGTGCATTATGAAGTGCAAACAGACAGACAGCCACGCGGCCAGCAGAGCCCGCTGCTAAAGAGAGTCCACTCTCTCACACAGCCCACTGTGACCACTGCTTGGGTCTGGTTGAGCTACGTTACAGAAAGATACAAGCTTTAAAATCAGAATTCTTTCATCATTGTAGAGCGGGAGGTGACCTAAATCTAAGAACTGTAGCAGTGAATTCTGCTGCATATTACCCAGCTCGAGTTGAGCTACTGTAACAACAGCTTCAGGAGAGCAGAGACAAGAGCTCACATGAAGAGCCACTTCTGGTACCCTAAAGAAAACAACTGACCAATTTTACAATTTGTGGAGGCTCTTCACACTTGTGCACCTCTTTCACAAATGACTTGATAAAGGGCCATCTTTAAAAAGGCTCGTCTATAACACGGAACTAGTGCTGGCCTGAACAGTGTTACAGTGTTAATATTTCCAAAAAATGAAATGCTATGTTGGTAAGACCAGAGAATTTGTGGTCGCCAAACTTTTAAAAAATGCTTCAAACTTTGCTTCAGTGTGTGTGGGGCAGGCAACTGCTTGGTAATGATCACTAGCTATTCCATCAGACTGACACAAAAAGGATGCAAGGAAGATTTGTGTATATATGTGGCAGTGCAGGTAGTAAGAGTACAGGCAACAGCTATGGCAATCTAAGAATACAGCAATATTATAAATATTGAGGCTGAGACTACAGAGCCCAAGGATGGATCTGTGCCCCCAGCTATTTTATCTCTAGGTCTAGAGTAGACTCACTGAAACTGAATTTCATTTCTTTTCAGCATGGAGATTTGATAAGAGCAAGTACTGGCCCTGGAACAGAGGATGGAGGAGGGACACACACTAACTCAGCACAGCTCTGGAAAAAGGCCACCAGTCTCCAATATCCCCCCCATCCACATGATTATGCTTGCTGTAGATCTGACCTTTATTTCTTTCTCTCCTGGATTCACCCGGGCCTTTTTCTGACTTTAATAGAACGACACGCTCTTTGTTTAATGCCTCATCCCTCACTCCTTGGTCATTCACTAGAAGAACACGCGTTCTTTATTCATAAGTCTTTTCTCTTTCCATCCCATATTTCCAGCTTTCGTTTTGTTACTGAAAGGTCCTTAAACTCTTACACTTGCCACTGGGACCAGCAGCGTGTGGCTTCTTTAAAGTCAACAACAGCCCTCTTTGATCACTGTTATCATTATGCAACTGCCAAAGGTGATACTACAAGTTTCATTAATTACCCAAACTAGTCATCATTTGTATGTTGGCATGCTAAGAACCCCATGAAACAATTCTGCCAAACTTCTCCCACAGCAATGGGAATTGCGAAGGCTTTCGCACCATCATTAAATTGAAATTACACCCTTTCATATTGTCTAACCGAATCCATGCAAGATACAAAAGATGATTGTGCCATTCAAGAAATAATCTAACAAGACCAATTAGAGTATGGTTTAGATCTGAAAATAACACAAACCATCTTCAGAAGTAAATCTAACAATAACACTCTGTCCTTCACGGCTGTTCAAAAAAGCAGAGAGATAAAAGCAAGCGCAAAGCTATCCCACAGGAACACGAGTCAATGCATCGCCTCGAAACATGCATCTGTGTACAGAGGAAAGGAGAAGGGGAAAAAAACACTAAACTGAGATTTTCGCATTAATTATTCA
Organism: Brachypetersius altus; assembly: GCA_037974465.1. Taxonomy (NCBI): domain Eukaryota; kingdom Metazoa; phylum Chordata; class Actinopteri; order Characiformes; family Alestidae; genus Brachypetersius; species Brachypetersius altus. The sequence goes on from JBBPDB010000128.1 coordinate 4,808,367, forward strand.
TTGCACTAGATCCATCCATGTAACTAGGTTGCCAAATCTTGTGTCAACTCCTCTTTGTAGTAAACACTTCAAACATTTACGAATGATATAGAAAGAATCTTTCCCTTTTTCGTACTTTTATGTTGTGATTTTGAAAGGGCATCAGTCTCTAAAGCGCATATCCTTTGAGAACATCACACCGTTCAGGTGTAACAAATCAGAAGCAGCTATAATGCACACTTATCTTAACTGTGCTATCCAGTCTCTGCTCTCAATATCCCTCGGATGCCCTTGTATGGCCCTTGTTCTCAACTCCTGCGTTTACAGGTTTTTGTTCTTGTGACTCTTCACAGCAACACACTAATGAGCTCTCCTTTTTAACATGGAAGACAACCTAATTAGTGAAGCTGGGTACTGCAGTGCATGGTTGGAACGACAACGCAGCCCTCTGTGGATTCAGGCGAATACCCATGCTAGAGGTTAGTTACCATGGAGACCTGTTGCCCTCACCTGTGCACGTTTGGAGAGAGAAGGAGACTTGTGAGGGACACTGCGGCTCTTTGTGAACCTCATGTACGGAAGCAGAATACACACAGAGAGGGCGACAGCCTCAAACAGCACAAATCTTGATCTGTGAGAATGGGCAGCATCCATGGTGACCGCCTTGAGCACTGACCTTGTGCTACAGCTGAGCTTGGCAACAGTGTCTTGCTGGCCAGGGTGCTCCCCTGAGTCCTAAAGTTAATTGGTTTCAGTGCCTCCATCCAATCCTCATTTTGAGCATCGCTCAAAGCAGGTGCTGACCCCTCAGGGGTACCCGAAAGGCTCCGAGTTTTCATTTGGGGTTTAATCCGATTCCAGATATGCCCCTCGCTGCCCAGCAGAGGTCTAATTTAGACAGGCCGATGAATCCTACTGTTCATACGTTCCAACGTGGCAGAACACATCAAAAGCAGCAAGATAGCCTCTGGCTCCCCTATAAGGCCTGGGCGACCCGTCCCTGGGCTAGGCCATGTCTTTTTCGATTTGATCCTATTAGCTAGAGGAGCCCCAGATCAGAGAGGAGCACAGACTGAGAAGGAGGAGGAGGAGGGAGGCCTTGGATTGGGAGGAATCGGTCTGCCTCAGGGTCCTGCTAAACCAGCGGGCTCTAAAAACAACTCAGCAGTCAGGAAGCAATCACAGCCTCAGACTCCTCAATCTCTGGGGCAATTTGGAGGCTACGGCTGAGTCCACTGGATGAGATAAGGGGATAGAAGTGACGGGTGCTCTGGGACGTGAACAGGATGGGGGAGTGAAAGAAAGTGGAGGTCATCGGTTTGCCTTTCATACGTCGCATGTGAAAAGTTACTTTGAAATAACCTGAAGTCGAGCTCCTTTTAACTAAGCTGGCGCCCCAGCTCCCTAAAGAGGGACGAGCAGGGTAGCATCTGCCAGAGTCTGCACTGCCTTGTGGCATGCGCTTCCAGGGGTAAACAAGATTCCAGCAAGAGCAAAAGTAAATATGAGAGACGCTTTGCCAGCGGATCGGGGTGGGGGGGGTGTTGGAGAGTGGAATTCAGCACTTGCTTCAGGAACTCTGGCTCTGAGTCTCGCTCTGGATGGACACACCAGTGGGAAATTCCAAAGGTTTGGACTTGAGTGACAAAAACAGTGCACTAAGTCCTTGCTGTGGTATTACAAAGAAATCTTTTCCCCATCAGAATGGTGTCCTTCTGGAAGTTCTCTATGCCTCAGGAGCCTGACTAAATCCCCAGTTAAACACTTCAGACACATCCAGTTCACACTAGAGAGGGAGAATGACTCAGGTTTAGAGCTGGGAGCTCTGATCACACTGACAGAAGCTCAAGCCCTTGACTCCTGTGAAGCCTCCAGCTAATTAAGGAGAGTTTGACTTAAAACATGGCTAAGCTGCGAAAGTTGCTTTAATGACGTCAACCTCTTTATCCTAAAGTGACTAAATCCAGTGAAATGTAGCCTGCATTTACAAATGATGACAATAGCATCTCCAACCCAGCAATTTTTCAGTGCAACTCCAACATTAACAATGATTCCTAATTTGTCACCGTTAACGGTCGCGTGTCACAGAACTAAATGAGGCATTTTGTGACAAGGGTGCATGTGTGGAAAAGAACAGCTGAGTAGTAAAGTATGTCAGCAAATGTAGCAGGGGCAGAAACTGCAAGCTGCATGTCTCATGAGAAACTTATTTCCACTTCACACAAACCTGACCACAGCCTCGCGTCAGCTAAGCGACACTCGTCCACATTAACCAAATGATCACGATGCTGGCGGTAGATGCTGAAGAAGTGGAACTTTATCATTTGAGTAATGTGCAGATTTTAAAGCCTGATAAACACAAGAGCATATTCTCAATAATCAGCATCTTTTTTTTCTGTAAAAAAGAAAGTCTTACGAGGATTCTAGAGCACGGAATAGGAAAAGAGTACAGGAGAAAGCACTTAAAGCTCATGAGTCTCAAATAGTGAATTAAACAAGACTATGGAAAATCAGTAAGCAAGCCATTCCAGAATCCAATGAGAGACTCCTTGAACTCTTATATGGCTCCTCAACCAGGACAAGCCTCATATTCATATTCACTCACCAGCACTCTCCATGCCATACTGCTTTCTGCACTTTTTTTTTTTACTGTAAACCACATGACAATGACAATTTGCACATATTCTGTTTATTTTCCACCATAAATACTGTAATACTTTTAGTCCATAGTTTGTGCATATACTGTTATATTTATACTGTTTGCAGTTGCGTGTATTTGTCAAATTATTCTATTATTTATTGTTTTCTATTTTTGAGTTATTGCACTGTCTCAGCATCGACTCAGTGTTACATTTCACTGCACGTCGTATGTCTATGACTGTGTATGTGACAAACATTTTTATTCTTGACTCTTGAGCTGGGTGCCTTAGAGCAGAACAGAGGACTCCAGGATCAGGATTCAAAACCTCTAGAAAGTTATGCTGGTCTGACTCACACCTCAGCAGAGACTCCATTCTTTTGCCCACACGCCACAGGTATTAACAATGCAATTTGTCTAATTAAACAAGGCAGTGAGTGTGTTTTGGTCTGTGTGTATGAAGCTAATTGAGACGTGTCTGCTTGCCCTGCAGGAGTCCCTCCTGATAATCCTCTCTTTGGCTTCAGGCAGCCTTTGCCACTAAGCCGAACATGCCTCCTCCATTTGGCTGGGAGCTGGACGGTTTCTTTTACTCACCACCAACAGTGACCACGCACCTCCGTGCAGCGGGTGACCCGTCAGTAAGCATACGCTTATTTATTGGCCAGAGAGCACTCTGAGATATCTGTCATGGCTGGGGTAGCGGTCAGGGTGACAGGCCTTCCCTGGCACCCATAAAGCATCAGCAAGGCCAGACTGTCCAATATTTATGGGCCTAAAAGCAATTTCGGGTTAACAATAAGGCCCAAATGCTTCATTTTACGAGAGGCCATAATCCCGCCAGTATGATTAAAATCGGCCTCTGACCAGTGGGTGCTGTAAATCAGCATACATATCAAGCCAATACCTTATTTACCATCACCAGCACAACACACCTGCACAGAGCGAGAGACAGAGAGAGAGAGAGAGAGAGAGAGAGAGAGAGAGCAGAGGGACAGAAAAAGAGAAAAGGATAGAACAGAATAAACTTCAGATGTTTGTGTCTGGTGGCCAGTGAAGGTCATTTTAGTAGAACCTGATGTTTGTGACACCTTTATATTTCAATAGTCCTATTTCATGCATTAAAAATTGACAGAAATAGTTACCAAAAGCTA
>JBBPDB010000128.1:4831763-4850677 GCA_037974465.1 Brachypetersius altus
CGTTTACGTGTGGACGAAAGGCCAAAACGCATAGAAAAACCTCCGTTTTCAGAAATACCCGTGTACGTGTGGACAGGACCTCAGTGTATGAATGGGCGGGGCTAAACCGCTGTAGCCAGAATAGTGTGTTTCTGTAGCTTTTTTTCCCATAGATGTACTGCATGGATTGGGGAGTGAGTGTACCATCTAAAACTGAATTATTTAATATTTGAATATTTACAGAAAAGTGATAATTAATCATATAATGAAGCACTATTTGAACAGTGAAAATTATTAAGTTCAATGCACTGTGTTTGTTGTTTCAATTGTATACTCCCAATGTAAGATTTCAAGCTAATTAATTTCCTAAAGAATCTGAAATTCTCTTGCCTGCTTTGCGTGCATTCTCGTGATAAAGTGTGACAATGTAATATGTAACCAAATCATTCTCTTGAAATGCATGTGATACATTGCAATATAACTGTTCACAATGAGCACTACAGCGTGCTTGTCTCCATTCCTCTGTGAATAATCATGTGCTTCATCCCATGAGTGTGAGGACAGCAGAATGCAAAGGTGACCTTTTCACTTATGACCACAACAAAAGCCCATTCAGGGATCAGCTGAAGGAAGGCGCTCTTTGATGATTGATTGCAATCTCGCTTCTAAGGATGGATCACTTACTGTAAAGTAACACCAGCTTCAATGCAGCAAAGCTTTCTACCAGGACACTGAAAGATAATATGCTCCGAACATTTGTGTGTGTGTGCCTGTGTACGCTCTCAGTAAAAAAAAAAAGGTTCTAAACTGTCACTGGGGCGCTGTCCTTAAGTGAACATCTTCATTATCTTTAGTTAGTGGACTCCTTTCACCTTGTCTTGACTTCCAGCTTTTTAAAGCACAAAGAGGCCCCCTTTTTCCAAGCACAAAGAGGCCTCTAGGGACAACTACAAGTATTATGACATGCCAGTGGCTCAACAAATGGCAAACTGTCGTCATACAGCAAAATCACTCCACTTATGGATGTGTGAATCGTGCTCAAGGTGTCAGACGTCATGCTGAGCTCTGTTTGGTGTTCCTATGTCACAAAGAACCAAAGTTAAAAGAACAAAATGCCCACATTAAAAAAATAAATTTAGTTAAACATAAGATCTTTGAATCGGAGAGATCTTTCAGGATCGTGGGTGGGGACACCCGCAGGAAAGAGGGTGGTCCAGAAAGCGACTGGGATGCAGAGCGTCGAGTGAAGGTGCAGTTGACAGTGTGTGTGTAAGACGGTACACAGGTTTTTGACTGTTCTAGACTTCCTTCATTTGCTAAAAACAGATTTTGCTAGTATTTGTTTTTACTGAAGTGCTAGTAAAACATCTGTTGTGTGTTTGTAACTTGATGGTGTAGAGTACCTTTCCTCTATTACACAGCTGGGAAAGTACAATACTTGATTATATGGTGATTATCTTTTTCAGGCACATTGCTAAGATCCTGCATCATATTTAACCCACCTATAAACAGCAGCACAGCCCTAGATAAGCCCATATTCTTCATATAAAGCAATAAGATACAAGAGGCTGGGTGTTACAGTTATTCCCACTGTTAAGTGGTGTCAAGAATATGCAAAATAGAGTATTACTTCTTTAACTGTTAAATGAAAAATCTTTCATTTACGTGAATGCAATTTTAATGATACTTTTAATTAGATTCAGTTATACCTTAGGAGTCAATTTCTACTCTGAGGTCTGCAGAAAGGGGTTAAGGAACAACAGCAAAGTAATTTATCACTATAACAATAATATCATATTGCCAACCCCAAGTAGCTGCACAATGATGTATAAACAAAGATTATTATGAACAACACAATGCAGTTTAATGACTTGCTGGATTTTTTTAGAATTCACTTCATATCTGCAAATGAAGTGGCTCAGCCAATCAGATTTTAGGACCAAATCTATCCTTTATAAGAAACAACACGTTGTAAAATGAGTAAATTAAATCAAACGTTATGGTGTATAGTAGCCATATCGTGGTCGCGCACAGCAGCAGACAGTTGCAGTCCAGTGCAGTGGGTGTGAAAGTAGTCTGGCAGTGTTCAGAGCCAACACAATCCTGAGGGAAGAATGGCACTGGCTGTAGGCCAGACGCCTCATTTGCATAGAGCAGAATGTCTGAAAGGTGGCAGGATGCAGAGAAACACAAATGACATTAACCCCAGGGTTAAAAGAGCCCAAGATTTCCTGACTGTTTCTTAAATTCACATACACAGACACGTACAAATACAAATTCACACACGTCTCAACCTCCATGTTTTGACACGCAGCACCTTCCTTGCATGTGACAATCCATCAAAACCAGAAAAGATCTGCAGCTGAAAAAACGTTTTACACCAGCCACTAGCATCTTGCCAACTGCCGAAGCAAATATCATAAGAAAGGCAACATGCCGGCAGTAGACACTTTTATTATCCAGTACACAGGTGGGCTCTGCTTCAGTTCAACCTAAATTACTCAACGCTGGGGAATACAAAATTCAATTATTACCTGCCACACCATATGCATGCCCTCCCTATGTAGATATAAATGAGAACCTGAAGATTTTTTTCCCCACAACTGGATTGGATTGGATTGTGCAAACTGGAAAATAGCATGCAATATTGCATTCTGCCTTGTTTCTTAATGAAGTTTACTGGAAAATTGCCGCACCCCACAGGTTCAGTTATAGAAATCACAATGTGTGTGTGAAATCCAGTACGAGGCTGTAAATGAGGCCGCTTATTATTGTGACAGCCGCGCTTTGGCATGGCGTGTGGCGAAAATGCCTTGACGTTACTGTACTCTTTCATGCTAAACGGAAAGCCTCGGTTTATGTACTGTAACCTTTGAAAAGCTGGAATTTCCACTTTGTGGCATATAAGCAGTGAAGCACTCCTCTATGCTCATGACCTTCCAGCTCCTGCACTGCTTTAGCGGAGTGTAAGGAGAAAGAAGGCATGTTTTTCTTGCTTTGAGCTTGTGTGACACTCACTCATATGACCTTTCCTATAGGCTCCTTCTCCCGTTCCCTCACCCTCTTTTTTTTCACTTCTCAGTTGACATGCTTTGGGGAGATGCCCCCACACACACACACACACACACACTGATGTAGTACCATGTTTCTCTGATTATATCATAACCGTATCTTTTATACAAAGAACTGCCAAATGGAGTGAAGGAAATTTTTAGATAGAAAAGACATTGATTCAGGAGGAAATTACAGTGTTACAGAGGATATATTTGTATATATATTGGGAAAAAAACTATGCATATGTAAACAGCGTGCCTCAGGATGTCTTTAAAATTCTCATTATTTTCCTGAGAGTTATAACACATCATCCCGTGCTCGCAGAGTAGCAGCTTCCTTTCACCTTCTCCCCTAATCGTGAATCATGAACACTGAATCATAAGCGCGAAGAGCTCTTGAGAGTAAATGATCTCTGTGATAAAGGTTAGTGCTGCTAGATCGCTCACTCGTCGCTGCCGTCGTTCATGATGTTCATAGTTCATTTAGGCGACGTCACAAAATGTGTTTGTTCACAAAATGTGTGGGCTCCATACTAACAATGTAACAAATGACACATGAGAACCAAGAAAAAGAACAGCTCAGAATAAAAATCTGAATTAAACAATAAGACTCTTGGTACCCAGAATACTCTAAGAATGGACCTGAGAAAATGGCATCACTTGGACAACACATAGCAAAAGCATGGTCCTTCTGTAGTGACTCACTCTGCATTCTTATGTTTCTGAAACGATTAAAGCACTCACTTAGGGGGAGGGTTAAGGAGGAGACAGAGACTAACCAGAGCATCTGTGAATGAGACCAACTGTAACTGCAATACCATTTTTTCTCAATTTCTCTTGGATTTTATATTTTTTCAGAAGCTCCACATATTCATATACTAAAAACTGTTCAAATTCATTTCAACATGACCATAAATAGTATAAAAGTAGTATTTTAACAACTCAACAGTGTGTGTTACTTCTATAGCAAACCAATTCTGCAAGATATATGTTAAGCTGCTGGCTCACCATGAGTGTTGTTCAGGTAAAAATCAGCCCTGGATGTCCCTATACTCCACGATACTCGATACGGATACTAAAGATGGTATTTTTGATACTACAGGGGGAGAAAAAACACAGGAACTTTTGAATAAATAATTTAAGTGTGTTCAGGGGCCGTCGCACCAGTTCTCTGCGGAGGAGAGCTTCATGACTGATCTCGTTGAAGCTGAAGGTCCCTGTAAAGTTTTACGGCACTAAAGTGCGCCGCGCCACTTTTTTTCCTCTGCAGAAAGCCAAAATCACTGGCTCACTATGGAGGAAAAAAAGTGGGGCGCACCTTGAAACCCACTGTCATGTAAACACTGGGTCCTCCAGGTAGTTGAGGGAGGGGCTGCCCGCTGATATGCCTGTTGAAATTTGTTGCAGTCTGACAGCAATTTCCGTGAACCAGCAGATGCAAAACTGGCATTTAAGAATCGATACCAGGGCTAATTGATATTGAACTCGATACTAAATTTCAGTATCAAGTAGTGTCTGAGAATTTATTTTATTGCCAACATTCCCCTTCGGCACCTATTCCTAATAATGCTCAGAATTCAGCCTGCACTTATTTCTAAATTGCACTGCGACACGACTGCACGCACCCAGCTTTCCGCAAAAAAAGCGCTGTCAATGGAATGGGGTAATCTTGAGCTGCCACACAGGGTCCCTAGGCCCAATGTTAAGCAGTTCTCTGGAGTAACGGAGCTCCATCCAGCACCTTTGGGATGAGTTGGAGCGGTGTTTGTGATCCAGAACTAATTAATCTGGTATAAAGCCTTCTCAGAAGATTAGGCTGCTTCTGCAGCAAAAGTGGGACACACATCCTATTGATTTTATGTGTACAATCCTTTGGACAGTATAGGATATGATATGGCTTCTCATAACGCTTTAAAATGTACACAGGAATATTACAAACAGACAGTATGTATTGCCCACACTACTTATGCGCATTCAATTTTATCTCGACTAAAAAGAACTTCTTTCCTCATCACAAATCATGGTCCAAGCATTCCATCTTACTTGGGAATAAGGTGATCATTGTAAGCCTTCAGGTAAGAATATAATGTGGCATTCAGGAGCGACCACGATTCCTCATTAAACCTCAGTGAAATCACTCCATGTGAAGCTCTGTTGCTTTTTAATTTGTATTCCAATACACTGTGGCATGGCGAACATTTATTTTCCAGAGACATCTCAGAGCTAATATAGGATTAGCGGAGCAATTTGCACTTGAATGATTCCACAGGCAAGAGCAGGGAGAAAGAGAGAGGCTCTCCGCTTTTGGCAGCCACTCAAAGGCTAGTGCAGCCAGGAGCGGAGGTCTCTAGTATATGATTGAGGTCGGTTTGGGGCAGTTAGAGAAAAGAGCCGGACCACAGAAAGAGGGTTCAGCAGCACTTAATGAGAAATGGGATCCTTTATGAGAGAGACACACAAAAGCCACTGTCAGACAAGCACTAAGGATCAGGGCTGCCCTATAGCACTATGCTAACTGACATGGGAAAGAGTGCAGCACACTCACCTGCCGCGTTTTTTCCCTCTAGCATACAAGTTGCACCCACTTACACCCTACTCAGTGCGGGTTGTCCTTCATTCTAAGAGCTGACATGGTAATTACACAAAAGCGCAGCTTTGTTTTTGTAGAGGACATGGACATAATACTGATGCAAACTGCACTCACTACGATTTCTGCTCATCTCCAGAGCGTACAGTAGCTTGCAGTTTCTTTTAAGTGACCCAAAAGCTCAGGACTACATTCACACTCACTCACAAACCAAACAGTAAATTCTGTTTTCATAGAAATGAAAGCACAAAAACTAACTTCTTTATTTTATCACCTGCTAGCAAAAAAACTTCATTCTCACCACAACTGTGGTTTCAGTATCACTAACCCTCAAAGGTCAGTAATTAGTATTTTAGTTTGGCCACAATATTCTCTTGTATATTTGCAAGTACATATTTCAGTCAGTGCAGTGAATGACACAAATGTGGGAGATTTTCAATTTAACTGCATTTCAAATACTGTAATAGTGGTGGCATTATTATAGTGTCATTGTTCCATTCCCCTTCAAATGTGAGGATTTTGCTTTGCCTTTACTTAACCGTTGTATAACAACTATCAGTAATGGTTAAATAATGTAGATTCTCAATCTAGGAAAGAGTGCTGTATAATATGCAAATGATACTCATGAAGAGATCTCGTGAGAGTAAAAAGGCAAGTTTGTTCAGAAGAATGGTGCCAGTTTGCTGATTTTCCCAGTCAGTACGTTGAAAGACCCTCTCCTCTACTACACAACAGACCCTGAATTTGGATCGTGATAATACCCATTACCATGATAATTCTACAGACTATAAATGTCAATTATAACCCAGACCTTTATAGATTTTATACATTTTTTCTGAACTGAAAGTTCATTATGATATTTGCACAATTTGTACTCATATTTGGACTTTGGACAGATCTTCTCTATTCATTTCAATGAGCTATGAGTGAGAAATACTTACTTTTTATCATCCCTGGTGACAACTATGACTTAAAAAGGAATTTCACTGATTTCTGCATAACATGATGTAGAGATGTAAACTAAGCCATCCGGAGTCGACTGCTGAAACACTACACACTTTTGGAATCTGATTACATTATGTGGTGGTGATATTAACCAGGAGTCGCGATGTTTACAGTATAGAAGTATTACAGTACAGCAATTCAACTGACCATCATTGACCCTACAGGTGTATTCTTAATGTTGATGATAAAATAGTGGAATATCTGAGAAAATAAGCCACAATTTTGCTATAGCATAACCTGCATGCACCTCTCTGGAATGAAGGGATTTTAAAATAAAATGTTTTAGACTAAAACCTTATCTGTAAACTTTTGTAAAACAATGTCTTAGGCAAAAAGGAGCAAAACAACAAAAACAAAAACAGTCCAAGTGTGTGTGTGTGTGTGTGTTTGTGTGCATGTGTGTGTGTGCGCGCGTGTGTGTGTGTGTGTGTGCGTGCGTGCGTGCGTGTGTGTGTTAAAGCAGCAATGCAGAGACTGGGGAATGCTTTCCCACACCTCATTCTGAGAGAGCAAAACAGACTTTTTTTAGCTCAGTCTCTCAGCAAATACTCTTTACTGCAGGCAAAATACAGTCCAGTCTTCACAGTGCCAATCACGTCTCTGTCAGCTGGGAAATTATGATGCTTAGCTCTCTGTGGCACCTACATATTGAGCAAGCCTCTTTTCCCTACAGCAGAAATTCAAGGTGATGGAAAGGCTTAGCGCAGGCTTGCCTGACACTAAACTCTGCATTCACTTGCTGATGCCTCCTTTACGGCATTAAACGATGTTCAATTACAAGAACCACTCATGCTCTTTTTCTGATCCACTCTCATTTCAACAGTGCAACTGAAACTCCAATTTAGCCACAAACTGTTTGCCTTTAACTCGACCAGTGCTGCAGACTCTTGTAAGTCACACATCCTGAAATAATGCCAGATGACTGGTAGAAAATAATTACAACGCTGTTTGACGGCATTACTTCCGTTTGACATCAGGATGGGACCCCAGCATCGGTACTCGTGATCTAGTTCTTCATCATTAATGAACGGGCTCCATCTCTTAATTCACACTGCGCTCGTTCCGAACACAAGCCAAATGCAGCGAAAGCGAATTGCTAGTTTGTGTGGAAATGCTTTTCCACGCTTTGTTTCATCTTGTCTCAACGTATATGGGAACAGGCACAACTGGAACATTACAGGAGACGACACAGTGTGAGAGCAGATCCCTAAGGTAGACCACACAGTACGACCTCAGACAAACAAATCTTTCTTTGTGTGTGCAAATCGCAGTAAGCAGGTGGGATCTGGAGGGGTTTGGACTGCAGTAGGCTGGTGGTTTCCTTACTCACACACACCTACATAACCTGGTCATTCAGGGATTAGTTGAATCAGCTATTTACAAGCTGGAAAATCACAAAGACGTGTGGTATTCTAGCTTCTGGAGGTACAGACAAGTCCTCCTGCTTTATGTCACTGGATCAGGGTCTTTGATCTTAAACCCCCCCTGACCAGCAGGGATCATCAATTTTGGTAGTTCGATGATTTTCCTTCATAAAACAAATCTACTGAACACATGAGTTAACAATCGAGTAGAAAGTGTGTCTGTGCAGGAGACGCTGGATGCTGGCCCTCAAGGATCAGAAAGGATGACCCCTGTAGTAGTGGGTTCCTGCTCCTGCTGCCTGGTTTGAGTATGGAGAACACTCAGAACCCCCTGGATGAGGTGCTTTTGCTTACCTTTGCCGTAGTTGAAGTGGAGCTTGATGGCTTTGCCCTGGTTGATGTGCAGGTATGTGAACCACACAGCGAAGGTGAGCAGCACCAACAGCAGCAGCAGCTTGAACTGCTTCCTGATTTTCTTCAGCGGGAAGCGCAGCATCCTCTCAGAGGATGGAGGAGGAGAAGGGGAGTGGGGGCTCTCCTACACACAAAGCCTGGCTGGCACAGGACACTCGGGTCTATAGAACAGCATCCTTCCCTGCTGAGGATCGCCTGAACGCAACAGGTCCCACACACACACTCTCAGGTGCACAGCGAGTGCTCTCTGTTCCTGCAGCTTCAGGGACGCACTGCCGCGCTCGGGGGGCTTCTTTCGAAGCTCAGCGAGTCATTTTAGGGGGATCATCCCCATCCTGCGAAGTGTCCAGTGTCTCGCACCCCGTGTGCGCAGTGTTGGGGAGCGGTGCGTAAAAACGCACCTCAGCGACCGCGTGGAGACGGACGGAACAGCAGCTCGTGGCTAATCTCGTCAAATCCGCTCTCAGTGTGGCCGATTACTCTACCAGGCGCTCCGCCAGGGATCATCGCTCTCTCCCTCCCTCCCCTTCTCTCTCCCTCCTGCGTTATAGCGACGCGCACCTTTAACTTCTCCCGGCGCCTCTCCTCACTCCACTCTCTGCTCTCTCTCGGACTACATGCTGCTTTAACTCTGCCGTGGGCTCCATCGGAACTGACGCTAAAAAACACTAACCTGACATGATGAACTGTATAATAAATCAATGCTTCTAACTGACAGTTCGGCCCCTTTTAATAAACTGTAGCTCCGTTTCTAAATGACAGTTCGGCCGATATTGAAATCCATCCGAAGCACATTAGCCTCTGGATATTTCGGGTTTTTGGCTGATGTACTTTTGTCCCCACCCCACGCGCTGTTTCCACACAACCCGTGTAAAAAAAACCGTCCGAGCAGAGCCCGAGAGCCTGATCAGGGTTGAGTGGATGAGGGGAGCAGCGTTCTCTCGGTCCGTCTGTGGCTCCGCATCTCTCCACAAGTCTATGTGAACCTCGTGCAAGCGCCTGACCCCATTTATGCCCACCCTCTTGCAAAATCACAGTGTTTACGCACGCCTCCCTGCTCCACTCCACAGTAAGACACTCTGCCCAGTGGTCTCCCACAAATAAACAATACCAGGCTGTAGCTCTGCTAGCTGCTCTCTCAGTGCAGAGCCGTGTTTTCATTCATCCCTCCACTACAGCACCGCCCCTTCGCGTCCTAATACCCACGCAGTGTCATAGGAGAGCTCCCACTTCAGGTAGCTGCTCTTATGAAAGCTGCTTTACTGGGGTTCCTCCAGATCCGAGGTGTCTTCACTCGGTTCCTGTGGTCGGTGCTCCTCTCCTGTCCTCCGCTCGTCGAGAGAGCATCCATGACGCTGCTGAGCAACCAAACTTGGGAGGAGCCAGAAAGTGCAGTTCCTCGATTTGACCAGCAGGGGAGCGACTCACAAAGACATTGCAACGGGCTCTGTTTATGTTTTCTTTTTTTAAATCCTCACCGCTTTTCCTCCAATCCCCGCCCCCTGCGATCGGATTGGCTACTGCAAGTCCCACTCGAGTCACGACTGGCTGGAGTGTTCTTACATACACCTGACCGGGTTGACAAGCAGGGCAAGTGTGGCATTAGACTTTTACTTTCTTTTGACATTTCCAAATTGACATAACGGACCCTTTACTCAAGGTAAGCCCATGGGCTACTCGTGCAGATTCACAAGTAGAACCACAGCCAACAACCAATCATAGCACAGTACGCGGGGCACCACCAGCCAATCCGAGCCAAGCAGGGGCGGGGAAGGGGGGTCTCTTTGGAAAACGGATGGAGGGGAAACATGTACCTCACTCATCATTGGATGAGGAGGGATTTACGCAGCGTGGTGCAGTCTAGGGCCTGAAAGCAGCCGCGGTTATCTAACCCCTATGATTTAATTCTGCCTTTATTTAATAGAGGGTGCATTACATCTGACAGTAATAGCAGCGCTGCCTCATGCATGATGACTCCTGACTAAAGACATGTGGTAATGAAAAAGGCCACATGATTTTAATGTGAAATGAGGGCACAGGACGCCAAATGCACCATTAAGTGGCTGTATATTTCTGCAGCTATTTTTTAAACAGTTATGTCAGGATCTGCGGAAAGGCCATTGATCCTCTGTCATACCACTTTTTCCACACATACATAACTGAGTGGTTTAATAAACAGATGTCTTTATTAAAAAGTTAGTTTATGTATGATAAAAATAGTTTCGGCAGCAGTATTATTCCGGATTAAGAAATATAAAAACCCAGTGTGTTCCACTGAAAGCTTTTTTTTTTTTCAAGATCCAGGCCTGTCCTAAAATGCCAATGTTTATGTGGTGGGATCTATGATTACACATTAATGTCTTTTTCATGTTTCATCCTTTTCCACACACTGCAGTTTATTTTAGTTTCAGAATCTATACAGATGGTTGGAAAAATTGACTCGAGTAGTGGTGGGTGTGGACCATGCATGCAGCCACATCAGTCGCTACAGAATTGGATACTGGTCAGTAAAGCTCTGTAGTTTCATGTGAACTGGCTTCAAATGTGCTGGGGTAGACCCTCGGAATGAGACTGGAGTGAATAAAACTGTGCTGGAAGGCCAGCCAAGAGCTGCACCCCTGTCTCACAAGCAACAGTCAGACCAGACTAAGAAGGGCCCTCTGACAGAAACACATTACAAAGATCAGAGCTTCTGCCCATAGACTAATAGCCACTGTCCCCACTGTACTCGAAAATTTGTAGCACACAATAGGGTTTCGAATTAAATCCATGTTAATTAGCAGAGTGCAAGAAAGCTGACACAAGATCTTTCAAAGAGTCATTGTTAAAAACTGCTCTCACAACAAAAGATATTTTAGTAACTGCTTGCTCTGATTTATAAGCTCTGTGCAGAACAACCAGACAGAAGGTTGGTTGTTGGAGCAAAAGCTCATTGATATTCCTTCTGCTAGCTGATCCTGAGCAAAGCGTAGAGGACTGTGGAAATTATTATTCATACATTCAGTCATAAACAATGAACTAAGAAATGAACTTTCCTGAAATTGGTTTTCTTGCAGTTCTGACCCCTTCTGTACTTTCTTCTTTGCTGTGCAAGACTGAGCTGATCTTGGGGATTTGGGTGTAAAGTAAACAAGCATGTAACCATGTACTCCCACAGAAATCAACTGCATGAACACACAACATCCTCACAGTGTAGAAGGCTAAAAGATTAGACCCTCTGTATTTCTTCATAGGTTACCCAGCAGACCTTGCTTCTGTAAAAGCAAAACCTAGGAGAGGTGTGGACCTGAGTCTCTTGACTTGGGCTTAAGTAAAACATGTAATTATTATTTAGACTCAAAAATCATGCAAGATTTAGCCTTTAACATAAATGACTTAAGCCTCAATTAAAAAGGCCCCCAGACTTCAGACTTGGCTTGAGACTAGTCATTTTGACATGGCTTAGGACTAAATCGTCTTGATTTGCAGCTTCACTTAGGATTAGCCGGCACTGACTTGTGACTTGACTCATAACTAGCTTTACCTGGCTTAGGACTTGACTGACATAACCCTCGTAAGGTCTTCGTTTTTTGGTTACACAGGGAGTCCTGCTGGGTCTAAAGGACCCATTGCATTTTGGGGCTTTTAATTTAACATGTCCAAACCTTTTTTGTTAAAATTCTCAGCAGAAGTTTACGTCATTCCATTTGCAAGTAATATAAACAAAACATGTTACATTTATGAATAGAAATGCCACCGTTATGTTTTTATTAAAATATTAAAATATAACAGGCATAACTGTATTATATATTTGAATTTCATTAGAAATTTAACCTAATCTAGTTAGTTTACACAATATCTGGCTGAGTCACTTTGAACACAGCTCTTTTCATTCCAGACTATACCACATATGAGGGGCAGAGTTTCACTGTGTGTGTATTGCAAATGTACTGGGTGTGTGTATATTGTGTTTTTCTGTCCATCTTGGGTCCACACACTTCACAGTGCTACTTTTTATTGATGCCGGCCATAATCTATGTCAACAGATAAGGATCTTTAACACTTTACTCCTCTTTCTCAGAAACATAAATTACACAGGTCAGCAGGTCAAAAGCATCAGAGATGGGTTTGTGTTAGTCTCAGCCTCAGACGTCATGCCCACAGAACGTTGGCTAAACGTCTGATGCATATGGTACGCTTAACTGGAAACACTTCAGGAATGTCGAAGTCGTCATCTGATTGGTTGAATTTTATCGGATTTCCGGGGGATGCGAGTGTCACGTTTATTTTCAGTCTGTTGTTGTGGGGACATTTCCACGCCCTGAAACGTGACGCTGAACAAAACGAACTGTGATTGCTTGTTTGACATGTCGGTCAAACAGCCTTATGGGTGGGCCTTGGCCAAAGAAAGCTGTCTGAAGGTCTGGCTACGCGAGACTAGTGCTGATAAGGAAGGAAGTGCAAGTCCGCTCTTTCTGGGGGTTACGTTCCAAGAGCACCCGCATATCGTGAAAAACCGTGTTGCTGTGTTTTGATAAAACAAATGCCTATTTCCATAGTGTAAACCCTAAATATGCCCCCAAATATGCTCCCAGAGTACTTTCATTTCATTTTACTTTCATTCCAGTTTAATGCATTACCCTTAAAGAAAATGTAATTTAATTTACAGTAATAAAAATACAGGGCTTTACGCAGGACAAAACGAAAAACAAGAGAAACATTTGTTTCACAGATCCACAGGGGAGATTTTGGTCTGCAGTTGCCACAGATGATTCAAACGACAGAAGCCAGTAGAAATAAATCATCAGAATCAGAAAACTTTATTCATCCCTGAGTGAACTGCATTAGCATTAGCATTAGCAACGTGCAACAAACCAAAACAAAGGCTCGTACACAAAAGAAACATTGAAATAAATCTCTCTACCAACATGTTTAGACAGGGCACAGCTTACTAATACTAAAAAAATGAGATGACGGTTGAAAATTTGGGAAAAATGTTTAAAACACTAAAATATGAAGGCAAGACGCAGAACAGTCATGCTGCTGCAGGTTTGTGCACTGCATAACGCTCTCAGATTGCCTACTTTCAAACCTCCCGTCTCTAAGCACAGTGAGCGTGGGATGCTCCCAATCAGCGGCAAGGAGAAATAAATAATGTTTCCGGATTGGCTAATTTCAAACCTCCCAGTATTTTACCATTTCAAGACACACATTCTATATTTATATAGTTATATTTTATATGGAAATGTTCTCTGGAAAAATCCACGTTAGACTGAATCCACGACTGCTGATCTGCGTAAAAGTGAGAGGTTACTGTATTTCTTTTGAGAACCAATGGTCCTGAGGGGGACAAAATGATTAACTAGCATTATTAACCAAGACTATAGAACCCTAGCAAAGACCCTGGCATCCCTGTAGCAGAACTTGTCAATAATAAGCAGAAAGCTCCTCAAGTCAAGTCAAGTGGGTTTGTTGTCAGGACCATGGTGCAACACAAGTTATAGAAACAGAACTGAACACCACAAGACTGTAAGTGCAGACAGAAGAAAATACACCGAGTGCAAATACACAGAAAGAGTGCAAGAAAACACAAGAGCAACAAAAACAATATAATAAAAGTAGACAGCAATAGATATAATTGTGTAAATAGAGAAGCGTCAGGACAGAGAATGTGTGATATAATAATAAATAGAGGGGTTTTTACAACGCAAACTGGAGTGTGAGTTTATGTAAAGCAATACATATCAGTGTGTATATACTTTATGTTAGGAAGAGGAGGGTGAAGTTCAGGTGAGGGCTGTGTTTTGGGGGGCTGTTTATGTTTCAGTTCTGATAGAGGAGTCTAATGGCATGACGGAAGACATTGTTTCCCTTTCTGGCAGTAGAGGCTCATACGCTACAGTACCCAGATGGGAGGAAGGAGAAGAGGTTGTGTGAGGGGTGTGTGAGCTCACCCACACTGCTGGTGGCTTGGTGGATGCAATGTTTGGGAGGGAGGATTAGTTGGCAATGTGCTGGACTGCGTTGACACAAACATTGCTGGCGCATTTTGCACTGTGCCCCAGCCCCACCTCAGCTACTCTGATCACATGTCCGACATACAGACTGCTCGTCAGACAAGCCAGCCCTGGTCCGAAGCTGCCGAAAATCTGACCCCCAGGCCCAATCTCTGCTCTCCAGGACTGCTTTCAGCACACTGACAGGGACTGCAGTGATAGGGAGGCTGCAGTCTGTGGCAGCTCTACCAACCTGGAGGAGTCAGCCAGGGTATCGGAGACTTAACTGTCCCAACCAGAAGCCATGGATGACTGCGGAGGTGTGCATGCTGCTGAGAACTTGGGACACTGCCTTCAGAAGAGCCTGTCCAAGGACATGAAGCACGCACATACACAGAAAATCCACAGCCACATCCACAACTGATCTTTCTGGGACTCTCACAAAACTTATCTTCTACAAAATAAACAGCATCTGAAATGTACCTGAGCATTTAGACAAATCGTAACTGGAGCATGCATATGGTCAAAATAACTCAACACAGATTTCTTACTCACATTTAAAACTGGTATTTAACAGGAACGTGTTTCACATGCCAAGCCAGATGGCATCCATCCAGCCATCCACTCAATTCATTCATTCATTCATTCATTTTGGCCTGCATCTGGACTGTCATCGTCAATGCCAGATGTTGCCTGGCTCAAGCCATATCAACAATACAATCTCCCCACAGAGCCCTCATCCACACACACTAACACACACACACACACACACACACACACACACACACACACACACACACACATACATACACACATACAAAAAATGTGAGTGCTTTAGTCAGAATTGGAAGAGTTAGCAAGTTAACACCAAGAGTCTTAGAGTAATAAGCATCAATACAAAGTTCTATGACAAAATATATTCATTAGTGGATTCTCCTTTAAAAAAACCTTTCAGTGTGGACAGAAGTATGAATAAAATCCCTTTCAAGATGGGAAAGATGGCAGATTCTGCTGTTTATATCGGAAACGTTTTGTGAAATAATTTTGTCGGTTTTTATAGAGAACCCTGTAGTCTCAGAAACCACCCAAATGAGCTTTCATTCCGTTATTTAGCAAGTGGATATGATTTGAGACCAAGTGAGTTAGCCAGGCAGGTAAGAAAGTGCACATTCATTGGCTAAACTGGCCTCACAGCTTCAAAAGTTCTTCTGAACTGCACTCACTATGCACAACAGTTATACATCCACCAGAGGGCGACATTTCCTAAGACTACATTTGAACGACCAGTCTGAGAGGACTGGTTGATTTGGAAAACTGGAGAGCTGGCCTGTTACAACTGGCCTGAATTATTTTACATATATTTATTTCTTCATATTGCACAATCTCTTCCAGTGTAATTGCATTTTAATAACTGTGTGCCCAAAAAGTTCCATCTCTAATTAATGAATTCAGTGAATTCACTGAATATGGCTAGAGGGTGTAAATGCCCCCCAGCACTGGGTTAGAAAGCAGTGAGACTGCACCCTCTGAAGTGATGGATTTCCATGTAATACCTATGGGATCAGTTGGATACTCATCCAACATCAGTACCTGACCTCTCGCAGTGCTCTTGCTGCTGAATCCAATTAAATCTTTACAGCAATGTTCCAACATAGTGTAGAGCCTTCCCAGAAGAGTGCAGGCTGTTACTGCTGCAAAGAGGGACAAACTCTCTATGAATATTCTTGATTATAAGAGAAACATTGGATGGTCAACAAACCTTTGGATGTATCATAACCTTGGTGAATGAACACCTGAACATTCTTCACATTCTGTTCCATGTGCTCACTGATATGAGTCCATGTGAGCATGCCAATACTCCTACAGCAGACACGCAAAGACACGTAATATTACACAAAGTGTGCTTTAGGCAAATTTCAGCCTTCATTTCCTCCTACAATATTGTTTCCTCCAAGAGTTCATTTACTAATAACTAATACAGGTAACAATTTTTTTACACTGCAAGATATGAATGTTATTAGAGTGAGGTGGGCTCTATAAGGTCAAATATTAAACTTTGCAGTGTCACCAGGACTAAACATACACAAGGGGGCAACAAAGGGAGAGCTAAGCAAAAACTTGTGTATTGTATGTATTCATTTTATCCCTTACTCTAAATGTAGCTGATCAGACTTGTCAGGGGCAGATAGATAATGGCAACAATGGACACAAAACATGGATAATGACGCTGGATAATCTACTGCTTCGGGAAAAGTAACAGAAGAATTGAGTTCCAAAATGATAGTTCTTCATCAGATACACACACACAGACCTAGACCCATCAGAGTGTATCTGGATTTGAACGAAGGCAAGTCCAGTCTTGTGTTGTCTGTGACTAAATAGACTCAAAATGTTCAGGTGAGCTTCTTCAAGAACTTGTGACCGCCAGCAAGAAAGAGTACATGAAGCGTTAAACTAAAAGGAGACTAAGGTTCACTTGCTCAGCCAGTCCTTATGTTAGGAACACCACACTAATGAGTTTCATCCCTCACAGATTTTTAAAGAGCCCTGCATTCTTCTTGTTTTTAATATTTCTTAACCCAATGTCCACTTCGGATGTTTAACGTATCCAAAAACTATTTGTTTCCAACCTCTATCAAGAGACAAGCTGTTTTTGTTACTGTGCCTTTATGGCACATGGGATGTTCGGATGGGTTGCCCTCTCCTGTATCTCATTTAAAATGCAATCCAGACTGCACTAACATCATTGTGAATGCATGGCGTTGTCCTGCTGTAGGCTAAGTAGAATGATGACATGAAATCTGCGGAGTCCCTCGCTGTCTTCAAGCGTCGTCTGAAGACCCACCTCTTCAAGGAGCACCTTGGTGACTAACTATGTCTCTTGTTTCTGCTTATTTATTTTTATTTCTCCATTTACTATTTTACAAAAGTACTCTTATATCCAGGCCTTCCTTACTTTTGCCTTAACCTCTGATATTTCTTGGTGTACTTAGCTGGCAGCAACTTGAATAGTGGACGTTGGTTTAAGTATAGCTTTACATGTTTAAAGAACAGATGTGGACTAAACTTGACTGATCAACTACATTCAGAGAATGGAAATCCTGGATAAAGTTGATTTTTGTTGAGTCCTTAAGAAAACAGGTGTGGCATTGCATCTATGGCATCAAAGGAAGCCTCCCTTGCTTATATAAGAGTAGTGTCTCAGCTTCTTTTGTTACACTGATTAAGTCTGAGGTCCATGCAGAGGTCTATGGTCCACATGAAAGCAGGAAATCAATCTTTCTTCACTCTTTTTCTTTCTCCCACAGCCCCTGCTACAGTAAAACACACAGTTTATTGTAATGGATTTGCTTTAGTTCTTCTCAGTGGGAACCCATTGCGAAAGAGAGGTTTCTGATGTCCACATAATTTTTTCTGTTCCGATCGACCTGCTGGAAGCCTCATTCCAACAGGGGGTCCGAACTGTGCACACAGGCCAGATAAACAGAACAGAGGGTCCGAACTGTGACTCAGGACAGAAAACAGAACGAAACAAAGTTTACAAAAGTGTGAAATGTTATCCGTAAGCATTCTCTCAGGACACAGGGTCATACATACCAATATTAACCAGGCAGTTGGTGGCCAGGTGGTTAGGGAAGGCCAGTAGGTAAAACTCATGCAGCTTTCAGTGTCTGGGAAAAATCTGGAAACAATTACACAAAAGCACTACATTGAAATGAATATACATTTTTTCAGCATTCAGGTTACTGTTCTCAGTAACAGCTACACATACTTTCATACCTTGTTTTAATATGGTGGATGGATGTGCTTTATCCTTACAGGATGTGTTTGCCTTCTCCTGTACATTTTTTGTAGGGGGTTGAGGTTTGGGGGTTATATACTGTATATAGAGAGGTTTTGAAAATTTAACATGGAACAGTTTGCTGCTCAGGGCACTGTAGGCTGTCTTGTTTTGTCTCTGGTTTCGCTACCAAGACAGGATTTTTGGCCTGAAATTGTATGACAACAAACACACTCACCCCCCCACATGGCCTCGGAAGCTCAGGATTGAGCTGAGATAAGACAAAAACAAACTCTTCTGGACTCAAAGCATGTTATTTGTCATAATGTCATTAGTTGAGAGGCTGCGGTAGCTGAAAGAGAAAGTAAATGCCGGAAGACTTGACACTCCCAGGAACGTTCTGACCGATTGTCAGAGCATTGCACGCTGAGGTTGCACTCCCTAGAAAAAACTTCTTAAATTGGGTCTGTTACTTGTGGTAGATCAGCCAAGATTTTGAATCTGCTTTGCTTCTTAACGCAGCCAACAAGGTAAGAGAAATTCTATTTTAGCATCACACTTTTGCATCATGCATCATTTGCATCACACTTTTGCACCAGTGAAGTAATGTCAGCTAGAATTGCTTATGTGTTTTCTGACACTGTGTAAAACTTAACTAAATGGCTCAAACTAAAATCAGTGTCACGGTCTGGACTGGCGTAAGCCGAGCTTTATGTTCATTTCTTAAGTATTCGGGTTTTCTGTTCATGTTTCTAT
>JBBPDB010000128.1:4881407-4898228 GCA_037974465.1 Brachypetersius altus
TGGCATTATAAAACATTAAAGGGCCAATATTCCCCTAGTGGAGGGCACAGGACAGGACAACATTGGAGGGGAGACTCAAGTACATTTGTGGAATACATAGAAACTAAGAAATAAATTGTCATAACAATGGTCAATAATAACATAACTAAGTGTTTGCAATGTGGCATATGGTGCATTATTATGTTAAAAGATGCCACTACCATTAGTGCAGGGTTGCCCAAGTCTGGTCATGATGCCCTGAACTCAAACACACCTGGTTCCACTGTGAGGATTAGTGAATGTGTTAACAGTAGGGAAGCTACCAAACTTTGTTGGACATACCTTTCATGCACCACTCCCGTTCCCATAAAGGGGTGTACTTGGTTTAAGAAGGTGGTATGCATCATGGTAACATCCACATGAATGCTGGGACCTAGGGTTTCCCAGCATAACACTGCCCAGAACATCACACTGTCGCTGTTTACCTCCTTCGCATAGTGCCGCCTGGTGCCATCTCTTAAGTGATGCACACTCACCTGGCCATCCACATGATGTAAATGAAAAAGTTGACCTGTCAGAAGTTTCCATGTAGTGGCTGATCGCTGTAGTATCCAGCTATTTGGCTTACATAAGCTTAATTCGTGATAAAATTATACTGGCACACATGTGTTTTGAGTTTGGTGTGGAAGAATTGACTGCCACGAACAGAGCACTGACCTCAGCACCTTTGGGATAACTGGAATGGAGATAGCGATCCAGGCCTTTTCATCCAACATCAGTGTCTGATCTCATAAATGCCCTGCAGAATGAATGTGTACAAATTCTCCCAGAAACGCCAAAATCTTTTGGAAAGCCTTCTAAGAAGAGTGGAATCTGTTATGGCTGCAAAGGGCAAACCAACTCCATGTTAAAGTTTGTGGATTTGAATGCAATGTAATTGAAGTCTTTGTGTCATGGGCAGGCGTCCCAATACTTTTGTCCACATAATTTGAGCTCAACACTAAACAGCCAATCAGAGCAGAGTTCATTCACCAGTTTCAGTCTGGTCGCAGTAGCCAGCCTGCTTTATTCTAAGAGAAGATGAGACTGGAAATTAAAATGAATTATGAATGTTTTTGGTACATTGAAAACACACAGATGGCATAAGTGGATTTATAAGAGGGTGAAGTACATGTGACTCAGGAGAAATTAAGGCTGTTCAGGGTGTTTCCCTGTAGGCTTGCCGTACTCGTTCATAGGCGGAGGCAGTTACTGCGGAAGTTTTTCTGAGTGCTGAAAGCACTAAACACGGGATAACCCAGGTAATCTCTCACTGATTAAAGATGGACCTGAGCTCCGAGGCAGTGAAGAAGATACTCTCTAAGGTGAGTGCTTGTCTGTACTTGTTGGGTTGGGTTGGGTTGGGTGTAGGGATTAGTGTGAGTGAGGAGAAACCGGCTGTGTTTGGAGTTTCATCTCAGTTCAGGGACCTCAAATTTATTTATCACTGCAATATTCCTCTTTAACAGTACAAATTTCGAGATGTTGCCATTGAGGAGCTTCAGAAACTCCATCGTGTTCATCCTGACATGAAGCCCCTGACTGGCACTTACAGTGAGTGACTGTTTTGGCCATAAATACCTTAAATTAAGCCCTTTTTCTTTTCTAAAATTGGTGTTGATTGAGTTCATCTTCTTTCACCCCAAAGCCTTCAGTGACAGTTCTCAGAGGGACCTGCTGAGGCTGGTGGGCAACATCCCAGTCACATACCAAGGTGGGTCATAAATAAAGTGAATGAATCGGTTCATCAGAATCAGTAAAGTTGGGGCAGCTGGTGGCCTTCTGGTGAGGGAGTTGCACCCTTTGATCAGAAGGCTGTGGGTTTGTATCCCATGGATGCTAGTGGCACCACTGAGGTACCCTCCATCAAGATGCAGTCTCTATACACTGCTCCCTGGGCGCCCTCGTAGGTGGCAGCCCACTGCTTCTCTTGGTGAATATAGAGAAATATTAAATAGAGAGAGAGAATTTCACACTGTAGTGTGGTGTGTTCACACGTGGCTATAAGAAGCCACTTTACTTTACTTTGTTCAGTTAATCAGTGAACACTTTGACATGAGCTGACTGTCACTGGACTCGTTGCGGTCTGTTTCTTATCTACGGTTAATTGTCTTTCTTTTCAAGGTCGTTCTTACAACCTACCTATCCAGTTATGGCTGTTGGATTCGTTTCCCTTCACGCCGCCCATTTGCTTCCTGCGACCCACTGCCAACATGTCGATCAGAGAGGGCAAACATGTAGACTCCAAAGGCAGGATCTTCCTGCCCGAACTGCACAATTGGGACCATGTAAGAGCGTTAATTCACAATGTTCTTAAAAACGTGGAAGTTTTTGTTGAACAGCATGTTTAGGGACCAACTGCAGCACAGGGATTATTAAGAATACTAAGATAAAAAATCTCTTCTGAAAACATAAGCTTCAGATTAAAGTAGACTTGCCAGAACTCTCTAATGAAAGTGTGTGGTACTGAGGTTAATGAGAGCGTGGAGAATTCCACACATACCAGAATTCCATGGTTTTATTGTGTTTCTCAACCGTCAGCCAAAGTCTTCAGTGAACGTGTTGCTAGAGGAGATGATCACTAAGTTTGAGGAGGAGCCTCCACTGGGCATGAAATCTACAGGAGATGGGAAAGACCCCAACGAGCTTCTCGCTTTCATGTCCCATATAAACCTCAAAGAAGGTGGGTTTGCTATGATGACATGCTCATTGTCAGAACATGGTTTAAATGTTCATAAACTGTACCCCCACATATAAACGCACACACCCCAAACCTGAACTTCCTCCTCCTGCTCCTAACTAAGATCTCTTCTGCCTGAAACGAACAACCTTCGCTCCAATCGCTTCTGTAAATACTCCTCTAGTTATAATATACTGCACATGCTCTGTCCTGCTGCTGCTATATTTGCACAGTTATATTTATTGCTGTTTACCTCTATTCTGCATTAGCAAACTGCTCTTCACTGCTTGAGTGTAGTGTTTTGTATTATGTTGTAATACTACATTAATTCAAACTAGTACTGTAGCTTTCAGCTGCACTAAATGTTGTCTTGCCTTATTTCTCTTTTGTTTTTATTGCACTCTCTTCCTATTTGCACTATTCTGTGTATTCTGTCCTGTTTGAACTTGTAGTCTTGTTTTTTTTCCGTCGTGTTTGAAATAACAATAAACCTACTTGACTTGTTCACCACTGAGGGTGAATGATTGTTGCCTGTTTTTTGTATTAAAGAGTGAAATATTAATAATCAAATGTAAGTTTAGTATTTATGTATTTAAATTAGGACCATGTTCTTTGTTCCCTTAGGTGGGAATCAGCCTGGTCAAGGTGGAAATAAAGTCTCTGTGATTGGAGGGGGAGACCTGGGCATGGCTGCTGTGTTGAGCATCATGGCGAAAGTAAATTTCTGTGCAGAATAATTTTTCATTCTAATAGTAGATCTCAAGATACTTCTCATGATGTCACTTCATGTTTGCACAGAAATGCACTCACTGTATTATTGTCTCTCTGTACTCCTTTTAAAGGGCTCTGTGGATGAACTGGTTTTCATTGACATTCCAGAGAGTTCAACCAAGGGTGGTACAATGGACTTGGAGATTTTCAACTTGCCAAAAGTCAAAGTTTCAAAAGGTACATTTTCATTCAGTGCCTCAAAGTCAAAACGTTCAGGTTTGAACGTTATAATTTACATTAAATGAAAAGTTTGTCCTGAAATGGCAAAAAAACAAATCACTGACTCAGTGCCTCTCACATGACTCATGCGTCATACTCTGTGCTGGATTGCGTAACAACCCCTATCCCACTGTGACTCAACCCTGTATGTGTCTCTGTCTCTGCAGACCTGGCAGCCTCTGCTGGCTCCAAGGTGGTGGTGGTCACTGCAAATGCGTGGAGTGAGGAGCAGTCGTATGTGGGTGTGGTGCAGACTAATGTGGATATGTACCGCAGCATCATCCCGAGCCTGGCCCGCCACAGCCCCGCAACAGTACTGCTCATCGCCTCTCAGCCTGGTTAGTGTGAACCTCTAAACTTGATTCATTGTGTTGTAAAGTGCAATGGCAGACATGGCTGCTTGGATTTGAAAGGACTAGTCCAGTACTTTTTGGACTAATCTTAGCAAAAGTCTCAAAAGGTACATTTTCATTCAGTGCCTCAAAGTTCAAACTTTCAGATTTAAATGTTATAATTTACATTAAATGAATGTCATATTACAATTTATAAGTAGCAGTAACTGGAATAGCTACTATGGTGGCTCTCCATTCTGTCGTGCCAGATTTGACCTATCACGTAAGGAACAGGCCCTTGGTAAGTTGAGTCATTTGTGTTGAGCACAGAAAGCAGAAATACGTAAAACAGGCTTAGAGAAACACTGGTCTACTATATTTAGGCCAGTGACAAATGCAACAAATTTTTTTTTTTCGTCATGTACATCTGTGTGCTATAGTTTCTCAATTTCTTAAATCTACTGAGATTTAGATGGAAAGTGTGTTGTAAAGTGCAATGGGAGACAAGGCTGCTTGGATTTGAATGGACTAGTCCAGTGCTTTTTGGTCTAATCTGCTTCTGCCACATTATGGAGCATAGGAAAAATGATAACTTATTAATAGCTTAGAAAAGAAGAGAAAAACCTCAAAATTCACTGTATAACAAAGTCCAGTAAACAATGCTTCATTCCATCAGTAAATGTTTACGCAAGCTAAGTTGTTTTATACCAAATTCTTCAGTCAAAGAAGAGGAAGTACAAAGGGAAGTAGAAGTAATTCATTCAGTGATGGGACTGTTTTTTCAGAGGCAAGAATTTGTAGTAATGTAACAATGTAGTGGTTTTCTGATCCATTTCTGAACCATGTGTGGACATCAAAAGTTGAAGAAATACAGCTTTGGTGACTCACACTCATGACATTCTGATCCTAGGAAATCTGGTGATAGGTGGTTGTAGTTTCAAATTTGTCTCATTAAACATGTGTTTACAGGGATCCCCTGTATCATGGGTGATTTGTTTTTCAAATACATAGAAGTACTTGGAAATATAATTATTGTCTGTGGTTAATACAGATGTGACCGGTGGCAGCTGGATAAAGAAGCCCTGGAGTGTTCCATTAAGACACTGCAGAAGACCTTTAAACAGCTCCCTAAAGCTGGGACAGTAGAGGGGGGCAATATTATAGCACATGTTGTGAGAAATTAGTCCTATTAGTCATTTTTTCCAATAGCTTAAACATAAACAAAATGTATAATTAAAAATGCCATATTCAAGTGTGATCCCTGCGCATGTGTATTTATCGTTACTTACATCAATTAAACAACATGTATTTGTACTTGAAACCCCCCCCCCCCCAAAAAAAAACATTTCGTAAAATAAGCTTGTTTTGTGGATTTTTTAATATGTAAGAATAATTTTACTTTTCCTGAATCCATTACAACTTTATGTATGTATGCATGTATTAATGTAACCTGGGTGCTGTTCTTTTTCTTAGTGGACATAATGACGCATGTGGCATGGAGGCAGAGTTGCCTGCCACCGACGCATGTGATTGGTGCAGGCTGTAATCTGGAATCAGAAAGACTCCATCATGTCCTCAATGTTGCCCTGTTGGCCAACAGTACAAACAAACAGGCCTGGGTCATAGGAGAACTCTCTGACAACAAGGGTGAGGACCTTCTGTATTCATTTTACTGTCTCTGTGCTTTATTAATAAGTGTATTTTTAATTGTTTAATTTTGCCAATGATTAGAATGATTTTAGAGTTTATGGAAGGGCCAGAAATGCATTCGGTTTTCTGTTTAACTTTTGTGCTTTAACTTTTGATGCTGACTTTTTTATTAGTTACTGTATGGGGCAATTCAGGATCAAGCGGGGACAAACAGCCGGTGGTGTCCGCAGTGCCCAGCTCCATAAAGCCACTAATAGACAGGTAAGAACAGCATCAGCTCTGCATTGGCAAATAAAATCCCCCTATCAATGCTCACATAGACCCTTTCAGATAATGTGTTTCACAATAATTAGGGAAAATTAGTCATGATTTCAAATTCGTTTCTTGTATCTTGTAACAAAACATGTTGTTTTGTTACAAGATACAAGAAACGAATTTGAATCAATGCCCACATAAAATGTGATTAATATTCTGCAGGGCATCAGAGATGTTGAAGGGGAAAGGTCAGAGGTCTTGGTCGGTGGGGCTGTCCATTGCTGACATCTGTCACAGCATTCTCAAAGACCAGAGGAAAACGCACTCCATCACCACTCTGGCTCAGGTCAGTCATAAATGCTGCTGATGTCTGTTAACCTCCAGAGCACACAAAAACAGGCCTCTGAAGCAGTATTTGGTCGATATTTATCCAGTGACTTTGAGGAAGAGTGCTGTTCTCAGATCAGTGCCCATGTTCAGAAAACTCCTCTGAATGGGTTTCTTTGACTAACAGCAATATCTGATCGTAGGTCAACACTCCTGCTCTAAGACCTTCATAAATATGGGCCCAGATCTCATCCGTTCTTGATGTCCAGTTGAGTTGCATGTTAATGGCTGATCACAGATCAGTGTTCTTACCCTGATCATTTTATAAATATGGGTCCGGAGCTTTCTTACTTCTGTAGTTTTTATTTCTGTATTGACCACTGTGTGTGGTTTTCCAAACAAATGTGTTGCTGTGTTTATTATAACAGACAGTTTCATAGAAGGCCAAACCTCATTAGTGATGTAAAGATAACTCTTAGCTAAGTTCACAGCTTCAAATTGAGGATGTGTGCATTACAGGTGTGTGTATTTTTATTTCTGTACTACTCAGTTAATGAGAGAATTTGTACATAGGTGGTGATGGGGACCTGGGGTCTGGGACCCAAATACCCATTTTATTTAAAATCCATCTCAGCATTTTTTATGTATAATGTAAATAGTGGCAAACCTGCACGGTTTGAAGGATAACTTGATTCAACACACCTGATCCAGCTCATCAGCTGTTTTTGGAACATGTCAGGGGCTGGATCTGGTGGGCTGGGGTAGGGGATTGTAAAACTGTGCAGTGCAGTGGGTTGCAGGATTAATAAACACGGTTTGCGGGCTTTAAAGGCTTTGGCAGTCTGCTTCCTATCACCCCTGCCCTGAACAAGTTCCTCTAGAAAAGAAAGTCAGATCAGACCACTCTGACTGACTTTGTTTACCTATTTATCAGTTAGATATGTTGAAAACATATGTGGAATTTGCATTTATTCTCATCTACACTGTCGAAATGTGTCTTTTGTCTCAGGGATGGGGAGGCGTCGGTTCAGAGGTGTTCCTCAGCTTACCCTGTGTGCTGGGAGTGAATGGGTCCACCCGCTTAGCAGGAGTGGCTCTCGGTCCAGAAGATGATGCCAAGCTGAGGGAGAGTGTCACATCTCTAACCAACTTCTTTAGGCAGTTGAGGATGTAGATCCCGAAACTGCTGATATACCGGCAATGCTGCAGACGTCAAAAGCATCCTTATAGTCACATTGAAGTTACACTATTAACCATTTTTCCTGAGCTACAATCGGACAGCGTCTCTGGCTGTTTCATGCAATATAATCACATGCTCAGACCGTGTGGTGCTTACTAACAAAAAGTTGGCTGCAAGCAAAGTAGGCAACTAAAAAAGAATGTGACAATAGAATGTAAAGCCTCAGTGCACAGGCAACTGCATGATCTGACCTCACTGCACTACCAAAGAGACACGTCCTCATCGTTTTGGGGAGAAAAGAGAATGTTTACACTTTTCTAGTGTCAGATCACGGAATGGCATAGCCATGACCAAAAAAACACTGTACATTAGTATATTCTCGGGAACATCTACTGAGACTGCTTTATGGAAGAGAGGGAAATGAGAAATATGCAATATCTGCAGTTTTTATTTTATTTTTGAAATGTATCCTCTTTAAAAGCAATCCTGGATCTGGAATCTTTACCTGGAAAAGTGTCCCTAGTGTTGGAAGAATTCAGTCTACCAAAAGT
The DNA here is from genome assembly GCA_037974465.1 of Brachypetersius altus. Classification (NCBI taxonomy): domain Eukaryota; kingdom Metazoa; phylum Chordata; class Actinopteri; order Characiformes; family Alestidae; genus Brachypetersius; species Brachypetersius altus. The sequence goes on from JBBPDB010000128.1 coordinate 4,889,391, forward strand.
TGGAAGAGAAGTGAATGTTCGAAATGATTTTAGCAGTGCCTGAATAAAGTTACTGTCGTTATAACACTCCTTTTAATCACATTTTTAGTAAACTGTACTATATTTTGGGTTTTTCTGTGTTGTATAGAGTGCAATCTTTTTTTTTTTACTCATAATCTTGATTTATTTATGGTATTAGTTAAAAAATTAAGTTACTCTAGTACTTGACACATATTCCTGATTTAACTGCACCAAAGCACCCTGAACCAATGAAATGCCTGAACTATTTTCATTCTTTTTTCATGTTTAAGCAAAGGTATTTAAATGGCAGTGGTGCGTACTTGGTTTCAAAGTGAACGGATGAGGATTTTTTTATTTAAAAACACTGAATAATACTGCTGATCCAACAGTGCCTTGTCTGCACTTCACTAACTGATGGAGATGTCTTCTTGGCATATCTTCATGCAATAAAGTGTACTTGATGACTGTGATGCACTTACCTGAGCTTCTTCCATTTGTATGCAGTAGATGCATTGAAGGAAGTAAACTGTATAAACTGGCACCGAGTGCACACTGCAATAATGTAAATGTTAAATAAATACAACCGACACCTAATAAATGTCTCACTTCTTTTTGTACCAGAAAAAACAAACCGCACACGCTTTTTAAAAAGACCTGGTATTGATCTCACTGTCTGCATAACATCACAACCAAATACAAAGACCATCTTTGGGTTGGAACAGGATAGAAACTGCTCTGAAAAGAAACATGCAGTTGCACCTGAGGAACACGATACCAAGCTCTTAAACAATAAAAAAGTGCAAATAAAATATAATCACATTGGACTATTTTTAACATTTCCCTTCAGGATTAGTTTCTGTACAAATTCACTGGTGAGACACATTTACAGGCTTGCAGCTTTTTACAGAACATTACACCGTCTTCCACAGGGTGGAGCAACTGATCAGCAAATTGTGAGCCCGCTTTAGAGGAACTTCCTCACTTCAAATGATCCCTTTCAAGCTGATACAGGACAACATCCATTTCCTATCATATAGCACTGCAAGGGAAAATAACATCACAAAGCAAGCTACAACATCCAAATCTGATACAAACATTTTGTGGAACATGACATGTTGAGCTGTTTTTTTTTTTTTTTTTAAAACAATTCTGCAGCTGAATGAGGGAAAACACAAAGCTGCCTAAACCGATGTACATTTTCACTCACACACATGCACAGACCACTCACAATTTAAAGCCTTTGCAGACGGTAAGTCTAAACAGGAAGAAGTGATGAGTGAGACACTTACACAACATGCTCATTGCTGCAGTTTACTATGAAAATGTTATGGAAAGTATCCCTCTGTTTTTAACTCCCCACTCCCAACATAAATTAAAAATATCAGCTGCCCTTTACACTGCGGGAGAAATCATTTTATGCTGGCTTCCACTGAAAGTTAAGAATTTTCCTTCTGTAAAGTTACTGTTTGTTTTATTGCATTTGTCTAATAGTTGACCTTGTTGGCCCATTTTTCGGTGTCCTGTGTACAAATTAGCAATCACGTTTATAAATCTTAGTCTTACAAGGCACAAAGTAAGCCAAACAGATATAAGCAATATATTATAATTGCTTTTCCTGAGTGGCTGTAAACACAGAAGCACCAGTAACGTGGCAAAAATGTGCTACATTAGACAAACTGTCACAATAACAGGGTAAAGGGTACAAAAGCTGTACACATCAACCATCTGAGGGCAAAAAAGAATATAACTTGACATTTGGAAAATTCTCATCACATACGGAAAACTGCCTTTTTTTTTTATTGCGGTGGCATCAAAGAGTGCAAAGGTTTCCTGCTTTAAGAGGTCACTGGCTTTGGCAGCGGGCGGTTAGGGACATGCATCCGGTTAAAGCCTGGCTCGGGCCGCACCGAAGGGAGTTTGGGGGACTGTGCTATTTTGGCGGGCTTTACTGGAAGCTTTGGAGGTCGTAACTGGTTCCTGTAGGTGTCGCTCTGGTTCCGACTGGCTTGACCGGACCTGAGGGAGGGCAGGGGAGAAGAGGCGGGGGACGAGGTGTCTGCAAAAGCGGGAGGGGGCTGAGGGAAGATGCAATCCGAGGTGACCCAGCAGTCTGGCCCTCGGTAGTCTAGTTCCTGAGGAAGTGGGGCCATTGCAGGGAGGCACGGTTGTGGCAGGGAAGGTGGGGCAGAGTCAGGGATGTAAAAGAAACTTGGTGGGTGGGGCCAAAGGTGAGCGGCCCCGTCCTCCAGGAGAGGAGGGAGGCTGGAGATTTCTCTGCCAGTTTCGGGGCTCGGTGGCAAGGTAGCTGCAATTTCCAGTAACTTCTCCACAGAGTCGTCCTCCTCAGACAGGTTATCATAATGGGAGGTGTTAGAAGGCCGGCGATCGCTTGTTGACGGTGGTACATATAAGTTAACTGGGAACTTGCAGATCTGCCGCTGGGTTCTGTATGACGAAGGTGAAGCGCTTGGATCTCCCTGTGCCCTTTCCTGAGGAGTCTGAGCTGGGGGAGGTGGTAATGCTGTGTCCACTAGGGGTAAAAGCTCAACATCTGGCTCTGGAAGGGGTGGAGGGGGCAGTTCAGGAAAGCTGAGAGAGCGCACACTGGACACGTCAGTCTCAGAAGGCTGATATGGAGGTGGCCAGTCATTCGCATCGCCCTGGAAATCAGATTCACCTGAAGGTGGCCGGCAGACAGCACTCTCAGATGAGAGAGTAGCACCTGCCGAGGGAAAAGCCTGCCTCTCCTCAGCAGCACCACTCTGGATGCCTATTCTCGTCTCTGCTACTCCAGACCCAGACTGTAAATATGAGGCTGTAATTTGTGGAACCGAACCCTTTCCTTGGTTGTACATCATTGCTGGGCTGGTCTGATCCTGGCTGGTGGGTTTGGGTAGATGAGGACTGGCTGAACTTTGATAGGTGTTTTTGTCAGGCTGAGGGAGCGCGTCCTGCACTGGGCTAACGGGGACTAGCACAACTGGACACTCCAGACCCAGAGGCTTCTTTGGCAGCTCATCTCCTTTTGCTGAAAGGACATTACAGAATACAGAACAGTTACTCCTGTGCTTCTTTTGTAGTATTGTGGACTGTATATATAAAAAAATATGTAATACATTAGCATATGCTAGCTATATCATGCTAGCTATTGTAGCCTTGTAGAACAAGTACAAAACTAAACAGCCAAATTTCACAAATTATGGACAAAATGGTTGGGGCGATCAAGGCAAATTTGATTTCTCAAAATCTTTCAGGCTGGCCAGCACAAACATTATTAAGATAGGTATCACTCATGTTTAAGTTTACTGAAGTTCCTAAACAAACTGAAATACCAAATACCAGATGCAAGTGAAGACAAAAGTTATCAGAAATTTTTCAAGCAGTTATAAAAATAATAAAATCAAGTGAGTGATTTTGTCCATTTTAGGTTTTCAGATGTGCTCGTCTTGTCAGAACTTGGGTCCGATAAAGATAGCTTAACATTTCAAAAGGAATTAATTTTATTCTGAGGATTTTGATTTTTAGGAAACTAAAAACCCCCAAAAAGTTTTTCAATACTGCAGTTCAGCAAATAATACTTTGACCTTAAGCATTTAAAGATAAAGAACTTTTGCTGTTGTTTTGATGGGTTTTGAACATTGTAATGCATCCAAACACAAGGACAGATAAGACAGCATACATGCGGGAGGAAGATCCAGCTTCATTCTGCGCAGCTCATTCATGGAGACCTGCAGCTGCTCTATGACGTCGTCATCATTTTGGTGGAAGGAGGAGGAGATACGTTCCTGCAAAAACTCCCTCAGGTCTTCCAAAGGCATCTTCAGAAGATGCTCTGACAAAAAAAAAGGCACTGTTACAGCTCATCAGTCCACTCTAAAATGAACAAACTGTTCCACAGGAAAAGAAAACAACCACAGAACATGCATTTGGCTTTAGTGGGTTGGATGTCTAATATAGAACTTTAAATAGGAAAAGAAGATTCGCTTCTCAAAACCATGACATATTAGTGGGTGTCCTATTTTTGGAGTCTAGTTTAGATGAACTAGAATGAGTGACATCATACATACTTTTGTGGATTCTTAGGGCAGTGTAGGCCATGGCAGTCAGAACTCTCTCTCCTTCCAGTATGTAAATGTCCCACAGACGCAGAGTCAGTGTGAAGGGTGTCTGAAGGAAACATCAAGGATGAAGTGATAAGAAATGGAAAAAAAAAACTATACTGACTAAAACCACATCAAACGCATCAGAGGACCAACATAAATAAAAGATTGTCTCTCTCGGTTTTTGGCCAAGTCAAATAAAAAATTCAGAGAGAAGTCCCAGTTTTTTGTTAAAACACTGTAGTGTGTGTGTGTGTGTTTGTCTGTGTGTATGATGTAATATTCTTAAAGTATTTTCACAGGGCTGTATCAGAGGTCACACCCTGTCTTTTGGTATGTAGTCTGCAAGTGTTAAATAATGGATCAGCAAAGCAGAAACAGCAAGGGGACAGCTTTCAAACCGCACCCATCAACTAAGGCAAGTTATTACAGTAAAATATAGCTTTTGTTTTTGAAATGACTAATAAATGAGCTAAATCCTTTCCAAATCAAGTGGGACATCCAGGACGTCACGAAATGTAACAGATTCATGAAAAGGACAGGAACTTCTTACTCTGTCAATAAAGCACTGAAGAAACCATTTGGTTGTGTATATCCCAGTGGTCATCTGCTCCTTATCCTGGAGAGGAAAGAGACAGGGAACGGAAATCAAGATGGAAAAAAAAAAAAGCGTCAGATGACTAAAGTGTTTACACTCATGGCAAGGAAAAGAACAGGGGTGAGAAAATCTTACCAAATGCCTCTTGAGTTTGGGAATGTTTTTAGCCAGTATCTGGTCATGATGAGCCTGGAACCGATGGAGTTTTGGAAAGCCATGTATGAAGAATCCTGGGAATGATGATGCAGAATAAAGTTACAGATTCCATACAATCCAATAGAATGCAATTCCACCACACGGTACAGTCTGTTCTAACGAACACTGCACAAAAACAACTGCACGTTTTCAGCTAATTTGCAAAAGTGAAGAACAGTCAAATTGAGATAATGCAATTCACAAATTGAGATAATGCAAAATCAGATTTGTTTACCATGCATAGCATGCTTCTGGTTGGTGAGCAGTTGGGAGAGGGCCCAGAATGCATCTTCTTCATTCAGGTACATAAGCAAAATGGCTGCAATCTGACTCATGCCCTGGCAGTAGCTTACCTCCTACAGAAAGTGCAAAAACCAAGCATTCAGTACCCAATACATATCAGCGCACATTACAAAACACTTAAACACATGTTATACATAGTGTTATACATAGATCTATCAAAGTTAATGGATTAAAAATAATTCCAGCCACTATTTTTTATGCTGTTAACATAATTTCCTAGTTTGAACTATGCATAGCTGCAGGCTGAAGCCCAGCTGCCCATGCACTGTTGCTATGACTGTTACTTTTGATTGGAATACTTTTAAAAGTTCAATTTATGGCTCTCTTGATTAATACATTCACCCTGACAATAGCTAGAAACAAGTTTTATCACATTGAATCTCATGTATAATTTACAATTGCAATCATTTGCCCTACTGTTGCAATTTTTAAACAAACAAAACCTGTTGTCCCCATATGGCTGCACTACCTGTGCAGATATAAGGTGAAGCTGGAATTCTACACAACGCAGGTTAATAATACCGATATTATACAGTGCTTGTGTATAAAGCAACAAGCAGCAAAGTAAAAAACAACAACAAAGGTTCCAGTTCCCCCTCCAGGAGCCACCGCTGTGTAAACGAGGATTTTGTACTACTGACTGTATATATGATGTACATAATGAAAAATGCAGCCACTGTTAGACTATGCATTTTGATTTCATCCATTCATACACCTATGAAACAAAAAATGCAGTTTTTATATGGACAGAATTTTCTTTGGGCCAAATCTGAGCAAGACAGACATGTGCTATAATCACAGTTTGGGCAGACCAGTTCCAAAATAAATCATGTAATGTATTATAGTTCTACAACAGCAGTATTTTTTACATTATTAACGATTTACTTAATTGGTGTTTAAGTACTGGACCATAAATAATTCATCATAGAACCGTAACCCAAAGTGAGCGCTTCTCTTTCAAAGACCTGTTTAGAGACAAACTCAACACTTCAGTTTCAGCTTCTAATCTTTCACACTGACCAAGACGAAAGAGAAAGTGTATAATCAGCCTGGCTCCGTGAACAGCGTGACTTACACCCAGCAGTTAGATCAGGCCTCAGGAACACCAATTGAATACAAAATAAAAAGAGAGGCAATGGCGTGAGGTTATAGGTCTTAACATCTCTTTGTTCAGCACAGTACACGATGTGCTGGGTTATATAACACACACACACAGAATACCAAGAAATATGTGGGGATGGGTACATAAATGTATTTCTATATACCGTATTATTTTTTGTCTGCTTTTCCAACCAGGACCTGAAAACGTCAGAACACGCTCGCACGCTCGCACACTCACCGTGTTGTAGACTGAGTAGGCTGTCAGCACATCAAACAGGGCTTTCTGTCTGTGAAAAGAATTATAATAGTAAAACAATAATAATGGCTGGCTTGTGCTACAGTAGCATCACAGCAACCATTGGAAAGTTTATGTACAGTTTGTAAGCGTGCAAGCGAAAAGATAAGACAATGAAAAACCCACCCAGCAACAGAGGCTTATTCATGCATAAACTAATGCATCCAAAAGTGAAAGCAGTGTTAATAATAAATATTGTGGGTGTGTTGGAGCTGAACACTGGCCAAGAAAAAGAAATGATCTTTTTGTTACATGAGTGCTTGCATAGACAAATGACAACTGATGTGTCACTGGATCTGTACTGTGTTATAATCAAGGAGGTGTAAATAAAGTAGAAGGTGAAGCAGCGGTGTCTGCTTAAGTGTGGCAACAGTGAGCTTCTGCACTGATGTAATCTTCCTGCACTTCCTCCACTCTGTACAACCCATCAAAGCCACACACAAGTGTGAAACCATGTCATGTCCTCTAGCCTTTATGTGAACAGACCACTAGATGTGACAAACAAAGTCTAAGTTTGGACATGTGAGAAAAAACTCCTGAATAACAAAAACAACTCACAGGACACATTCTGTTAGTCACAATCTCATGTGGATATATATCTGGCACTCAAAGAATATTAATATAAATGAATGAAAGAGCAAATTTTGATAATTCCTTTTTTTTTTTTGATACCCAGCTTGTACTCATCAGTAGAAAGGGAAGTTTAACCCTGGCAAATATGGCTTCAGTGGAATAGGGAAACTCCTGGAAATGGTTTTCACCACAACAGCAGATTTTCATTTGTTCAGGATGAAAACAGTGTTTATTCTGGGCATAATGGCGGTGAGTTGTGGGGCTGTCACTTCCTGTAAGACCTCGCTGACTTTCAGGAAGTCGAACGCGCACAAAAAACGGCAGCGAGACAGAGGAAGTGGCTCTTGTTTTAGTTAGGCCTCCACAAGGTCCACACAGCTCACTCCACTTGCACCTGAAGGCAGGAGGCAGAGGAGCCAAGACACAATGGCAAAAAGACTAAAGCAAACAGAGAAACAGCAGTGGCTTTCTGGAGCAATCAGACATCTGGAACGCTTTGGAATACGTCTCTTGCAGTGCATCCACAGATGACCTTTCAGTACAAGAAGAGCTTTAAACAGATGCTTTGACATCTTTGTAGACAACAGTAATTTAAACAGTAATATTGTTCTTCTGTTCCTAATAATGTCTTAACAATACACAGTAATAACTGGGGGAAGAGGGTGGTGTTGGGTGGGGGTGGTGTAGTGCAGGCATTTGTATATTTATTTACTTACTTGACTCCAAATCTCTCCTGGAACATGATATGATTTCTAAAAGTCCTATTGATATCCAGGTCTATCTGTTTGATCTCTGTTGAATATGTCCTGGCTTGTATCTTCATTGTCTGAAACAGATAAAAGCCAAAGGTTATTTTGACTGTAGCAGCGGAATAATATTGATCAAAAAGACCATATGGATGATATCCTATTCCTTAACACAGACATCAATAATCAAAAGCATCTGTCGATACCTACACTTGTCGATCTCAGACCCTTTTTTACACTTTGCATTAACATGTCTTTCATGTTTGTACTCCGATGTATTTTGGCTGGATTCCATTCACACTTTTCATTAGATTGCACCCCAGTGTGACCAGATTTTGGTGCCTAACGTCAGTGTGTTATGATTTGAATTCCGAAAGCTCAGCTTGGACGCTTTCACTGGCCCAGAAAGAAGACACTCTTAAACCCATGCTTGCACATCTTCCTGTTTATTTTCTCACGTGTAAACCCTAAATATGCCCAAAATATGCACCCAGCACAGTTTAATGCATTACCCTTAACGAAGATAAGGTAAGGTAATAGGGTAAACCTGTATTGCTTCTTTTAATTGAATTTCCCCACCGAGATATGCAACTCAGGGGGTCGTGGGCAGGGGCGTAGCACCAAATTCTGGGCCCTATGCACAAGCAGTGGCCATGGGTCCCTGTAAGCTCGAGGTTCGCAACTACCTACAACTAACCTTACTACTGATCCAAGAACTCTTATATGTATAACCAAAATAGCCTTATTACACACTTCTCTGAATTTCTGTTGTATCTGCAGAATGCTTTAAAGCTCACAGTAAATGCCACCAAAGGTAGCCTAACATTGTAGGCCTGCTAAAATGATGTGATTTCATTTTAAACTACAGTAGAGGCTCACCTTGTCTTAAGTCCACAGTATCAGATGATGAGGGGTCTGTTGCTGCAT
>JBBPDB010000128.1:4898622-4919672 GCA_037974465.1 Brachypetersius altus
TGTAAACTATTTGCTCTCACATTTTGGGCTCAGCTTTCTTGGGAAAGAAGTCTGTTAGCAGTTGCTTTCCCTCATTTCTTTTTTATCCCTTTCTTGACTCTCTCTTCTCTTCTGAGAACCGGATTTAGCTTTCTTAGACACCATCTACCATAGCACGGTTATGCACTGCCGTCTGCCGCTTTAGCAGAATGAATGCTACTTCAAATGCGCCTATAGTCAAAAAGCCCAGTGAAGGTGGACTAAAACATTTCGTGCAAGGGAGAGGCTCCTCAGACACTATATGTACTTGGACACCATTTAATACATCAATCAACGGATGCGTTTACCCAAAATATTAGCATTTACATTATTTAACAACATTTATTGTGATCTTAAAATTCTATTTAAAGAAAAATAAAATTTCACTCTTCAGGGGCCCTGCCCCCACTTGGGGCCCTGGTAATTTAGTCCCATTTTTCACCGAACTACGACGCCCTTGGTCGTGGGACAAATGTGTTGGGACACCGCAGCGAGGTGAACGGTTTTCAGAGAATAATCCTGGATCTACTCTGGCTAAAAATTCAAATGAGGGCTCGTTGCAAAGGTCTTCTGGAGATCAATCGAAGTGTCCGAATGCTTGTGGAGAAATCGTGTTTGGAGCACAGGAGCTCAACCCTGGTGTGGAATTTAAAAAAAATTTAAAAAAAGTGCTTCCAGGTCGGCTACAGCCTGCCCTGAGTCCCCTTGTGTGAAAACATCCAGAAAAAATGTATTTATTGCCACAAAAAAAAAGAGGCAGAGGATATTTGCAGTTTCTGCGTTATTGTGGGGATTTCCGCTTAAAACTGAGTCTGGCTGTCAAAAAACTGAATCTGCTACTCCTGACCCGCGTAAAACTGGGGGGTTACTGTACTGCACTCTATGCAGTAGCCCCTCTACCCATATTTGGTTGTTGCATGTTTATTGCTTTTTCAATTTTCTAGTCAACAGAACTTCAAACAATAAACAAAATAAAGCTCAGACACGTCAGGATGTGTACATTCTCAAGAACCAAACCTCAATAATGTCTTGACACATCACTTCTCCATGTTTTTGTACATATTTCCCACCACAGTGTCTTACCTCATACTTCCCTGCATTCTGTTTCTTCACCTTCTCCACATCTAGCAGAAGAGCCCAGGCCTGGCCCCGCAGCTGTAGGGGAATTCCCTTATACACACGCTTCATCATCTGTAACACACACACACACACACATTCATACATACAGGATGAGGAAATGCTGGAATGGAATCTATTGTCTATGGCCACGGCCACTGCAACATTGTTTATAGAGCAGATCTTGTCCTTACCTTGTCACTGTTCTGGTACTTGTCCCACTTTTTTACCATCTTAAGCCACTTATTCACCCTTTCAATCTCCTGAAGTTTATGCTGAGGGCAAAGAATGAGAAAAGTGAAATGCTTTAAGATGTGGTCAACTAATCACACATTTCTCATGCTCTACACAGATTTACCAGATATAGTAACGCAAGTAACCAAGTGATCAAGCACATGGCATGATTCTTCAGTTCCAGTCCTGAGGGACGGCTGTCCAGCACAGTTTGGTGCTCTCCCTGCACAAACACCTTCGCTAAAGCTGACAATTACCAGACGCCCTGATCCAGGTGTACTGGAGCACCAAACTGAGCTGGACACAAGGACCAGAATAGAAGATGTCTGGATTGTTTTCAGATAGTACATTAAAGGAGTCACAGCCTGGTGTTTTCTTTCATATCAGATTTTCCCTTACAAACAGAAACTGTGCTCAACAACGTGCAATTCATTTTCAGAAGACAATTTTCTCTTTACCATTTAGAATAAAACAGGTTGTTTTTGTTACTGTGCAATTTAGACTGATCTATGTCAAAGACTTGGCTGCTCTGTGTTATTCATGGTAGTCAATGGGCAAAGTTAAACTGCTGTAAGCTTCTTTGATTATATGCATGTGTGAGTATTCTTTATTACATGGGTGTACATTATCTGTCCTTGTGGGAAACATATTATGAATTTGATGATGCATGTAGGATGTAAAGGGCAGTTCTCTGACCTTCTCCTCCACTGCACTCGGTGTGGGCAACTCCTTCTCGCTGGGGAGAAAAGAAGAACAGTTACGAAACTACACTCAAATTGCAATAACAACTATAGCTCTACTGGTCCACAGAGTTAAGATAACATTGGCAATCAGGATCACAATAGGTGAGTGTCAGCTACAGGTCATTTTTATCAGTGATTAATGCCAAACCTCCACCTCAGTTTTCTCCTCAGTAACCTCATCCTGAAGCTTTAACAGTAAATCTACGTGACTTTGGCTGCTAGAGAGGTAAGAACACCGCATGACTTACTGCAGGAAGCCGAAGCGGTCCGTGACCTTGTAGAGCTTGTAGTTGGCATCTTCCCAAGAGTTAACATGAACGCCTTCTGATACGCCCTGTAAATTCAAAATAACCTTTTAGTGGAAACATACAGGAGCAAAACATGCATTAAACATGTAATTCATTCCATGATTTTGCTAATTATTATAGTCACATTTGCCCTTGTAATACTGGTATCACAGAAGACTGCAACATGTAAATGTTCCCTTTAAGAAATGACAGTCTTCATAATTCCAGGAGTGTCAATTCCATAGTGTCAATCAAGGTAATGTAATCAACAGCAACTAGACAAAATGAGGCAGGCTAATCTTTACCCCCGTCAGTGATTCACAAGTGTGTTTTTAATGTGTTTCACAGATACAAGTCACAATAGAACAGAAATGCTAGAATTGTAGCCCCTTTGAAAAATAAAACCCCTCGCAGGTCATCTTGGTTAGAAGAAGAGAATATCCTGCACCAGTCATCACGAATGAAGTCGACAGCCTGTTCTGCTCGACTCTCTGAAAGCTTCCAAACTAAGCAGCTCTACCCCGACTGCAATCAACTGCCAAACGTGAGAGAAGATACAGTCTGACACACAGCTGTGTTCCATCACAGCAAGCATTCATCACTTCCTCTCCATCTCTGGGCAGAAGAAGCTCGTAACTGTTTACTTTCATCCAGCCACAGCTCCCCCACTTCTTACTTCAAACATGACAACACAAACGGGCCTTTACCAGCACAATTCCTGCACTCCAAGGCACAGAGCTACTGATGTAATTACAGAGGCACGGGTTGCTCCTAATGAGTTAATAATACTCTTACTGATCTATCAGTCGTCCACATGTTGCCAAATCTGCGTTCTGTACATTATTTCTTCTATACAGCTGTGCAACTGGGGTTTTGTTTAGACTTTTGATCAGCGAGGACCAAAAACCACCAGTCTACATGCCTTTTCCGCACAAGGTTTGATGGAGACAGGCCACTTTCTGGCCAACAGATGTACCAGTGCTTACTGATTACAAAACTGTACGCAAAACAACACAAAGGTCAGGGATGAATTTTGCTCAGTGGACTATTGACGCAAAAGCTTTAAGCAGGAACTGCTGAAGCAGCACTGCAGCAACAACAGGCATGGAAAACATAGGTGTCACCTGTTATAGACATTCCTTTATCATTAGTTAAAAGCTTATTCACTGCAATACTAAAAACGATTGGCACCGGTGATTATAGGAGCCAGTTGGAAGCATTTAATGCTTTTAAAAACATAGTTACCCCACATAGTTTATCAGATCTGCTGCCTGATTCCAGAGCCAAGTTTTTTTTCTACCACTATTTCACCTGCATCAACATAACATTAAAACTAAGAAGACACTGTAGGTTTACTGTTCATTCCGGGTAGCAGATAAAACTGGCTCTTTTTCCACTGAAAACACTGTGACCCCTGTTTCCTATTACACACCATTGCAAAGAATGGCCAGTAAGTTTTTCTACAATGCAGCATCTCACACCAGACTACTCTGAATGACGGTTACTTTGTTTACATCAATGACTGAATTAGGTAACACTGTTTTTTTTTAAAGTGGAATTTCCCCCCTGTCTGAGGAGGACTGGTCACAGGAAGTTTACGATGTCCTTGGCCATGATAGAGCACAACCAAATGAAGAAATATTTGACTAACCTTGTCATACTTTAAGATGATTTCGGCCCGTTCTTCCGCGATTAACGTGTCGATGTCCTTCTTCATCTCAAAATCTGGGAAAGGAACAAAAGACTCAGAATCAGAATTAATGATTATGACAAACAAGTATGAGTTGCTGGAGCGTCCCTAGTGAGAAGCGGCGTCCTCCATGTCTCAAAATGGAAAGCCGACATCAGCTGTAAGCCTCGCCTCTGAGAGTGTTCTGCATGTTTTCCCTGTGCATTATCACATGGGCTAATAGCCCAAATCTAGTCTTATCAGATTCCTATTCATGTTATTTTCAAGAAGATTAAAGCCAAAATCTGACTTCTGTGACCGGCTGCACTTCATCAAAGCCAACCACAGGCTTCCAGCATCTACAAAGAACGTCCCCATGTGGTTTTTGATAAACCACTGTCTTCAGTTTGCTCGCAGTAAACTTATAAACTTAAATTTCTTATAAAATGTCACATCCTCTCATTGATTCATCATTCAGAGTGATGTGAGGTTTCTCTAGAACAGATAATTGCACAGTGGCTCTAGGAACCAGAAACCCAAAGTATTTTAGTGCATCCAACACAAAAAGCTACTTCACACCACATGAAGACTAACACTGCTAAAGTCTGCAGCCCAGGCATGTTTTTGCAAAGCATATCATGTTTTTTGCATCATATAGCCTGAATGCTTAACATGTGCCATAGTTGTGGTTGGGCTGTCATGTACCCAGTAAGAGGGTGTACAGTTGCTTCCGATTGGTTTACCTCATCTATGTATGCGTGCGTCACAAGCTCAATGACTGGTAAGATTTTCCCAGGGAAAATTACAACATTGCTATAGGCTACGATAAACAGCTCCTCCAGAGGTAAAGCTGCACTCTTTCAAATCGTGATTTCAATATGAATTAGAATAGTCTTTCAACTCGACTAGTGACTGCCAAGAATGTGAATTGTCCAAACAGAAAGGCGTCATCCGTGCAACAAATCAGAACTGAAGTAAATGTCTCTCCACCACTAGGAGGTTTACTTGAAAAGGCAAACCTGTACAAATCTACTGTTACCCTGTATAGCCTGGACTGCAGAGGCGTATGCCTAATAAAGACAATAACTCAGACAAGCAGTTTTCATCGATCCATAAGGCTTTCTGAGAAATACTGAGTTGAGTTGAAGCCTAAATTCATAAACATGGACAAGTGCTTGCAATTCTGAAGCACCTTGATTGACGTCAACGGTTTGTTCAGTAATGCAGAGCACCACTTCATGCCTGGCTCTTGTGCAGATAGTGTCCTAAAGTCATGCAGGGGACCCTGGACTAGCTCACAGACAAATACCTAAATAGAGACATGCCTGAATACTTCCTGAAAGAAGCCAAGACCAGACACCAGACAGAGATACAGCCAACAGCACACAGCGAAGCGGAATCATACGGGTAAGAAACCTGTTTAAGGATTTCACTAGACTGTGACCTAGATTACAGAGCACTGGGTATTAAGAGCAGTCACTGCACATGGCAAGGAGGACTCCTCTGATATCTCACAGAAGACCACCTACTGCACGCACCAGACGAGATATATGTTATTGTTACACCTGTCACAATATGATCTCCTGAATACATCGTGTGCATGAACATTGAACAGCAATAATAATACAAATTGATCTAGTCCAATTTCAGACAGCCTGTAAACAAAACCTGCAAAAATTGCATAGTAGGTCCATACACATGACAAATTTGTGCCTGATCCCAATACCATCTCCAAGGGTAAAACTCCCAGAGCTAGTAATAGTGGCCAATTTTGTCTGTACATTTCAATTTTTGATTTGATACTCCAATAATTTAGTTAAGCAGTGCTTTACTGACATTGGATTTTCAGCTCTTGACTGTCACGCGTCTTAAGCATCCAAGGCAGAACCCCATAGTGTCGGTTTCCAATTCAGGGATTAAGCCTAATCCTAGATTAATTTTCCTTTCAATAGGGAATCTCCTTTCAAAATGCTGTAAAGACAAGGGCTATGTTTAATCCCTGTAAGAGAAAACTGACCTGTAGACTCCCAATAAATGTTCGTATCACAGCCTTTCATCATATTTTTTGCAGTTTGGTTACACTTCTTTTCATACTTGTCTTGCATTCTCATAATAAAAAAAGATTCTAATGCTAAAAGCTGGAACCATTTTTACAATTTTTTTGGGTTCCATGATGGCTTTTTGCTGCTCACCCCTTCAGCTGAGTTTATGAGGTCAGCCCAACCCATGTTGAGTTCCAATATCTCTTCACTATATTTTCAACGATACTAAATAAATAAAGTGAGCAATCAATATCACACTTATACAAAATTGATAAAATCAGTCAGGACCTAGTCAGCCAATTATGGAATTTCAATTTTTAATCAGTTTTTTTTTTTAATTGCCTGTGATTTTCCTCATGTTCCTTCTCATTCACTTTATTTTTGTAAAAAGGTGCCCTTTTACAATTTTACTACTGCTTTGCTGTTGCGTTTAGTCTTTCAAACTTTAGTTTGGGTGGTCTCAACATGACAGCACAGTTTTATTGAACCTTTACTTTCTACCACAGCTTCTGTAACCACCTACCTCCTGTCACAGTCCTCTCAGCACAGCAGGTCAACCTCAAAAATGACAATCACTCTGCTATGCATGAAATTCTCAGTCTCTCTCTCTGAGAATTCATGCATAGCTTTAACTCCTTACTGGGTTTCATTTCTAGATACATGGTCAAACCACACCATAATCTTGTTTATTAATCATTGTATCAAGCTCCAAATATATTGAATTAAAGAATTATCCATCTAGGAACAGTAAAATAACCATAATATCACCTTCATTGGCTCCACTGCAAAGTCTAGAAGATCCAATCCACATATAGCATCTCCACCATTCTGCTCCTCATGCTCTGCCTGACAACAGTCTGGAAAGGAAAATCACTACTGCTCCACAAATCCTTCAACCTCTCTCTCTATAATCCAACAAACACTTCTGGTCACAGGCCAGATTAGAATCATCAAGATGCCAGCTGAGACCATCAGCAAGTGGAAGTGAGAGAGAACGCAGTCCAGTTAGACAGGTGGCCTTTCCTCTGTCAGCCGTACGTCAAAAACATGCCGACAAAGACGGCTGCACTTTCACCCTTGCTGAGCTTAGCTGAGCAGTCTAACAGCTCCTCAGTTTGTGAAACTCCAGCTACATCACCTTCGACTCAAAGTGTCAGAAATTTGTCATTTTCAAAATATCATCTGGTGGAAAATATACTGGAAAACACTCAAAACTACTTGATTAAAAAAAAATACTTTCACAACGAAACGGTCATTGTTCACCAGGAATTTCCATGATGATCAAATGATGGTACACACACCCTCACGGTCACACCCGCACTCACACCCTCACTTTCACACTCGTACTCACACATATATCCACATACACACACATGCATTCAGACACACACACGCATTCATTCACTTACATTCTCACACACAGGAATCTGATACAACATTTTAAATTTGATTTGTTTTTTATAAAAACCTGAAAACAAACTGAAAACTGTACATTAAAAAGTATATAATATGCAAAATTAAAAGTAAAAGTTTATGATTCTGCAAAACTTTTAGTTTAGTGTTCAAGCTTAAGGAAATATGTGACACTGACCTTGTTAAAACTTTTCATCCCTTTAACCAAAGTATGTGCTCAATAATTAGCAGGAATGTTGGATTTACTCATCGGAATCTTTTGGATAAATTTTAAAGCTTCATGCTTATTTAAAGCAAAAGTGGGTCAAATTTATGCTAAATTTTAAGAAATTGTAAAATTCTTTTAAAAAAAAAGCTTTTTCATAGGATATATCCAAACACACATGCTATATTAAAACTGGTCTGAAGGATGGAAAACGTATCACTGGCTGTACTGGAAGTTATGAATGTGATGTAACTCCTCCAGATGGTGCGATGATAAAGCTGAGCAGTAACAGTATGTGTGGGTTGGTGAGACCTAGTGTTTTATCTCTTTAGACTAAATACAAGCATGAGCTCAGTGTGATGTTTAATTTCTGAAGCATCTCTAATCTAAACACAGTTCAATCTAAACAGACTAACAGATGCAGAGAAATGACTAAGGAAGAGGGAAAGGGTTCAGGACCAGCTGATATAACTTATTCATCAAGCTGAAAAATGCAGACTGGTCCTGGGTTGATGGCCGAGTGAAAACCAGTGAACTAGAAAAGAAAAGCAGTGCAGACTCCGCTAATTACTGGACCAGTATCTGCTTCACTGAACTAACAGCTACTGCTCCTCAATAAACCGCCAGAAAAGTGGACAATAAGTGGATGCTCTTTACTTCCAGCGTTCTAAACCATGTTTTCCGCAAAACGTTTCCTTTTGTGTTCTCTCAGCAAAGAGCATGAGGCATATTTAATAAATAAATAAATAAATAAATAAACTGTCATTATTGTAACTTAACACAGACTAACACACCATTCTGCCCTCTCTGACAGACACGGTTACTTCTACAATTCTTTAGACCGATAAGCTGACTGATCTAACAATAATATTGCTGTTTTGGGCAGAAATATACAAAGTAATGGCCTGAATTTGAAAAAGAATCATCTGTAATATGAAACTGTCTTTGTTTAGACAGGTTTGTTAAAAGTCTTGTATTTCCATACTATGGAATCCCAAAAACTACAGAAATCTGCTGAATCAAAAGTATGCCTGGATACAAGAGGATCAAACAAATAACATTAATTTATGTTGGCTATTTTTACATTTTTTGTTCTAGCATGCATCATCATTTGTCTATTTCCCATTTTTGGCACCGTTTATATGATTCAGTGAGACATGTGACACAGGCTAAAAGTTTGAGGATTAACTCTCACATTTGGCACGACTTCCATGTTTGGGATTTTTGAGTAACTACCAAACCCCCATGCAGTCCCCACCCATTCCCAGGCAACCAATCAAAAACATCCACATTTTAGAAACCCAAATACGGTCAAATACTCTATACCATGGTGAATTGTAGGATAGAAAGAAAGGGGGAAAAACAAAGATGCCACTCAAGCCAGACAGGATCTGATTATTCTCTCGGTTTTATGGGGGACCAATTACTAATGAAGGAGATTTAAACATAATAAAACTAAATCATCCTGGTCTATGCAAGTTTTCCAGACAGAATTGCAAGAATCTAACGGATATAAACCTTCAGTTTCACCGGCTTGCTTCATCCCCTCTGAAAGTACTCAACACAGCGAGATGTGAAACAGTTGTCACAGTGGCTCCTATGCCACAGCCTATAGCTTTTAAGAAAACAACCCACAACATTAGGCAAATGTTTCAGATCAGTTTTGGACTTCCCCATGACTTATACTATAAAAGGCAATGGTTATTCACTCGCCCGAAATAAACAGGCCTGAATCCCTACAATAAACAAACAAAGTGACTTTTTCTCAGGATGAACAAATCTGGACTCAAAGCTTTATGTAAAAATAGAAGCAGATGAAAAGTAATTTTTCCTCTTGGAGACAAAAAAAAAGAATCGCTGGGCCTCTTCAGTATTTCATAAGGAAGGAAAAAACTACTCATCTAAAAACCCAGAGATGGCAATAGCAGAAAGGGGACACAGAAGAGTCTTTCACTTCCACATGGGAAAAGGCCCAATAGAATTTTTACCGTGACACCATGTCCAGCACTGCAGCGTCTGGACAAAACATATCCTTTCGGGACCAAATTTAAATATCAAGTAGGGTTTTAATCACATACCAGTACAAAGAGAAAAACAATTGTTCTCCAGGGACATGGAGCAACACAGACAGGACAACACAGAGTGCAGAAGAGTAAGAGCTTTTAAAACAACAGAGAATCAGAAAACTTTACCGATCCCGAAGGAAACCGATTATCCTATGACTGCAGAGACACATGAGACAAGAGCAATATAAAATACAATAAGAGCATACTAGAGTGTATTACATATATACACAACAGTACAGTGAACAGTGAATGTGAGTTAACCGTGTCAGATATGAAATTCAAGCAGCAGAGTAATTGAATGTGCAAAAATGTTCTTATTGGTTATTTTCACTAATTGTTATTACTGATAAATCATTTATAGCAATAATTCATCAAAAAACGTGTAGTATAAAAAAGTTTAAGTTTTCCTTGGCACACTCCTTCAAACCAATTGAGAAAATACAGACCTGCTGATACATAATCAGAGTCTGTTTGGCAGCCTATAATCTTAAATTCATTGAAGAGTCTCATAAAAATAGCTGCATGTATCCTATTTTCAGAGCACTTTAGGTAGTACATCCCCGCCCCCCACTCGCCTCAGGTGGCTATGCCAATATTAATGACAGAGCTGGATTTAAAACCACAAATTCCACCAACTTGGCAAGTCATGAAAAGCTGTTTCGGCCTCTCTACTCGCTTACTCAGTGAAAAGCAGAACACTGCAGGTTTCACTAACGGGGTTGTGAAAATGGCTGAGGGGAGCCGCAGCTGTTGCGCAGCTGTTAAGCGACCCTGAATTTAGCACCTGCTTTGAAGAAAGCAACCACTAATCATTATTTTATTTTCATGTTCATGCACAGACAATTTTAGCCCACTTTCATTTTGAGCTCCTTACCTGAAGCTCTCACATTGAGGCCAAAATGAATGAATGTACACGCAGACCGGTGGGAAGACTTAACTCATGCACAGACGTGCGTGTACAACATTCAAAAAGATTCAAACCTATTTCAAACGCACTCCATACACACAAATGTTCTACCTCTGCCATGCTTTCCACTCTTCTGTTTCTTCATCCAGAAGCAAAAACGCAATGCAGCAAGTATAGTTACACATGCACAGTAGTACATAGACTTTTATGGTGATGCATGATGTAAACTGCATGTTAAAATCACCACAGCTTTCAGAATTTCACCTCACACAGAGACTGGCTGCTTGTCCAAAAAGATCGTTTATTAATCTGAGTTCTAGTAGCAACCAGTTATTCCTTCTGAACACCGGTCAGCGTTTAAGGGAAAGACAAAAAGACACAGAAACATCCGTTTACATACATGTAGAACCTTGTACATGTGATCCTATTCTGAAGGGCCCATTTGATGAAAAAACAAATGTTCCCCTTTTTAATAAAAGAGGTTAGATGTAGAATATGATCAAGTTTAACACCCACCATTTACCCCTCATTCCACATGGTCTATACATGTAAATCAAACTGCAGAAACAGCCTGTAATTAATTCACTACATACATTCACGTATTCAGTTTACAGTAGTTTAGCTTCGCCTACTCACAATGGAGATATAAGGACTGTCCAGCAACAAGCAGCCTGTATAATCCCTCTAAGAGATGTTCATGTTAAAAAGTAATACAACATTATTTATCCAGTTCGTCCTCACAAACTCACTGTTCTGTGAGTCTGTATGTCAGTCAAACAGCCCTGTCCTGTCAGAGAGGGCGAAAACAGACCCTTCTGTCAAACATGGTAGAGTAGTCCTAGTGTAACTGATTTCTTCTTGTGTATTATTTCTGGGCTACATTATTTCTGTTCTCTCCTCCTGTCTGTATGCCACTCTTTTTTCTGCTGCTGTACTTCAGACTCTCAACTATTCTGTTCTCAACTAGTCAAGTGATGTAAACAATATGACCAGTGGATTCATTAGTGGCAAGCAATGGCTAACAACCTTAAGAAAGACAATGGTGAAGTTTTAGTCTGACACTAGATCCTGACCAATAACTGCAGAACATCAAAAGCTCTGGTATCATTGCTAATTAAAGAGAAAAGGAAAATGAAAGAACTTACAAACAAAAGAACACATTTATACATGTTTATACTAAGCAGCCCTTCTCTGTGGCAGGTCTCAACTTACTCAGTTGTCAAATCTCCTTTAACAGTTTTCTAAACACTGGAACAGTTTCTCAATTTACTATTTAAGCCTCTTAGTTGTAAGTACTGCTTTAGCAGCAATAAATTAAAAAAAGCAAACACTTAAGATAAATGAATAGGTAGCCTCGTCAGGCAGCCTCACTACTGGGACCCCCATGTTACAGGTGGGGCCAGCAGGCACCTACTCTGTGACGTAAAGAGTTAATAAAACATATCCGTCAACTAGCTTGTCCCTCAGAACGCAACGCTCCATAATGAGAAACAGCAGTAGCAGTACGGCTGAAAGCCAGCAGCCAACTCTTCCCTGATAATCCTTTAGGCCATATGAGCTTCTGCCAGGGATGAAACTGCTGGCAAGGACCCGCAAGGCCACAACAAGCATCTCCGGAAAACTCCACTACAGTCTCATGCATCCTGCTGACACGGTTTTAAGTAGGTCTGTTACAATTGGTATCGAGAGAATCTTACGGATACCGATATTGATACTATTCTCTATAGAAATGTCCTGTCATAATATTACTTTCAGAGAATAAGCTAAACTCTTTCATGTGTGATGAAAAGGGTGTCATTCCTACAAATGTCTGATGGAGATCTGGTGAAGAGCGCTGCTCCCGTCCCTCCCACTGATCCAATCCAGCATTAACAATGTAAAAATGCCAGCCATGGTCGAATGCATTGATGTTACACAAATACCAATAGCAGCACAGGTTTTCCTATATTTTTCAGTATTTACCAGTTAGGGACCAGTTCTCGAAGTACCGGTTCTTGATACCCATCCCTAGTTATATGTGGTGGTTGGCCAGAACAGCTAAATCAGCCTCATAATTACTGGCCCCTTTTGCAAAAAAAAAAAAAAAAAAGTGGTCAGTGGCTAATCAGGTAACAACATAAACATCTCATCTCAAGTTAATTTAGTCTAAAAAAAACCCCAACACATATTACCTGTGCATTCTTATGAAGAAAATATAACTAAAAATACTCTTACTCTTACATTTACAGTTCATCTTTTAAATAATCAAACTGGGTGTTCACAAACTTGCTCACCCATGACTTCCTGTTCTATTCAGATATAAATAGGATGCAGGAGACAACTCTTTCACCTTATACTGAATTAGCTTATTACCCACAAAGACATTTTTCACAACCTTTCTTATTGCCAAGGGTGCTAATCATTAGCTGCTTGTTCTTAGCTGTGCCCCTTCATCAGATTACATTCATGTCTGAATGACTCTTTCTTGTGCATTCTTCATACGGTCAGAACCACGAGGCTACAAAGCCACAGTGCCTAATTCAGATCTTTCTGCAGATGACACATCCTGTGAGACCAGTTAGACAGAACAGAGACTCTGACTCATATCGCACTCATCTAAAAGCTAAACAAACATGTTCATATCTCTATAATTAGGCTTTAGCTTGAGGTGTCTTTCAGTGGCCTGAGGGGCGACCCAGCATGCCAACCTGCTACATACTGGGCAAGCTTTAATGGCAACTATGCAGCTGTAAAGCGTGCTTCTTGGCCTCCTCTGGATTACCAAAGTGGGTTGAATTGCTCCACATCTGAGCAACATCTGACTGACTTTGCCAGACTACATGGACGTTATATGGCCTACTTTGGATGGACACATCTGCTCTGCTGCGTCTCACCAGCAGGACTGTTCCATCACAAAGCCAGGAGGGGAAACAGACTCATTAGGTTGGAGCTTTTTTACGAGGATCTCTCTGCTCGTCATGATGATCTTTCAGGAAGCTCTGGATTCATACTGGTTCCTGAACCCTGACCACACTGTGAGAAACAGGGCCGTTACAAATGTGCTGGGGAAAACAACATCACCCTCAAACCTTCACTGATTGTTGGCCATCAAAAACACAGGACCTGAGCAGGAAACTAACATGGACCACACCCTCCTGCAGCTAGGTAGTGAAGGAAGTACAGCCTTGTGGTCACAAAGCATCCTGTACTTCAGAGAGGGTGTTTGGTGTTTAGACGAGGGTTATAAGGCATTGTGTACTTGAAAATGCAAAGAAAACAATAATAAACATTCTCTATTAAGTCCTGGAGTCTGAGAGAGAAGTTATCCTCATATTCTTCAGTTGCACCGTAAACAGTAGAGCACAGCACAGTCCGGTCTCTCTAAGAAGGTTTTTGACGACAACAACAAAGCAGAACTTGTTTAACCTGGCCAGAGGTTAGAGTTATGTTTCAGTTTCTCACACTGGGTGGTTATTCCAAGATGTTTGATTTCTGCGCTGACAGAGTTCAGTTCAGCTTTTAACGTTAGAACAAGCCCTGAAAAACAGTTAAGATGGGCAGCCGGGGTACTGTAACATACACGTACAATACGTAAATCAAAAACGAGAGAGCGACACGCTGAACAAACAGACAGAAACTTCAGCAGCTAATGTTATTCTCACTTCGGGTCGGCTCAGACTCGGCTCAGTCCGGTACACGCTCGGCTCAGTTCGGTTCATGCTCGGCTCAAGCACGGCTCAGTTCGGTTAATGCTCGGTTCAGTTCGATATACGCTCAGCACATGCTCGGCTTAGTTCGGTTCACGCTCGGCTCCGTTCGGTACACGCTCGGCTTGAATTCGGCTCGGTGTAGTACATGCTCCGCACAGACTCGGCTCCGTTTGGTTCACGCTTGGCTCAATCCAGATAACTCTATCAAAGCAAGTCGAAGGAATGCACTCCTTCTGTTTTCAGTTCTGCTCCATCACTCCAGTCCTTTCTTAAATAAAGGTAAAATCAAGCGAGGAAAGTAATTTAAATAACGCCAGGTCCAGCTTAAGCCCATCTAAACCCCGCCCGTGTGTGTGTACGTGTGTTGTAGATGTTGGTGCTCCTGATCTCCCCGTCCTCCTCGCCCATCAGCACACCCCGCGTGCTCTACAGACATACAGTCACTGAAATAAGGAAAGTTAGTTGGTGTTTAAAGGCCCTTACCGTTGTTGGTCTCCTGGGCTCCAAAGGTGGTTCAGTAAATATTTTGTCATAGTTTCACCCACAGATTAAACTAGGGATCCTGCACACACGTCCGTTCAGCTGGGCTCCATGTGAGCAGAGGCTCTCCGTGTGTGTGTGTGTGCGCGCGCGCGCGTCGCAGGGGGGCAGGAACTTTCCTCTTGAGGAGGATGAGTTCTTTTGAGTGGGTCATAAATACAGTTCTTTATTTAATCATTATATGCATAGTATTATTTCTGTTTATTTTTCTTTATCTTTTTCTTTTGTTGTTATCTTAGAAAAAAAAACTAATTCTACTTTAGGAATAGGGTTAATTAGTAAATAAACACGACACGACTTGTGTTTCTCTATGATTACTCTTCTGTATATCCACAATTCACTAATGTCTATTTTAGTATTCAAACTAAAAAAAAAATAACTAAAATAGTGTTTTGCGCTTTCTGTAAAATTACACTATTACTGGCCTACGGCTTGGAAACCTGAAATGCTGTTAATGCAAATGTGGCAATTTTGAGATTATGGTACATTAATTGTGAGTTTAATGTAATTTGCATTACACATGGGTCTCCCTGTGTGTGGATGAGTGGGGGTCTCATGCTGGAATAGTCATGCTGCGCCCTCTAGCGGTTATTTTTTCACTCAATTTTCGGCTTCAATTTCCCTGACAGTTTAGTCCCTGACAGGTCCCTAATAGTTTCATATTGCTAAAGGACACACCCCTTTTGTAATTTTTGTTTGGAATGAGATACTATTAGCTTGTGTCCCTGATTATCAAACAGTCTGAAGCTTGCATACAACAATCAGCTGTAACATTACAACCACTTGCTAAATGGGGCAGCTGGTGGCCTAGTAGTTAGGTTGTTGCCCCTGTGATCAGAAGGTTTCCCAGGACTGTTAGTGAGTTGCCATTGAGCAAGCCCCCACACACTGGGCATGTTGCTGGCAGCCCACTGTAGCTCTTGATGAATGGGTTAAATGGAAAGAAAGAATTTCACATTGTTCACACTGGTTTGGTGTGTTCATGCATGACTATTGAGGGGTGACTTCTTATAGTCACACAGCAACTTTTATCCATCAAAGCATGGTCTTCATAGGGTGATGATGTGCTGTGATGTCTGGCACCAATACATTAATTGCAGTCCATTACATATTGTAAGTTGTGAGGTGGAGCCTCTGTGGATTGGACTAGTTATGGCGAGTACATCATTTAGATGTGCGATTGGAATGAGATCAGGGGACTTTAAAGGCCAAGTGAACACAGTGAGCTCCTTATCATGGACCTCAAATCATTCCTAAACAATTTTGCAGTGTGGCAGGGTGGATTATCCTGCTGAAACTGACTACTGCCATTAAGGAGTGCTGATCCAATGAACGGGTGTACCTGGTTTGCTACAATGCTTGGGAAGGTGCTACATGTCAAAGTAAAGCCAAGGTTTCCCAGCAGATCATGACCCATCACATCCTGGTGCCATCTCTTTCCTAGGTAAGCAATGCACACCAGTTCACCTTCTTCCATTGCTCAGTTTTCCAGATCTGATGCTCTTGTGCACACTGTAGGCTTTTTCAGTGGTGGATTGGGGTCAGCATGGGCTCTCTGACTAGTTTTCGTGAGCATGCCACCCCTTATGCTGCAAATTTACAGTGGGTTGCTATGTGGCTGCTTCATACTACTGTTGACCCCCTAGGCTCAATTTAGAAAGTGGTCAGTGTTTCCCTTACATGTAAGATTAGATCAACCTCTTTATAGCCACAGTGTTGTGATTCATAACTTGATTAGAGTTTGGAGACAAATCAAGTTCCGACTGAAATCAGATTCTGTTTCATTTCTTTTCCCAATAGAACCCTTCTTTAGGCCCGCTAGCCTGAGTGGTGCTTCTGAATGGTGAAGGGCAAATGTTGTGTAGGTCAGGGATGATTTTTGTTGAGATAAAGCCCTTGCTTAATTAGAACAACTCAGGGTGAAATACCTTAACTTTATCATCATCATTATCGTCATCATCATTATTATTAATACTAATAATAATTCCACAGAAGCATGTCTTGCGCTGCCAGATGCTGTTCAGGGCGAGTTCCTTTGAAATCAGTTTTGTTATTAAATCATTCCCTTTTTAACACTATTTGGAGTGTGAGAACTAAATCTAAATCCTGTGCCATACGCACAATTTGGCACCCACTACTGGATTTTCTGGATTTATTTCAGTAACATTATTTTCATTGCCAGAGACATCTTGAGTTTTAGCAAGGTGTCAGAGGGGGCAGACAGATGTTTTGTATTTTGTTTATTTACTTATGTATATTAGTAAATGTTCCTGGACTATTTGTTTGGATTTATGATACACAATTATTGAGTCTATTCAGTACATCACTGAACAGACCCTGTCATGACGTTCTGACGTGCAGAGCTGTTTTTTCAGTATTTCAGTATCTTTCAAAATGTAATATTTATTGAAACTTTCAATCTCTGTCTCTCTCTCTATACATACATATATGGCATTGAATGTAGTTCTGTAGTTTTTTTTAACTGAACCTCATGATACAATGTTCTAAAATTCATTCCTTTGTTTATTGTTTATTTAGGCTTTAGTTATCAGGGAAAATCCCAATGCATGTAAAGCTTAAAATAGTATTGAGTCCTTTGTTTATGCTCTAGTTATCAGGGGAAATTCCCTATAATGCTTTGAGATTGAAATGGACTGTTATTCCAAGCTTCACCGTTAGAGGGATTCTTGCTTTTATGAACAAGTCATTGAAAGGCCAATTATAGGCCAGACACAGGTTAAGTTGGAACTAAATGCTGAAGCTGCCACTGGGCAATTTAATTGAACCTTGTTTTTTTTGTGGTGCTACATTTTAATCATGAGCAGCGGCTGAGAGTTTGGTTTTTCTTTCTTACTCTGTGAGTGTGGTGTATGATGTTTTTAGTAATTGTAAAGGGGGTTCCTCAGGGATCTATGCTTGGGTCTGTATTTTTTGTCTGGTTACTAGAAAATTGTAAAACTTAAATGCTTGAGGCTGCATAAAAAAATGTGTTTTACTGGAAATACTGCAAATGCTGCTTGTGTGTTTTCTGTGATTGACTGTGTATGATTTGAGGTCAACATTGCGATATGTAGGCTGTTTAAAGAGGGCCAGATGTTCTTGACTATGACTGACTGAAATATATATTTATATATAATATAAATATATTTTCCAATTTAAATTTTCTGTTAACAGCTAGAAATACAGATGATCCTTGATGACGAGGCAAGATTTTAAGATTTTAAGGAAAACATTTGCCAGCTTTGAATCTCTTATCTGACATGTCACTTATCTGTTTACAAGAAGCCTTAAAATGCATTAAAGTCAGTTACTGTTTTATAGGCTGTATTCTTGGACAGTAATGAAATAAGCAACAAAAATGCACGGACTGTATTTCAGAAGATTCTTCATTAATATTAATAATGATGCTCAAAAAAATACATGACGTGTGATTGACTTGAAGTTACATTGTTTAAGTGTTCCCTTTATTTTTTTTGAGCAGTATATTAATAGTAATAAGTAGTGCTGCACAATATATCGCAAATTTACCGTCATCACGATATCAACATGCGCAATATCCATATCGCGAAAAAATATCCATATCGCGAAAGACTGACTGAACTGCAAGAACTCCAAAACCCTTCACCCAGAGCCACAGAGAAGAGGAAAAAAAAATCATTGGGCAGTTTCTTCGTCTTCTGTGCTGCTGTTATAGATTGTTCCTTTTGCTATTTTTTTCTGACTAAGAACTTACTATAATTTAAATTTTGTTTACATTTATTTAAGATTTAAAATGATTTAAAAAATTGATTTTCAGATTTTTTTCCAACAATGGTTCAAATGTTTTATGCTCTGTTTAAGTAAATTCTTTAAAAAAAACATGTTGGAATGGAAATATTGCATTTTTTTCTGCATAGACTAGTGAGCACCTGGAGTCTCTGTTACCATCAAATCCAAAGCAGAAAAACATAAACACTATAAAGGCACTATAAATTTTTACTTACTTATCGCATGTGATATCGCCATCGCAACACTCAACAACACTCATTATCGCATATCGCATGTTTTCCAACTGGGTGATTAACCGAGGCATTTTAGTCGTTATATTTTATTATGTATTCACAACTTCATTCACAACTGTAGACGTTTCTGTAGATGAAAAAGTGAGCCATGAAGTTAGTCAGCCTACAGATCAGTTTAACATACAGTATGTCTGGTTTATTAGGCCTACAGTTTCAGCATTTTCTGTAATAAAAAAAAGAACAAAATCAAAAAATCTTATAGAAATAATGCATTAAAAATATGTAGTAAGTAGCCCTTTCCTAAAGCAGAATTGGAAAAAGCAAATCCAGAGTTAATAATAGTTAAGAAATAAAAACAGTATAAAAAAGCAGAAATAATAGTTTGCATATGATGACTGAATAAATAATGAACTGTGATACTGTGTTTTTAACTACAACATTGTCCAGATTGCTGTGATTTTGACTTGAACCTTTTATAGAACACTTTTATAGAACAAATGGGTAATATAAATATAGGATGGTATATTTGTGATTATGTAATCATTAATATCTGTAGTTTTAATATTAGTAACACACAAAATGTACTCAAAGTTTTTTCTAGAAGCATCTTTTGAAGTCCAGTATTTCTTTCTTTTATTTGTAATTAATTTATTTTACTGTATTATTTTATTTGCAGTTGATCTACTTTGCTGTACTGTTTGAGTTACTGTATTTTTTTTTGTAATTCATTTACAAGATTCAAGAGTTTTATTTGTCACATCCAGTCACAGGTGTACAACATACTTTGAAAGGCTTTTTTTCTGCCAAGTTCCCCTGTAGAATGTGGTGCATAGAATAAAAAATAAAGAAAATAAATGTAAAATCTAAGTTTTTAATTAACTGTGTAATAAAAGCTAACAGGTAATATAAAGATAAAGAATATATAAATATGCAAAACCTCACTAACAAACAGTAACAGAACGTTTTCCCAGAATGTAAACTGTAATGTCCTCTGAAATGTCACCTGTAATGACTGTTAATTGGGAAAATGAGTTCTTCGATACACGTAAGAACGTGGGCTTTTTTCTTCTTTTTTGAAAGTTTTGACAAAGCAATATAGCATGGCAACATTTTTTGCATTATTTTGCTTGTTTAGAGTCATATTTCTGATAAATACAATAATGGTGCATATAGCAGTTCAGAATGAATACAGTTATTGTTATTTATAAGATGCTATGTGTGGATGTATAGTAGTGATTGTACTTTTTCAAGTAGTGATTGTCTGTTATTCCTCATTTTTCTTCCTCTGTGTGTCTCTCCAGTCTTTGCAGTGGTCTGTTCCAGCACACACCAGCCCTGTGGAGTAAAGTGCAGCTCTGCTGGTGGGGTTGAGAGGTCAAGCGCAGGTCACTCTCTGCTCTCTCTCTCTCTCTCTCTCTCTGCTGTCTGATAGCCAGTGCCAGTGCCGGGCAGTGGACAGGAAGTGACAGAGTCTTCAGCCTTGAGGGTATGAGTGCGGTGTCTCTGGATAGTCTTGTGCGTGGCCTGACATTTACCAGTAGCTTTGCACTCAAACAGAAGATCAAATGCGATTGTGCAATGTTTAGGAATAGCTATTTTTAGGGGGAGATTGGATTTTCTAGTGGACTTGAGAGTTTAATAGTCAGTGTGGTGGAGGATTCAGAACGGAGGGAAAAAGTCCATGACAGCTGTCATTGTTAACTGTAGAAGTAATCAATTAATCTACGGAATATTTTGACAATTCATCGAGTAATTCAAGTTTTAAAGCCAAACAATAGTGGAATTAGGGGCATAATTTTTAGTCTCTCTTGGATCAAAACCTTGGATCTCCATTGTTGTCCATATATATATATATATATATGTTAGAGCTGTAAAGCGATTAATTAAAATGAATCGCGATTAATCGCAATTCTATGTCAACCCGAAGTCATCAACTCTGTTACACTTTTAAAAGCTGTGAAATAAAAAAAAAACTTACTTTTGAATATAAATTGCATAACATCTTCAAACCTGAAAGAAAACGTAGCTTTAAATAAAAGCAGCAATTAAAGCAGTGGTCCCCAACCTTTATTTGGTCACGGACCGGTTTAATATCAGAAACTATTTTCACGGCCCGGCCT
>JBBPDB010000128.1:4919927-4934921 GCA_037974465.1 Brachypetersius altus
GCCGTTTAATGGATCTTAACTTAGTCTTTAATTAGTTAAATACATTTTTTGCTGCATGGAGACAACCAGAGACCCTCGAGAACAAATACAATGGACTACGGATATAAATGATGGATTATTTAATTAATGTAAAACTGAATGTACACACACATATATATGGCAGACCCATGAATATACACGTAGATAGACAGATAGATAGGTTGACTGATATAGATGGATAGACAGATAGATAGAGCAACGAAATGTGTTTCTCACTTCACTGTGGAATGAAAGTCTGTGGAATTAAAGCGTATTCCATTTATAGCCAAAAAGCAAATTTAAAGGTTTCATAAAAGTAATTTGCACAATAGATACTTCAAGTTGTACAGCTTCAAGTTAATTTTAGTGTATATTTGACTCTACTTTTCAGTACTTTTCAATAGATTACTGTAGGTATGTACATTTAATTCAAAATGCATTTTCCCTGGGTTTTTTTTAAGATTTAAGTGTATCTGGTACATTGCCATTACCCTGGTGTGTAGAAGTGTCTGAGGAGACTAAAGACTGCGGTCAGCTGGAGAAAAGAGTCTTTATCAGTTCAGCTCAACAGATTTGATAGCGATTAAAAGCCATGACTTATTTTCTCTCCTCTTTTTTTTTCTCTGATTGGGGTGGATGTCCACCTCCAGCCGAGAACAGGCTGCTGCGCTTAAACACGATTAAAGACGAGATGTGTGGCTGAGGAGATAAAAATCACGGGCCGGGCCGAGGAGCAGCAGCACACCGCGCCTCCACACCCTCAAAAATCTGGGATGAACACATTCTGTTCCACCTCTGTTCATATATTCTATAATCATCATGTATTCCTGCCAATAGGTGGGCTGATCAGGGGACACTTAAGGATAGTGTTAGTTAATTCTAATTTCAGATTCTTTCTAGTGAGCAAAAGTCTATAAATAGGCTAATTAAATAATGACATTTAAATGGATAAATATACTGTATATGGAATTTAACAGAAAACTGAACAAAAAATGGCTGACAATTTCTGGGCTTATGACACTCATAATTGTACATATAGTTTTTTTTTTTAACTTTTATTACATTAGGTTAGAAGCTGTGGTGCAGAAATCTTGCACACCTTCTTTTGTTCTTATATTCTGCAAATTTCATACATTCCCGGCAGCTAACCAGATGACACTTAAGGATAGTGTTGGTTTTCTCCAATTTCAGATAATATTCAGTTGTGTATTTTTTCTAGTGAGCAAAAGGTAGGGATACAAAGAGGCAGAGTATATTGAAATTCATATATATAAATGATTATATTATATATATTGATTTATTTGGGGCCTATGATCATTTCTGGGCCTATGATATGTCTCATGTTATCTAACTAGGGGTGGAACGCAGTCTCTGGTTCATGTGTTTAACTAAACATCAGTGAAACACTGGGAAAAAATGAACTAGTCATTTTCTGGGAGTTCTTACAACCGATGATATTACTGATTATGTGGACTACATGAAGTATAAAATATAGCCAGTTTTGTGGCAGGAGGAGGTCTTTATCATAATGCAGGTGGGAGGAAAAAGCAATGCTGCCTGCATGTGGAGGGGTCATATGTCTCAGCAGAAATGTTGCAGTGTAAATGCTAAAGACCACCGGTGTTGCCTGGGGGCTTTGCACAGAAAGGGCTTCATTGATCAGGAGGGACAGAGGGACTGAAGAAGATAAAAAACACACACTGACATTAAGACAAAGTGCACTGATTTTCCACCTTGTTCTCAATCAGATTTGTCATGAAATCCAGGCGGATGTGTATCTTTTGTGAACCGCTGGTGTCTTCGGTGCCATTTAAAGGTAAGAGATTTGAAGATTTGAAACTTTAATGGTACTGAAAAGCAGCTCAGCTATTTATGCTTTGTATACACAATCTGCTATGCAGGACAGTGACCTGACACATTTTTGAAAAAATTAAAGGTTAGGTCCGGTGCCCCCTTTTATAATATGGTTAAATGGCATTCTTATAACTTTTCAGCGTTAAATCTCACTGATTATCATTTGTTTAGCAAACAATCTCCTCAGCCAAGGTGTAGTATGGCATTTTATAGGACATTGTATTGTAGTACACTGATGTACATATTGATTTGAGTTGATGATGTATGGTGGGATTGACTGGTGCAGTTCTACTGCTGTCATTCACTATAGCATGCCTTTAATGTTGCTCATCACACTGTGCGGGTGTCCAAGGGGAACCCCAGCTTGCCACACTCATGTTGAAAGTAGGATCATACATCACCGAACGAAGAACTGAAGAGCAGGTAACAAGTTTTGGTGGAAGTCTGGATCATCAGTACATTCTTGTCTCCCTTATATAACACTTTCATTTGTGGTATTGAGGACCAAATTTATGTTCATTTCATGGAAAAAAATAAATAAATAAATGTAGAATATGGGCCCTTTAAATATTCACAAACTGCAAACCATTTTTGTCACATGGAACCACACTCAGCAGTTATGTAATAGATTTAATTAAGTTTTTCTAGTTGTTGTTGTAATGACACATGACCTGTGTGTAAATAACATCTCTGATTGACTGCCTTATGTTATGCTTCATTTAAAAATGATGAATAGCCTGCTGAAGGCCCAATAGATGGATATGGGTAACTGGCTGTCATTAGCATCACAAAAACGGTGAATTCAAAACTGTTTTTGCTGCTTAGTTTCCTTCTCTTAGTTTTTACATTGTACATTAAACTTGCAAGCAAAATTAGTTTTTCCATAATTTTTTCCCTTCAAATGTAAAATGAGGGCAAACATAAAGTCTCGCTGAACCATATTATTTCTAAAACCAGTGGCATTGCAGCTTGGTGAATAGTGGAACCATCTCTCCAGGGCTGTATAGGCGGAAGGGGGGGGCACACTAATAAAAAAAGGACTCATTTCACAATTTTACATTTGCACTAAAATGGCTCAGCAACAATTTAATTGATTAATCTGGAGGATCCAAGAAGAAGAGAAATATGTTTCCACTTCTCATCTTAAGACCCTACAAAGATTTGAGGGTCAAATCAAATCAAAATAGCCTAGCAGCTTTAGGACTGGCTCGGGGTTTATACTCATAATCAGCCGGCTGATGATCTGAACTCCTGGCCAGTTCGAGCACAGGGGCCGGGACACTTGTACACAGCTGACTAATGGTCACAGTCTCCACGCTGCTTTCAGGTTCTTTGTTGGAAACGTTGACGTCCCTGAGCCATTCATTGCTCTCTCGCTGTTTATTCATTTTTTCCCTCCCTTTTCTAGAAGTTACAGAGGATCCCCGGCACTAAGGTGCACAATTATCGCAATTATGTATTGATTCCCCGGTGGGCTCCAGCGGATAATTGTCAGACAGTGTAATTGCAGTGTGCCCAGCTGGGTGATTATTCCTCATCCTCCTCTGTTCTTTCTCTCCTTTTTGGTCTATTGTGCGTTGCCTGTGTGTTTCAGTCGTTTCTGTTAGCGTCATTAGTCTCGCAGACGGAAAAAAGCAACAAATAAATATTCTATTATCTTTAAATACGATGCAATTGAAATGATAGATGGGGAAATGACATGTTTGAACTGTAATATAATAAACAAACAAGCAAATAAGTACATGAATAAATAACTTTATGAGTTTGTAGGAGAATCTGTGGGGGTAAATATAAAAAAGAGAAGGTTGTCTAAAAGTCAACCTTTTGCTCTAATTATTGCTCTACAATGAGTTTCACAGACTCTTCCAGGCTTCTTTCAACACAAATTTCCTTTATGAAAGCTGAGGGGTCTTTGAGGGTGCAATACAAAATAAATATGAATAGATTTGAAGGAAGTGTGACATTATTCTACAGAAACTTCAGGCTGAAATTAATTTTCATAATACTGCACTTAAAGCTATCAGACCCTTTTTTTTTTAGATAAGCCATAACCTCCTCTGTCTACATCATGCTCATAAAACCTGTGGTCAGTCATTTTGGACTATTTCATAAAGAGTATAAATAAAAGGGTAAAAAATTAAAGGAGAGCTCACTGGAAATAACCTGATCATTTCAGTCCTGGAAAAACTTTACCATTGAAGCCCTTTAAACTGTAATAAACCAGTTTAACCTGATATAAAGTATACAGGGACTGGGAAAAATTGTGAATTATAGGAATACTCCACCTTTGGGATTGGGTCCTAACAATTCATGCAGCCAAGAAATTGAGCTTTTGTAAGCCCACTCAGCAGCCTCTTCAGATGAAATGCACCATCTTGTGCCTTGCCATCTTTGAAGCAAGCATTAATAAAGTTATCCTCAGAAACAAAAAAAGGTGCACTATCATTGGTCATTGGAGAGCATTTTGTTTTCATGTTGCCATGTTTCCTCACCCATCAGAGGCCACATGAACTGTGCCCTGCTCTAAACCCTGTAAACAGCTATTTCACTCTCATTTCGCCTTGCCCAAGGCTACGAACACAGACTGATGAGTGCACTCTCATTTGATCAAGCAGTCCAGCCTGCAAGCCTGTCTTCCCTGAAAGGAGGAGGAAGGATTTTTTTAAAGATAATTTCCTTAGTTCTAAGGGAAACATTTCTTTGACAGTGGTGATACACAGGTTTGTTCCATTGCCAAATTTGTCACGAAATCAAACTCGCTTCCATTCCAAAAGTATCGAAAATGCTTCATGCTCCCTTCTTCCCGTTCAGTTTGATGTATGTGGTGAGAATGTAATTACCCATTTGCTTGCCAGCGTGTCAAAATACAGCTGCCAAACAAAATGGCTAATCATGTAGAGTGCACTTTCATTACTTTTTACACATGTAATTTGTCAGAGGTGCTTGTGTTCTGAGGAGGATGGCTGCTCAGTGAGTCGTGCTGACTGCAGTTGAGTCATGACAGCCTGATGCTGGTCCAGGATGCTAACCCTTGCCATGTCAGTTTGGCAGATGGCATCTCATTGTATTTTTTAGTAGTGAAAGATTTAGGCATGCTTTCTGTTAAAGAACACAGATCCTTACTGCTGTTATTCATATATTTAATGCTATTTTACTAAGTTTACACATCTTACATTTCAAGATTCATGATTCAAAATTTTTATTTGCCATTTGTGCATGAGACCAGCAGTCCATGCTCATTGGAATTCTTGTGCAAAGCATTTATATTTTGCAATAGACAAATCCATATTTTGTATTTCTAGACTGTATAGTGTACATTTTATACTTTACTGTCAGCATTTTTTTTATTCGATTCTACTGTTTTTTTCATTTTCGCTGCTCTTACATTTGTACTGTCCACTTTCTGCCATGACAAAACAAATTTCCCACTGGATTGATAAAGGTTCATCTTCTTTGAAGTTTTAAACAGTTCCTGAAATGTACAGTTTTTGACTGAATGCCACTAGCATTCATCTGATAAACGAACATCTGTCTATGACTGCAGATTGAGGTCTTGTTTGATGATTCTGAAGGCTCCTCAAACATCCCTTGCAATAAACTTCCAGCAAGTGAAGCCTCAGGATCTGACTTGACACAAGTACAGATGTTTAGGCACCACTTTGCACTGTGGACATAAGGCAGACCCCAGTGACGCACTGACCTTACACTGTGCTTAAGGAAATTGTAAGTTTTTTGATGTGATGAGAGACCCTGAGAGACTATGGTATATCCCCAGTAATATATATTCCGAGGAAACTACTCAGTCTTTCTACTGTAGTTCCACTAGTAGCAATAAACAAGATCACCTTACTTGGTCTGCTGAACTCCACAGTCAACTTTTGAGCCAAACAAACATTAATGGTCATTTGCTGGAAATGTGTTGTTTGTTTGGCCGAGGTTGGAAGAGTAACAAGCCAAGCATCACATTGAGTTTTAACCTCCTTCCAATAATCTGCAGTCAGTGTCATCAATACAGTCAGTAATAGTTTGGCATTTTATTGGAACAGACATTTAGATTATTGCACACCACACCTTTATTACTTCAGGAGTGTAGCAAATGATTTTTTTTCTCTACAGTATGAATAATGATCAAAAATGACCAATTCAGTGGAACTAATATCTTAATTCTTAGTTGTTACTATTAAAATCATTAGAATGATGTGATGACAGAGAAGCTTGGCACTGGTGTTTTTACTATTTTTTTTTTTTCCAAATTGTTCTAGTTTTCAGTAAACATATATGCCAATAGCATTCGCCCATTTAATCTGGCAATCCTGTTTAACAAAGCTAGCTAGCTTTCTCTTTTTGCTTTTCAATTTCTTTTTATTGTCCACTGTTTTGACTGAAATGGGGCTTCTATTTTGGTTTAATTGCCTTCATTAGCCATTTTGTCTGTAATCAGAATGGCAACAAGGTGGTACAGAGAATGAGAATCACACAGATGGGAAGCTCTCACATTTCCTCACATATATTCACTCACAGTAGTGTAAAATTTAATGTTTCTGTCACAACAAAACTTTGTATCCATTATTTTTATTGGTTTTTCCCCTTTTTTAAAAAGGTCAGCTGCCCCCACATTGTGTCAAAATATCATGATGAATGGGCCAATAGAAATATTCCCAGTTTATTTGGAATCAGCTGACCCATTTCGTATTATTATTAATGAAAAACAGACAATGACTGAAAAAACAAAACCCTCTAACATCCCTCTTATGAAAATGTTATTCTTTAAGTGATATTAAAAATATCTCCTCTTTAGAATTCCGCCATGAATGACACTTCAATTCAGCTGTGTTCTGCTGAAAGTGTCATGTCTGATCAGTGCCTGGTGATCGAATGCTCCCAGAGGTGAATGGCATTTATAAAAGCCTCCATAAATCATTCAGCACTGATTTTCATCTGTCAGGATACTCCTATTCAGAACTTGTTGGTGACATTGTATTAAATTTAATGCACACTCAGAATCTGTGTCTCTTTGAGATTTCCCTCACGTCTTATAAACTATTTCATTACTTATTCTACTTAGAAATGTCAAAAGTAGAACCGGGCAATTTAGGAAAAAGATGATCACTTCAGTGAATTTTCACCATGCACAAACAGAATATGTCACATATTTTAGTAGATCCAGTTAAACAAACCTAAATATGCCTTTTTGTGTAATTAAACATGGAGTCGGTAGGATCTACATGACATGGAGATGCTGAATTGCACCTAGTTGTGACTGTGTGCATGAAATATGTTTGTCTGTGTGAAGGCCTGGGGACCTGTCAGTGGTGTTCCTTTGCCTTGCACCTAGGGGTGGGCGATATGACGATATGAGATCGCGACGATCTAAATCGTCTTCATTCCATCTATCTATTGCGGTTCTGTGCTCTTCCTAATTTTTTTCCTCAGCCAAATCACACTATTTGCTAGCCCACTTAATGCCCACCTTATAGAAACAGCACTCAACCAGCAATAGTTTGGTTGTACTGTTCAGTAACTTGCAAAATGGAAAAAAGTTAGTCACAAATTAATATAAATACTTTTTAATATAAATTATGATATGATATTTTCACCCACCACCCTTACTTGCACCCTAGGAATACTGGCTCCAACATCTCCATGACCCTGTTTAGAAATGGCTCAGATAGTAGATGGATGGGCATATGGACATATGGATATATGAATGTATATATGCATGTATGCATGGATGGATGGATGGATGGATGGATGGGAAGTATTGACTGAGCCAAAGCAGGTTTTTGATTACTGTACTAATACTATTTGTATTTATTCTAATATTGTTTATTTTTAAGAAAAATAAAACATACTACTTTTAAAACATATTTCTCAAGATTTTAAGACTTTTGCAAATATGTGCGTGGTTGGGTGTTGTTATGACACACTCAAGCGACTAATGCAGTAGTGAGGAGGAGCTTGTAATTAGTACCCGCTGCTTTCCTCTTGCTTGTCTCTTCTCACAAGCTAGGTGCTCTTAGGGGGTGAAAAGAGGACCCGAGTGTGTCAATCTCACCTGCTGCCGATACAAAGACTCTCCACCACCAAGACCGCTGCAGTGCCTCCTCGTGGCCACACAGGGTAAATGGGTGTCTTGTGGTCCCAGGCTAAACTGCAGGTGATCTCACGAAAAGAGTGGGCCCCAGAGACACAGGTCCACCACTGTGTGGACATGACCTGACTGACTGGGCTTTCCTCTTCATGGTGTTCCTGGAAATACCACACCCCTTACTTTATTGCGCAGGTACATTTCATTATGTATGCATCTGGCTTTGACATTGAGATCAAAATGAGAACACAAATGTCAGACCCCTGATGCACTTCGTCATACGGTGCCTTCTGCAAATGACTTGATTATTTTGAAATATTAACAACTACAGTATAGATTTTCACCAGCACTAGCCATATGTGAGCATGGCCACAAACCTTGCAGAGAGGTATATGACCATAGCATATGGATTGTGTCAGAGGAAGCGGTAGCGTTACAAGTACCAGCTGAAGACACATACGAGTGCAAATAAGAACCGAGGAACTGGAGGATGCTGCCGCTGACCCTGACATCTGGACGTCATCATCAGATCTGATGAACACCCATAAGCAAGCAAGTGAACTGTGAATTTTATGTCACAAGGTAAGGTATGTCACATTTTACAAGGTAAAATGTTAGTTTTCATTCACATTGGAGTGCATTCAAAACCTTTGCCAAATCTTCATTACGATCCTGTTAAAACCCAATTTTTTTAAAAAAAGAATGGATTTTCAACCCTTACAGCGGCTCCTACCTGGAGGCTGAGCTGGAGTCCAAGAGGACTCTCCACCCGCCACCACCACACATTAGTCCAGAATTTTCTTTGGGAGTGAACGCTTTATTGAATTTACCTTTCATAATGGCACCATGTGTAGCCACTGCTGGAGGGCAGGCTGGAGCTGGATGTGATAATTACGAACGGCCATACCTCACTGACGCACCTTCTAATTAAACTCTGACATTTTCTCTTCTCTGCACGTGCCGCCCTCACCACTCTCCTTGCCCTTATCCTTTCCAGCATCTTTCTGTTCAGCTCTGCGGGAGGCTCTTATGATAACGGAAAACAACAGAAACAAGACAAGAAATATTCTTTAATACTTTCCTTTAAACATCCTTCCCTGAGGAAATGTTTGACATTATTCACAGAGACAAATCTATGATTCTCCCTCCTGAGAGAAGCAGGGTATTGATTTTGCTGTTTTCGCCCTGAAGTCAAGACCTGACAGCGCGCCTTAGCCACTACTAAACAGACATCTCTTGCAAAGCACTCTTTATTCTCCTTTTTTTTTGCAACACGAGGCACTGGGATATTATAAGACGAGCTGGAAATATTAGCCGCATAAATAACATCATACATTCACTCCCAGCCGTTAAACAGTAGACTGAAAAGTTTCATAGTTTGCATCAATTTCACCTCTAAAACGCACCTTCAGTGTCCTAGATATTGAAGGATTTTCATACACATCCCTGTGGGTTTCCAGCTTGAATGACTGAAAAATTGCATTAAATGACCAGGTGAGACGTGCCATTTCCGAACACAGAAGCAGCCTGAATGGCTTTGCATGGGCCTAAACGGCCTGCTGTCAGGGAAGACGTGAAACAAACAATCCAAATAAGATGTTATGTCTGAAATTGCTTATCGGGCCAGATATGAGTAAATTGCCTTTGAGGTTTTGACGTGACTAGAGAGCTGAGGCCCCCATAAGGGCAGATCAATGGCACTTGTGAGAGCGCCTTGCGTCTGGGCTGTGACGTGGACATGACACACGTAGTTTGGCTCGCCGGCGAGGGTCACTTCCTCTGGATAATGGCTGCAGCTGTAGCAAACATCTGTGCCACCACCCCCCAAACTCACACAAGTGTCTTGGGGCCTCATCAAGCCACACATACAGCCCATTACTGCTGACTTAGACTGAGGAGGACCTAATAGAGCCATAGGGATGCAGCGGGCAGCCTGTTTTTACTCAGCTCCCGGTGTTTGTCAATAGTGTGACTTTTCAAGTTTGCCCACTTCATTTAAAGTAAATTCTACCATTCGGTTATTGACACTACAGCAAGCAAATTGCAGGACATCAGTGTGATCAATTTGATGCGCATATTTGGTTAAACAGCTTTTGCCGGATAGGCATACAGAGGAGGTAAATGCACTGGGCGTGTCTGTTCTGACTTTGTTGGAAACCCAGAGAACAACAGATTTCACTTTGAATAAAATACTTTTTTATTTTTAATAAATACTCTATGGTTCTTATCATATTAAAACTTCACAAATGTTTTCTTCATTTCATTTTACAGCATTTAGAAAACAATTCATGATGAACAGATCAACAAAGGTCAAGAAATAACAAGGAATAAAAGCTTACGTTTCTATACATATCTTTCCCTCACAAGTCTATACAGCCTTCTCATGTTAATAAAGCTGCTACAAAAAAGTCTGCTTTGAACGTGTGTGTCACATTCAGTCTACGACTGTTTAGCTGTACCCATTAATTTGGAAGTTATAAGTGGTGAACAGACCAGCCAGTAAGAACAGAACTCATTTACATATATCACGTTTAAAGAAACAAACAAAAACAGGCTGTTGGTTCTGTAAAAATGATATGTGACTCTTTTCAGCATGTAATACCGCATAGATTTTTTGGGTGGAACTGTGTAAAATACAGGAAAATGTAGAATTTGTGCCCCTTAAAGCTACGAATGATTTTTCATTCTGCTATAAAATAACCATCTTTAAGATACACTTTTGTCATTAATGTAGTGACTGTGTGTGTGTGTGTGTGTGTGTGTGTGTTTCACAATCTCTGTCTCATCTCTGGTGGGTGGAGTCTGGGGTCAGGCAGATTTCAGTGCCTGAGGATTCTACAGCCTTTATTACATCACAGAGTCTGACCAACCTAATGTATTTATGTCCATTGTGTTTCAATCTCTGACCTTAACTGTGTTAACTACAGCACCTGCCCTGACCCCCACATAGACAAACTAGATCCAGACAACAGAGGTCATCTGCACCTGTACTGGTGTCACATAACAATATTCAGCATGGTTTATTTTAAACAACAGTAATCTGATACGCAACAGTAATCAGGAATGCCTTGCACTGGCACATTTGTTTTATTTCTGCATTGTGTATCCCGAAGAGTGGCTCCAGTCAAAGGTGATGGGGTTCTATGTTGCCAGAATGTTACTCTAATCCCACAATAATATGTTTGAGAGAACAAACACATTTTTGAAAAGCACTTCACACATTCAGTTCTTATTGTCCTCAGTGTTTAATAACAAAATCTACTGCAGTGTAATGAAATACAACCTTGAGTCTATTTTTATTTATGTTTATTATGTTTATTTACTTTTTATCATTGCTAGCCCTTGGCTTGCCACAAAAATGCACCCCGGCCCCTTCCAGACCAAAACCTTTGTGTAAGGCTCCCTTTAGGTGTATTTTTTAGACTCACAAAACAAACAAACAAATATTTAAACAAATAAGTGGGCGAGTAAACAAGTAAGCAAGTCCACTCATAAACAAGCTCTGTTTTTATGATATCTGTTCAAATTACAGTACTCACAGTAAAAAGTCTTTATGTGATAATGTGTTAATGATTTTATTCTGATCAAGCAAATACTTTGAATGAAATGATGTCAAGCAAAACAATTAGTTCGGAACAATAAAAGCTATATCTTACATAAATCCAGAGACAGCTCAAATGAACTGTTGTCTTATTTTACTTTAACCTTATTAAAACGTAAATATCATCTGATACTGTGATACCAACATTGTGCTTTTGAATGTTATCAACACTGTCCAGCACCGGGATAAACCTTCCATTTCTGCCTGGATGAGGGATACCTTTTGTATCTTTTAAAGATACACTCTGTAACCTCACTAACCAGCTCCTGTAAACAAGAAACGGCTCTCTAGAGATAGGAAAACAGTCATCCAGCCTCCTGCGAAGAGACAAATGCAGGGGATGTGTGACAGCTGTTATCAGCCATCGGCACACGTAGAGAGCAAATACCACTCTGTCTCAACCCCCCCACGCCCCCCTCCAGCCCACTGACCAGCAGGAGTCCACTCTCTCTCTATACAGCCACGGCCTCACATAAAACCTCCAGACACCATTTCCTGGTCCGTTTCTTTGTCCAGGCAGCTAATATTTGTCCAGGCAGATGTTTAGGTTGTGTATATGGCTGCTGGCCATGCAGAAAGGGACATACGCAGACTTCCCTATGGCTGTGTTATAGTCGCTCTGTGAAAAGGCCCATCTCCGGCCACAGGTGTCTCCCATTATACTTCTGCCAACACATCACACCACGCATATCGAGCCATCTTGTTGTTTACAAATTACACCCCTCAGAACAAACAAGGCCTTCTCCTTCACGCTGGAAAGGATACTGTCACCGGTGATTATTGTGGAGAACAATGTAACATTGTCATCGTGGCGTCAGCAGATACAGCTGCAGATTTCTTTTAAATGGACAGGGATGGAACATATGAGCATTTGATGTAAATGCTGACTACTCTGCCATGACATAATGATCATGAAGGAGAGGACACAGATAGGTTTATAGGCACACTGATCATAGGAGAGAGAGAGAGAGAGAGAGAGAGAGAGAGAGAACGAGATTCAAAGAGAGAGAGGCAGTGAGAGAGATGAACCGGGGAAGGAGGTGTGTGTATATATATATTTGTTTGAGTGTGTGTGGTGTGTGTGAGAGAGACAGAGAGAGAGAGAGACAGACAGAGAGAGAGAGAGAGAGAGAGAAAGAGAAAAGTTAGAATGAGAGAGAGAGACAGAGAGAGATAGAAAATGGAGAGACAGGGAGAGAGAGAGAGAGAGAGAGAGAGAGAGAGAGAGAGAGAGAGGTGGCATTAATCACCAGGCCAAATGAATTGAAGTGCTGAGGTGCCAAGAAAGTGTCGGTGCTTCTGATCTGGCAGCACATTCTATAAAAACATTCACTAGACGCCATTATGACTTATTACTGATAATGACTATGATACATTATACAGCTGAGGGCCGATATTACTATTACTAGTTACCATCCTATAACTGGTTCGGTAAATCAATACTTCTTTGTGTTAAATCAGTTGTGCTGATGATGGGGTTCAATAAATCCATATAAGCATTAAAGAGAAATCTAGAACCAAACATTGTTATTTAAACAGGTTACTACATATCCGTCAAAATTCTTGCTAGTATTTCCATTTATTTGTATTGATAGTAATGTTACATGTTTTTACATATTATTTTATTTTTTATATTTAAGTATCTGTTTATCTCTCTTAGTGACCACAGCATTTTGTGTATAGAGCATAGTGTGTTTAATACAGAGTATTATTTTGTCTTGTTCTTGTTTCTGTGTCTCAGTGTGTCTGTGCAGTCGTAACATCAGCAGTTTCCTCCAGGATCAATTAAGTTTTCTGATTCTGAGTCTGATTTTAGGCCAAAGCATACTTACTACTGAGATATTTGCTTTAAACAGTGGGCCAAAGATATATAAATAAGCTGTTAAATGAACAATTTCGCTTTAAGTTACTACCAGAGGGGGATTTGGACCAGACAAGGGTAATATGTGTGTTTTGCAAAAGTGAATTAAATTACCACCAAAGCACTGCATCACTATCATATAACCTCAAGGTATCCCGGTGCGGCAGAGACAGCGGAGGGTCTCCGACGG
This sequence comes from Brachypetersius altus, assembly GCA_037974465.1. Taxonomy (NCBI): domain Eukaryota; kingdom Metazoa; phylum Chordata; class Actinopteri; order Characiformes; family Alestidae; genus Brachypetersius; species Brachypetersius altus. The sequence continues at coordinate 4,933,540 of JBBPDB010000128.1, forward strand.
TTGCAGGAGTTTGGAGCGAGATGCGGGACTTTAGTTAGGCTTTGTCCTTTAATTCAGTGGTCCCCAACCCCCGGGTCATGTGGTACCGGTCTGCGGGCTGCACTTAAAAAAAAAACGTGGATGTTACCCGTGTTCTGTTGTCGGCTTGTTGTTATGAAAATGCTGTTAATAGAGCTGCGAGTACACACTGGATTTACATTTATTATTGTATTTTAAAGATACCCCATTATTATAGTTTTTAAATATCCCCATTTTTATGCGTATCCTTTATTTGTATAATATACGTATATTTATCTGCCACTCCTTAAAGGCCGGGCTGTGAACATAGTTTCTGATGTTAAACCGCTCCGTGACGAAATAAAGGTTGGGGACCGCTGATTTAGAGGATGAGCATGCTATTCAAGGACCTTGAGCAGCATTTTCCTTGAGCTGTGAATGTGAATACGAAACTACACTTCTCTGGAGTTCACGAGATGAATGTTAAAAGAGCTTAGGTTTATAATGAACCTCCCCTCTTCCACCCTCAAGCAGCATATACGATCACCCCACCTGTCTCAAGACCATAAACACTGTGTAATCTATTTTCCTGCATCATGTATGTAATCTATTTTCCTGAGCATGTGCACGGGGGGTGGGGGGGGGTGCCCAGGTGTCGAAGCACCTGCCCCTTCGACCGTAATGCACTTTTCCCCGTCGACAGAACTTCACCCCTCCACAGCTGACATGACTTTACCCCCTCGGTCAGTGGTCCGGACCCCCGCAGGACCACCAGGTAGCAGTGCAGCGTGGCCTCGGTGTTACCGCTGGCCTGAGAACAGTCTATTGTCTCAGCATTAGAGCTGAGCTGTTTTTGAAATGTATGTGAGATATCGTCGCTGGATGTTCTGCTACTGGCTGGGAAAACAAGTATTTGAATTTGCAGTAGCCTGTTTGCAAATGCTCCTATTAAGGTGTAGATTTAAGCTACAAAACATCTCGGCTTTTTGTGATTATGCCAGAAATTTAGCCCCTCTGAGCATTCTCACAGCTTGAATGGCCCTCACTCTTACTGAACCACTTCTCTCTCTCTCTCTCTCTCTCTCTCTCTCTCTCTCTCTCTTTCTCCTCCCTCCAGAATACTGTCCCCTCTGAGACCGCCAGGAACATGTGGTGTAATATTGGAAAATCCAGATATTTATTGCCCCCCCCCCTTTCTCTCTCACTTTGTCTCTCTCTCTCTCTCTCTCTCTCTTTTATTCTCCCTTTCTCTCTCTCTCTATCTTATTCTCCCTCTCCCTCTCTTTCTCCCTCCCTCCCTTGTTCTTTCTCTCTCTTTCTTTCTCTCTATCTTATTCTCCTTCTCCCTCTCTCGCTCTCTTTCTCTCCCGCCCTCTGTCTTCCTC